>BMAU01019296.1:0-600000 GCA_019973935.1 Trichonephila clavipes | reverse complement strand
AATCACTCCAAATTCTGGTAAAACTGTTTATTCGTTAACAGTTTCTTGACAGTATCCTCCGATATGACAGTCTTAATGGAAACTAAAATGAATTTGTCACATTTATGCCTCTTTTTTGAGAGTGGCAAACGGTTTTTTACAATCAAGGTACTTGTTTTGATCGAGTTCCCTTCACGACCACTTTTGTTCAGAAATATTTTCTATGAATATGCTATACTTTCCCCTACGATTAACTTTGTGGTTTTAATTGCTGTGTTGTACAACTTATTATGGTTTATAAATGTAAATGAGCAGAATATAAAAAAATGGGCATCTGTGATCTCTCTATTGAAGGAAGATGAAACTGATCAAGCAATTGAAGAACCTGATGAAATAATGCATATTAATCGTGATAGCGAGAGTAAATATGACAAAAGTGATAGACATGAAACGTTTGAGTTGAATTGTAATTTTCAAATGCTGCCTAAAGAACTCTATCAAGAAAATTAAGATATCAAGAAAACTAAGAAGCCATAAATGTAACACTTCGCCTTGTCAAAAAGACACAAGCAAGAAAAGGTTACACATGCTATTTGTAGATCATCGAAGAATAGAAAAATTACAATAACGTGAGCAAAATATGACAGTTTTGATTGCAAATAACGTTCTTGTATTGTTAGTGAAAAGTGTCTGTGATTTATGTTCTTTATTAAGGTCACGCACAATTGGAACGGTTTCTTTAGTTTTATTGGATTTTTTCTCAAATCATCAAAGAAAAATTTAAAAAGTCCTTTAAAGTAGGTAAGTATATTTTCTCTTAGTTAAATTATTCACTGCAATTGTGATTTTTATCGAGCACAGAAAAAAATAATTATAAAAAAAAAGATTGGGGTGACTTGGTGAAGTGATCGCGCGACCATTAACGTTAGTGTGGAGTGGGGACCTGCTTCCGGGTTAAAACATTTTGAAGGTTTCTCGCTTTAAATATTAAAAATAACACAATTATTCTTCATTGGAATTTTTCATTCGTTTTCCTTATTTAATATTAATTCTAAATGCTAATTCTGTGAGGCTTAAAATTACAGTTCGTTTTAAACTATTTATAATAGGAGCATTCATTTAAAAAATCATTTTATATTTTTGTATGCATTGTTGTGCACTTGGTTTTACTCTTCATACAATTAAGCTATTATATCAAGAATAATGTATTATTTTTTAAAAAAATAATCGCAGAACGGGTACTTTAGCCAGTGTACTTATAAATGTATCAGTACTGCACAATGTATTTTATAACTAATTTATTAATACTAATTTAAGAGCAAGTTTAATTATTATTAGTGACTTCCATGGGCTTGTCTTGCAGAGCAAAGGTTTTCAAATGAAGGCTTAATATTAGAAATTGACACTCTGAGTTCTTTTTCTATATTTAGCTGAGATCTATATCTTGTCTTCAAAGCAGCCACCGCAGAAAATCCGGTTTCACAAAGGTACGGTGTTGAAAACGGTAAAAGTATACGAAATGCTTTTGTTTTCAGTTCAGAAAATTCATCATCTACTTCTGCCCAAAATTGAAAGAGAGTTTTATTACAAAATTGTCCTTTAATTTCGCCACTAGATGTGAAATCTATGAAACTTTCTTCTTCGGTAGTGGAGAGCCCTTCTGGGGTATTTTGAAATGGATCTCTCACTCATTCGTAACTTGCTATCAAGTTGTCCTCAGCAAAAAAATATTTTTAAAAATTTTTTGCTGACATAGCTAAATGACATTCAATAGTTTTATAAACAACTTCCACATGTTGTTCTTCAGTTTTGTAAGTTTTTACACATTTATCCGCATTTTCAAACATTTCTAGGTTTTTTTTTGCTTTAAATTTCGGCTCCATAATTCTAATTTTTTTACAAAAAGCATTAATTTTATCACTCGTGTCAAACATATGTACATTTGATCCTTGAAGTTGAAGATTCAATATATTTAATTTCTCAAATATATCGACTAAGTAGCTCAACCTCATCAGAAATAAACCATCTCGAAATTTCTCAGCTTCCGGTAGGTTTTCCTCTTCTAGAAAAATAGTAATTTCATTTCTTAATTCATAAACACGTTGTAAAAATTTCCCGCGTGATAACCATCTTGCTTCACAATAAAATAGCAACGATGAATGCACTGCGCCCATGTCTTTGCAAAGTCCAGAAAAGGTTCTTGATTTTAGGGGTCTCATTTTTATGTAATTTACTAGTCACAACTATCATTAGCACAATATTCAGGCCAGGACTAATTTCTTTGGAAGCCAGAGCTTCTCTGTGGATCATACAATGTGTCCAGATGCACAGTGGAGATTTTTGTTTCACAAGTGCTTGTATACTTTTAAATCTTCCTGACACTGCACGAGCACCATCGGTTCATATTCCGACACAATTTTTCCACTCTATATTTGCCTCGTTTATAAAATTATTTAAAATATCAAATAATGCTATTGCTGTTGCTTTAAGTTTTATTGGTTTACAAAAAAAGTAGTTCTTCTACCGCTGACATACCATCCCAAAATCGAACATACGCAATGAAATGAGCATCTTTATTGTTATCCGTTGCCTCGTCAAGCTGAAATGAAAACAATTTATCACGCAACTTACCGAAAAGCTGTTGCTCTACATCTTCAGCCAAGCGATATCATCAATTCGACGGGAAACAGTATCATTTGATAGGGGTATGGACTGCAACTCTTTGGCAAAATTGTCTCCAAACATAGTTTCTACAATCTCAATTGCTGCAGGCAAAATAAGCTCTTCGGCAATAGTGTGAGGCTTTTTACATCTGGCTATTTTATATGATACTTTGTAAGAAGTAAGTAAAGCTTTTTCATTCACTGACAAAGTTTTTTTTAAAAATGTTTTTTGTTTTCCATATGATTTTAATTTCGATTCAAAGAACTCTCGAGGTTTGTTAATGTACTCACCATGAAGCGTTTCGAAATGTCTTTTAAGTTTATTAGGTTTCATACTCTCTGTTGCCAATATTTTTGAGCAAATAACACACAGGGACTTTTCTTCTCCATTTACTTCATTAATGGTTAATCCAAAATTCAAGTATTCTTGAGAATATTTCCTTGATTTAATTTTCGGAACTATGCTCGTCTGTGCACTTGTTGATGCTTTATTATCGTCGAATGTTCGCTTACGACTTAAAAATTTATCCATGATTTTTTTTTGTTCCAATTTTCTGCAGTAATACTTAATAGTGTGAATTACAACTAACGCGCAAATTATAAAATGTACATTCAAGATAGATTTGGTAGCTATAGAAGCATCGAATGGACCAAGACTGATTGGAATTGTACGAGATACAGCATTATTACATGTTTTGCGCAGACGTCCGATAGTTTGGCTAGACTCACGCAGACGCTCGCGAGAATGCCAGATGTGGTGCATATGAGAGAGCGCAACATAAAGTACACTATTTTTCAATTTCTACTATAAGTTCACTCTCTCATATATATCTTGTTCAAATTTTCAATCGTTGATAAAATACTTTCTATTCATTCATTCAAGTTCAAATACATTTTGTAAAACTTGTAGTGGGTGACACTTCATGTTAATACAGTTCTTTCAAATTTTAATTCATTAATTAAATTAAAAAAAAATGAATAAATAGTAACAAACAAAAATTATAGTCCAAAAGCATTTATAGAAAGGAAAACTTTTCGTGCTGTCCCCTGTAACGCAATGGATAGCGCGCCGGGCTTCTAATCTGAAGGACGGTAGTTCGAATTCCATCCGAGATGGCCTAATTTCTAAGAATGTGTGTGATTTCTTCTTTACTTTACTATTTTCTTACACTAATTAAATTTAATTAATGAATAAATAGTAACGAAAAAAGAATATTCCGATACCCCATATATAGAAAAGAAAAGGAAAAATTGCAAGGAAAATCGCTTTCTCTTTTGTCGCTTAACATTGTGATTCTGTCATATGTATTACATATTTGCATTAATTGAAACTATTTAATAGAAAGTAACTAAAATAAGTTTTTCTTTGTTGGCCTAAGTAGGAAAATTGACTTAAAATTTATTTTTTATATTACTTGTTCTAATGACATTTGTACTTTTAGAAATGCATGATGGACGAAATAAGTTTTTAATTAAATGTCATTTTGCAATCTGTCCCAATTTAAAAAATGAGAAAGGAAAAATAACATAACATTATAATTATTACTTAAAAGTAATTTGCTTAAAATATATATTATATAAAAGTAACGTATACAAAATTTAATACTCAAAGTGCATTATTATTGCATTCAATACATTATTATTGGGGGGAGCGATGAAAATTATGATTGAAAATTGGGTCGCCAGTAGTGAAAGTTTGAGAAGCACTGTCTTACTTAATTAATTTATTTATTTTGCAAAAAGTAGTATACAAACTGTAATACTTATGCTATTAATTTGTATGGTTTATAATTAAGATCGCGTATAGTAGCTTTAGCGTCAAAGTGCATTATTATTACATTCAGTATATTATTAATGTATAAGGGGGGCGCGATAAAAAATGTGATTGAAAAGGGGGGCGCCAGTATTGAAAGTTTGAGAAGCACTGGCCTAAAGTCAAACACCATTGTATTGACCAAAAACACATATTCTGATAAAACAGTAAACTAAAATTATTAAAAATTATAAAATGTAAACTTCTTCATATTGCGCTATATCTATATAATTAAAAAACAATTTAAATATGTAATATTTCATTCAGTATGAAATATTTAAAAAAATCAATCACAATGAATGTAAACGAGAAAAAAGTAAGCCATATTTTAATTTGCTTAAAGAGTCTGCCTGTTTGGTCAAATTATATAAGGATGTTCTGACTTCTTATGTATAGCATAGAAAATGGTAAACATATTTTATCGCTATTTACCTCTGATTATTAATTGACGTGATTTGTTATTTACATCTTACTTTTGAACTGCAAGACGGCTATTGGTGACATTCGTAATGTTAAACCTCGGTCAAGTTGTGTCGGCTCAATCTGCGACATTCTCACACACAATCTTGTTCGGGAGTTTTTGGTCTTTAAAACTATTTTATTAGAACACTTCCTCTGAAGAAGAGGAACGTGAACGTGAAAATTAAGACTTCTATATAAAGTCTAGAAAGAGAGAGATAGGTTAGGTTGCTATTCGGAGTAGTGCTAGTATAAATCAACCTTGGTAAATCAATCTTGGATTAATCAAATTTAAAGTGTAACGCAGATATTTAATATTTGATAATTGTAATAATTAAGAGGTGGTGATTAAATACCTAGGAAGGCAGTGTACTTGAATTGAAGGTACTGGTAATTAAAGTTAACCAGTAACAATTGAATTGTTACTGTTAATTAAAGTCTTGACATACCTCGCATACCTCGTTAATTGTCTTCATATTGCTTAAGGTATCCGACTACGTTCGGAACCGTGATTTTGCAAAAGCGCATAAATGGATAATTTTCATGATATTTAGGGTCCCTTAGTTTGGAATACATGTATAAAATTGTTTTAATGACATTTTGACAAAAAAATTTATTTAAATACAATATTTTGGTACAAAATTAACTTAGAATAATCTTTTTTCAAAATGTTCTTCTTTTGTGAAAAATGCTTGTATTATAATAATATTTCGTCTGTATACAGCTCAGACCTCTGTACAGAGGCTTAACAAGAATTTTTGAAATATATAACTCAGAAGTGCGTTTATCTATAATTTACGACAACACAGAGGAGCAATTTTAAGAAAAAAACGCCAATAATTATTTCAATTGGTGGTAACTTTGAAAATAATGTGAATTTTTCAAAAATTCAAGTTGAGCCTCTGTAGACAGGTCTGAGATATATACAAGAAAATTATTATTATAATACAAGCATTTTTCACAAAAGGAAAACATTTTGAAAAATATTATTCTAAGTTAATTTTTTGTCAAAATATTGTATTTAAATAATTTTTTTTTGTCAAAATGTCCTTATGCATGTTTTCTAATCTGAGTGACACTAAATATAATCAAAATTTATGTGCTTTTTTAACATCAAGGTTCCGAACGTAGTCGGATACCTTAAATGGGTGCATCTCTTAGTTTTGATTGATCGAGCTTGTATTGTTGATTGTGTTGCAAATAAATTAAGTGATTTTGAACATGGCTAACCTTCCTTCTCTTTCTCCCACATTTCTAGGCGTGGTGGCAAGATCCTTACAAAGTGATCAAGACGTTACCTGAGCTGGCACCTAACATTCTAAGCTTTTACATCACACGAAAGTGAGAAGATTAACCTGGACATACGTGCATCAACCACTCTACATTGCAGTCGAACTTCAGCCCATGACTTGTCAGGAACAGCCCCAGCGTCAAGTTCGCGACCCATGGCCACTTGTACACTCTGACCATCCAATTGATCATTTAAACAAAATTAGTTTTAAGAATATCATATTTTTTGCACTAAATCTATAGGATGTTCGAAAATCAGCATCCAAACTCTGCACAGCTGGATTCCACTTTAGGAATGCATAAAAAATGCCCAAAGAACTTTGCCTGTATGATCCATAGTTTACGAGAAAAATATGTAAATGATGAAAAATGAATCTTCATGCATGATGGTTCAGAATGAGGTCCGAGAGCATTTCTGTGCTCCTGTGTGTGATTGGCTGGATATGGCATATCCTTGCAACTGGATTTGACATTGATATTCTGTTCTGTGGCTGCTGCGATCACCAGATCTCCTAAGTGATGGGATTTTTCCCTATGAGCAACTTCAAGGAATTTATTATCGAGACGTAGTGACTACACAAATGGATTTAGTTGCTGGTCTACATGCTGCTGGTATAATATTTCGATGACCACCGCACTGCTGCAACGTGTACGCTCGTCCGTTTTACGACACGCTCAAGCCTCCCTCGATAAGCACAGATGATTTTTAACTAAAAATAAGACATTCACGGGCGGCAGCGCAGCTGGCGCTTTTACCCAGTAGATTGAATGAAAGAGAAAATCCATAAGAGAAATATAATAAACAAATCAAGATGGCTCGCGCACGATCGGGGAGGTATGTCGTAAGTCGAGAATTCTGTGCACGTCTTCCTTTTTAAATATTTACTAACATTGCTGTTGGTGTGTCCAATATGGACCTTGCACCAACTGTGACGTCATACTTAGTTTTCTCGTAAACTATGGATTGTACAACCACTGCTCTTCGAGTATTCTTTGTGTAACTCCCATCAAGGAATTTGGCTGCCAGTGGCGTAACGTGCACTTCCGCATAGCGAGGGGGCCAGGGACTCTAAGGGGCCCATAGCTTGAATGACGCTAAGCACGTATTTAGGATTGGGGCTCTAAATCTGAGTTTTCAGGAGGCCCTAATATTATCCATTACGTCACTGCTGGCTGTGTAGAGTTTGGGCGCTATTTTTGGAACATGCTGTATATTTAAATTTAAAATTTAATAAACGATTCAATAATTTTATTCCATGAGAAATTCATTAAAAGTATTCTTATATATAAATTACGTGAGTGGATACTTTTTCAATTAAATCTCAAGTTTCATGGAACTTATATTTGTGTAATTATTTCCAATTTTAAATATACCATGGGAAACATTGTACGAATTAAAGAACAACGAAAAAGAAATCCGCGCAAGAGTTTAACATTTCACAGCCACTTCTTTATATATTCCCATTGACGTTTTTATTTTCACTTATTTATTTTTTATACTTAACTTTCCTTTTCAAAAACATATATACATTCTATATACCCACTTATTCTCCATGAAAACACTTTTTTCCTTACTTCTTTCACCATAAAAGCTAAGATTCTTTGAGAAAACTTCAGAGCTATTGTAATGTTTTTTTAAAGTGAAGAACAGATTCTTTTAAACTATTCACTGCAATAAAAATTGAGAAAAATAATATTTATTTTAACAAAACTATAGGAAATAGGGTAAAATATATTTAAATCTACTTAAATACATACATCTATTATTATTTGAATTTATGTAAGGATTGCGTAAATCTGTTAAATATTACTAAATATTTATTTATGGAACTACGTAGAAGTTTATAAATTCACTTGTCTTCAGCAAGTAAAATATTTAAAGTAAAAGTATTTTACTTGTTCAGCATAAGTATTATCTCAGTTAGTAGTATTTATATTTTGTCTTATTTTTTTATTAAACAATAACTTCGGTAACATTTCATTGCTTTAAATATGCAAACGATATTTTAAAAAATAAAAATGTTTTCGAACAAGATGATTAAATTTCATTAAAATAAGACTTCAATAAAACAAAAACATATATAACATTTTGAAAACATATTTCTTTTATACCAAATACATTCGATGCAATATCCAGTTTTTAGGTAATATTCTAAAAACAAAATATTTTTCTAAACTGGAGCATCGACTTTTGATGTAACGTAAAATAATAATTGTTTTAAAAACAACAATTGCATTTCCGGTTTTATTTTAATAAAAATCGTAGTTTTAAAATATACAGAAAAAGTATTATTGCAAGTATTTCAAAAAGTAAAGTTTATAATAATTTTAATACAGCCAAGTACGAAGAAATTAATTTTAAAAAGCTGGCTTTTCAATAATTTTGCTAATAATAAGGTAACCAAACGTCCTCCTTTAGAGAGGACAGTCCTCCTTTTATAAGTTATGTCCTTCCTTGAAAAGAGTCCTCCTTTTCAATACTTTAAAACTGATCTGTTAATCTCTGTATTCAGAGATTAACCAAACATGTTCCCAAAATGTCGAAGAATGCTCTGAAACAAATATCACGGGAAATAACAGTTTTCAACGGTGTTTTTTGTCTTCATCACAAGTAAATTGGATAGATATACAAAATTGTGTTGAGTTTTTATCGAAAGAGGAAGGCCTGATATTAAAATGAATGAAAATTGTGTGAAGAAATTAGAAGACTGAATGTATATTTAAATTTTGATAAATTAGAACAATGGAAAAATCAGCGTGTGAAATTGATAAAAAATGGGTGAAAACATTTAACCATTTAAAAAATGATTTCATTCCATGGAAAAATTCAGTTATTCTTGTTGAATTTACGTTGTACAACACTGAAACTAAAGCAGCAGTTGAAAGAGTTTTTTCAATTGATAATGATTTTTGGACTAGTGAGAAATCAGTATTGAATGTTAATATTTTAGATACAATGCATACCGTAAAATTCAGCAGGATAAAGGATATTTTTTGCGCCAAAATGTTTGATGTATTATAAAATGATATGTTGAAAAAAATAGTTCATTCAATAGAAAAATACCCGCTTAAGAAAATAATTAAAAGGAATGTAAGAATAATTAGCGTATTTTTGTTTGAATTAATAAAATGTTTCATATATTTAAGTTGTAGTTTTTTCTTAAATGTTTCGTCCTCCTTTTCATCGTAAAAAGAAAATGGTCACCTTACTAATAATGCGATTTATTAAGAAAATTTTGTTCAATCCCACTAACGAATACACAAATTGACTTAAAAATATTTCGCTATTGTATAATGAAGTTGTTATTCTTATAGTTTGCAAAATTATGTGTAATAATCAATATAGCCATGCGATAGAATAAAACTTCTCAACTCCGCTCTATTTCATTAATTGGTATATATTCTAAGTGGGGATAACCTGTATCAGAGATGGGAAAATACTTACCTGACTAGACAGTCAGAAAATCAAATAAACAGAACAATGTTTTCTACATTTGTATCAACATATATTTGTGAGCAAAGTTATTCTTGCATGAATATCGACGAGAATAAATATAGAAACAATGTGGCTGACATTGGCTTGTAGGCTTAAAGAGAATTTCCATAAGCAATCTCATTCCTGATTTAAAAAACAAACATTTGTTTTAAATAATAGGGTAGATTTGTTTTATTAAATTGATTCTAAAATTATATGTTCTTGCAGCTTTAATTGATATAAAGTCAGCGCGATATAGAAATTGAATAAAACTCCATTATTTTATTTAACTTAAATTTATTGAATTTTATGATACACTTTACACCTTCTCTGAGTTTCTAAGATAGCTAATGTATACAGTCAGCTCATTTTATATTCGCTGTCTAATTAATTTTGTCTGTTAGGGAGATAAAAAACCAAAAACGCATACTATCATTAATCCCTGGACATATAGTGGAGAAAATTTAAAAAAATTCTGATAAACACTGAAAAAACTGTATTCAAACTTGTACAAAAAATGGCTCAAAATACCGGTATACCGATATTGTAATCCCTGGTTGCAGGCCGTGGGTTAACCCTTTCATAGGCTTTGGGAAGATTACTTCCCATCTACATGATCTTACAAATTACACCTGTGGAAGCGCAAAACCCATTTTAATATATTGGCCTTCCTATTATAACGATGAGATAACTGATTTCCGCTTCAGTTTTATGCTACTGAGCCTAATCCTGCGATTATTACATCATTAAATCGGACAAAATAACATGGTACTGAAGAAGAAAGAAGTACCTTGTGTCCAAAAGCTATCGCTGTATATAACGATGTCATGGAAGTGGTTGATCGCTTCGATCAAAGAAAAGAGATATACCAAATAAGAAGAGATCTGTAAAATGGTGGCATCATATCTTTTATTTTCTTATTGACCTTGCTATCATAAATAGTTTCATACTGTGGCAAGTCAACAAAAGAAACAGAAGTTTAGACCAGCTAACATTCCGTATAACATTAGCTCGTCAGCTAATAGAAGGACATTTTCCTCAAGAAAAAGGAAAGGACGTAATGATAACTTCCAAGCAACGAAGTGTGTTGTTCCGGATTATGTGCGTTTAGTCAATCTGGGTAATTATATGTCAAAAATGATTTCCATCTATAGATGATGTAGGAAATGTAGCAGAAAGGGACAAGAAAAGAGGACCCCCTACATATGTGCAGAATGTGATGTACTCTTGTGCATTGCAGCATGCTTCTCAAATTTTCATGGTAAATAATCAGCATTAAACGTAATTATCTTTATGATGGTAAATGGATCCTTGGGAAGTATTTTTCCCACTTCTAAAATTTAAATGTAAACAAAATTTGGCAAAATAAAACATAATTTCTTAAATGGTATTGTTTTATTATTAACTAGCTGGTATACCCGTTCTTCGCACGGGTGAACTGAAAAATAAAACAACACAGATTGAAGGAAAAAGAAGTTTTTAATGAGTTAATTTTATGTGAATTGAATTAAACAAAAAAGGCTTTTTGCATATCTCAGACAAACAAAAAACAGAAAGACAAAAACACCTTTGTTAAATTTTAACTATGTAGATCTAATAGCCGATAAAAAGGATTTTTTAAATTTATAATTACTCGTAACACTCTTGTGGGTCGATTTTTCAAAATACCTCCCTAAGCTGATCTCTGCTCAGCAAAAGTAACACATTCTTAAAAGTTTTGCGTAATGAACGCTTAAAGTAGTGTAAATAATTTAAATCTGAAAGTGTAATACATTAATATTACTTTCTGTTGTATTTATTTTATTTTAAAATTGTAATATTCGCAAGCAACGCCGTTTCTTAAATTATAATGGCGATTCAATGAAAAACATAGCGAAATGTTAACAATACAGTCAAGTTGGCAAATGCCTAGCTACTTTCATAGCTCGAGCTTTATTAGAGCTTTGCAAGACCCACCGTGTAGGGGAGAAATGCACTTTAATACTTTATCCAACCGCATTATGATTTACTGCAGCTTTTTTCATACAATTTATTTTTGGATCACTACATGTACAAATTAAGGGATATACATAAACAAAATACTCCACTTTGGAAAATTTAATCCGTTAGAGCTAATAAATTAATTAAAGATATTCCACTGCAAAATTAATTATGTACACCGTTCACTTAAAATAAGTAGTCAAATCATTTTCCAAGGTCTTCATTAACAGACAAAGCCATAAGACACTTAAATTTTGACATTAACTACTTTTTTGCGACAAAAATAATAATCTTTGCAATCCGCTGAAAACACAATATCTGCTACAAAACATTTCGCCTTCCCCACTAAAATACTCATCATAGAACCCGTGCTGCCATATATCTTGGAAGAGTGGATTTCAAAGAATATTAAAGCTAAGTATTGGTAGAATATTCCTGCTAAGTTGGTGTGGTAGTTAGGAGAAGGGGGTGCCAGCTCAAGTGTCATTCCCGTCACTTGACCATTGTTCAAAATTACGTGGTCCGTCTCCAAAAGCACTCGTGTAGCTGAACAGTGAGACGTTAATATTCACTCACTCACTCCAAAAAATACAGTACAGTAGTTATAATTATTTTTATACTTAAAAATACAATATCTGCATATTCAATCAAAATTACAGTGTTATAATTAACTAGTAACCACAAAAAAATTATGAAAGTTTGTCCAAATGATGTAGTGTGAAAGAGAAAGTTAATTTACTTTAAGTACCAGAAGCGATAAAAGTAGTTATTTTGAAAATAGATCAACATCTTACTACCAAATGTGCATAATAAAATCATAAAAAAACATTAAAATAAAGAGTGATTTATAACAACCTCTCCCTTCAAAACTTAGTTTTATTCTGAAATAAAAAATAGGCATTATTCTGATCACAGGAATTAATTAGAAGCGATTCCCTTGCGTAGCCAAAAAAATAAAAAGAGTTTTTCACAAACAAAAGATAGATCTTTGCTGACGTGGGCTTTTTTGCTTGCAGATGGCAGAATTTTTTCCTTCTTACTTGACAAATAGCGTTATATTTTGGACACTTTTTACAAATTTTTATAAATTATAGCCTATGGTATAAATTATAGCCTATGTGTTATTCTGATGTATAAGCTATATTACTGTAAAGTTTCATTAAAATCCATTATGTTGTTTTTGCGTGAATGACCCACAAAGATTTTCACAAACTTTCACATTTATAATATATATTAGATGAAACATTAAAAACTGCGAGAAATTCAATAGAGAAATAAATGGCCCACACGAAAAAGTTAACCACAATTGATATTGATAAAAGTTCTTTCGGACAGTCGTGGGCTCACAAAAATAGCTTTGCGGACACATTGGCGCTTTCGGACACGGAGTTAAGAACCCCTGCTCGAGCCGAAACAGTTGCCTACCCCTGGTCTACGCTAGTGTTGGCGGCAACATTCTACAAAGAAAGCATTAAAAAGCTCACCCACACGACAAATGCATAAATTCTCCATGCTTATTATGCCAAACACTTTTGGTAATAAATTCATTTTTTTTCTATACCTTTTTTTATAGTCCATCAAACGTTGGAGAAAAATCATCCCTTACGTTTCTGACAATTGTATCATCTCTACCTAAATTACCCGAAATGCCACACTTAAAATCGCATGAAGAAAGGAATATAAATAAATCAAGCCAATCTAATAATCTAATCCATAAAATCTCAACATAGATATTACACTACAGTTAAATATAACATCTCTTATAAAACAGAAAAAATCGCCAATGTAATGTCCATTAAAAATAGGTTGAAAGACAACTAAAAAGCTTTCGCCCGCATTATAAAAAAGGTCAGTGGGTCCCCGGGGAACAAGGGTGGGGCGTTATACCAAAAGAATGTCAATGGATCTACTGATAAGGAGAGCAGAAATGAAGTAATGTATAAGTATACCGCTTTAAAATGTTGACCGTTGGATTCAGAAGCAGTTGCTTAGCTGCTTATTGAGTTTCGAATCGGAATGGAAGCGTCGTAAATCTGTGATTAGATAAGTTTGAGTTGTATAGTACTTGTAACTTATCGGAATTGATAAGTTTTCAGCATAAATTAATTTTTTTTGCAGGCTTTACTTATTTTTAAGGCCTTAGTACAACACTTCAATAAAATGTATATTATTAGAGTTTTTCTTATACAGTGTAAGTGGAAGGTATTATTAATAAAAGGAAATGGGGCAAGATTTTAATCGAAAATTGCTTAAGTTATCGCGAAGTATCTTTATTTGGTGACTGGTTACGTACAGAATCGTGGTTCTTCAAAATTGTATAAAAATGTACAATTTTCATTTTACTTTCTCTCTCTCTCTCTCTTTTATTTTTAGTGCCACCTAAATTAGGTATACACATAAAATTGTTTTCAATTCTTACTATTAGCTCAAACTCTCTATTTATTTATTTATTTATCTTGGTGGAATTTTCAGTCGTTAATAAAATACATTTTAAAGCTTTCAATTCAGCTGAAATTTTATATACATGATTGTTTTGGGTGACAATACAATAATTTAATTATAATTAATAAAGTTTAATTAATTAAAACTAATTATTTAAAGAATTACAAATACAGCAACGTTGGCATCATTTTTGGTGACTTAGTGACCCTTTTGGCGACTAGTGTCAAAACTTGAAAAGGTTTGTTTCTCACGTTTTAAAGCATTCAGTTGAACTGAAATTTTATATACACGATTGTTTTGGATGACAATACGATACTTTAATGAAAATTGGTAAAAACTGATTACCACTTGATGTTGTGATTTTGTCCCACGTATATCCATTTTTATATTAATTGTAACTATTTAATAAAAAGTAGCTAAAATAAAATTTTTCTTTGTTGATTTAAGTAGGAATTGACTTATTTTTTTTATATTACTTGTTAAAAACACTATAACAATAAAAATTTATTCAAAAGCAATTTTTCGGCAAGTAATGAAGAAATAATGACATATTTTTTTAAAACATTCTCATTTCTTGAAAAATGTTTTTGTAGTAATAATATTTTGCCTATGTATAGCTAAGACTTCTTCCCTGAGCCTGAATTAGGCTGTTTGAGATTCATAAATTACGAGTGAATTTATTTGTATTATAATATATCAGGGTAGAGAAATTTTTAATAAAAAAAAACCACCCATTATTATTTCAATTTTAGTAACTCTGAAGATACCGTGGATTTCACGGAACTTTCAGTTCAGTCTCTTTCGAGAGATCTTAGCTTTACGTAGACATAAAATCCTTATTACTGAATCATTTTTTTATAAAACAAGAACGTTTCGAAAAATTGTCATTCTTTGATCATTTTTTGCTAAAAAATTGCATTCAAACTATGTTTTCTTGCTAAGATATTCTCATGATAAGTTTATATATATGTTCCGATTCTACTTTTACTAAATAAAAAAAATCATTTAAAAGCTTTTTCACAAAATCCCGTTTTTCAACGTAGTCAACATTAGAAAAATGTTTATTTCGGCAACACACTCTGGTACATGTTGCTAAATCTTGAAGTCCTTTTTGCATCTAAGTTCTCTGAACAAAATATTTTATTATAACATTAAAAATTATTATGTGGTGTAAAATTATAACTTTTTATGAGTTTTTCTCTAACATATCTTTTCCATTTATAAACTCCAATATTTTAGTTTATTCTAATCTAGAAGCATTATTCAAGACTATAATGTTACTAATATACAATATTAGTAATATTTTCCTCATGTTTTGAATGTCTAAACATTATTTCTTAAATATCAAGAAATATTAAGTAATATTTTTCTTAAATTCTTACACATACATGCCTCAGACTTATGAGTTCATGAAAGAAGTGAAATAATAAGTTAATTGAAAAGCAAAAGTTATGAGAATATTTAAAAATAAATAGGAATTACGCAAAACATAACCAAATAGGAAGTTTAAAAGAAGAGAATTCACATTTTTCAATACCTATTATGAAAGTATTTCGTAAAAATAACATTAAACGCTGCAGTTTAAAATATTTATACACATGCATGACATTAACAATAATTTAAGTTAGGATTTAGACTGTCTTTTCAGTCATATCACCAAATTTATCTTACAATTTAATGATTCGATTTTTCGAAATTTTTCTTTTAACGTGTCTTTTCTGCTGCTCATCTAAATTATTACACTTTAAAAAATTAATTTTGTAAAAAAACAGAAGGTCACGTAGTTTTAACTAAATTTAATTAAAAAGTGAATTAATTTGTCAAAAACGAATTCTGATTATTTCCTGCAAAATAATTAAAAATACTTTATGAAAGATGAAAATTCCAAATTCTTACAAAAAGAATTAATTTAGTAAATATAAAAGGACACAATAACTGCATTACATTTTTAACAATTATTTTTATTTATGGAATGAGTGCGAGTTTTTAAATTATATTGTGTCACGAAAAGAAAACCCGAGCTTATATTATAAATCAAGTCAACTCACTTCAGTTGATATCGATTCCGAACGCATAGAAATTAAAATACATCCATTCCATTTCGAATCCGTATTGTTTCGAAGTACTTTTTTTGCTTAAGTAATTTATTTTTATTTTGTTCGTAAGGATATAACGAAAAACTTTTGTAAACTTATTGTGAAAAATGATTTCATTGATTAATTAAAAAAAAAGTCAGAAGATTTTCTTTTACTTTTATAAAACAGAAACTAATTCCAATTCCAACACAAGACAAATAAATTACCAATAAATTAAATACATCACAAAAAGAAGCAATTAATTTTTTACAAAAAAAAATATGCTTGAAGCAATCAAGGACTATTTTTCATGCCACGTAAGAACAATTCAAGATTAACTTCCTGGAACTTCCAGAACGACTTTAAATGATTCTGGAGTTAATGACTTACTCAATTCGAAGGGAAAAATTTTTTTTTCACTAAATAGAATACATACAAATTTATCACTTTTTCGCTAAATTGTTGGTAGCTTACATAAAAGAGAAGTGAAAAGATAATTTATTTATTTTCAGAAAATATGTTTTTATTTCTTAATGCTCATTGTTCTGGGCAAACGATTCGTAAACCGAGCACAAAGCAAATATTATGATTCAAGAGCTTTGAAAAGAGTAATGAGAAAGTCAAACTGTTTAAATATATCAAAAGTTTCCAACCTTATTTTACTTCTGGATCTTCTGAATTCTAACTTTAGGTATTTGTATTCCACACATACACGTATATTCTTAAATGATATATCTATTTGTAGTTTATTTACCCTTTATCGACCGACGGTACTTATAAGTACCACTGACTTTAATAACCGTTTTTACGAATCTCTGACGATACTTGGCAGGAATATTCTTTAAAATCCACTCTTCCAAGATATATGGCAGCACGGGTTCCATGATGAGTATTTTAGCGATGAAGGCGAATAGTTTTAAGCAGAAATTGCGTTTTCAGCTGATGACGTTTTCAGCGGATAGCGAAGATTGTCATTTTTGTTCAGAAAAAATAGTTAATATCAAAAGGTAAGACTCTTATTTTTTTGGTATATTAATGGAGACCTTAGAAAACGATTTGACTATTTATTTTAAGTCGACAGTGTGTGTAATTAATTTTACAGTTGAATATCTTTAATTGATTAATTAGGTTTAACTAATTAAATTTCCCAAAGTTGAGTATTTTTTTATGTATATCCCTTAGTTTTTAATGTAGTGATTCAAAAAAAATATCGCATTAAAAAAACTGCATTAAATCATAATGCGGTCGATAAAGGGTTAAAAGATATTAATCAAACAATTTAATCATAATGTAAAATATAAATGAAAAGTTTTGAAAATTCAACTGATGAAACAGTGAATCACAATTTTACATAAATAAATAATAATAATAATTATTAAATATATTTAAGATATGTTTGTAAACTAAATACCAATTTGAAAAAAAGTTGCAAAAAGAATATATATATATATTTTCAAAGCGAAATTTATTTTTACATGAAAGAGCTTGTGGAAAACTATTTTCTACATAGTTAACATCATTGTCCAGACATTTGTCACATCGGGAAACCTACTTGTCCATAACAAACTGTGCGGTGCACCCCTCTAGGTGGGGGCATGATAACTCTATGAGGGGGGGCGTGAGCCTATTGAAAAGTCAAATAGGAAAGTTTATTTAAAAAATTATTAATTTGTTGAAACAAAACAAACAAAATACACATTCTGACATTATAAAAAATAAATACACATTTACACTGATACAATACACTTATAAATGTATCAGTACAGCAGAATGTATTTTATAATTAATTGAGAAATACTAATTAAGAATAAGTTTAATAACTACCATTGAGCCCTTGGGCTTCTCATGTATAAAATTGTATATAAAAATTAACACTTATCATGCTAATTTGTACTGTTCATAATAAATCCCTTAAGTGATTGAGTGATTCCCTCAAAAATTGAAAAAATAGCTTAAAAATGGAAATAAAATTTTTTACTAGAGAGTTCATGTGTGAGCACTCTTTAAGTCCCGCATTGAACGGATAAATATTTTTAATCACATCTAAGATTATGTAGCTTAAGATGCTATTTAAATATTCAAAGTCTTCTCCTCTCCAGCGCATCCCGTTATTTTCAATTTTCGGGGAAATACATCATTATTTAATCTTTGATGAGAATTTAATTTATTCATTTGGAAATTCTTCGCCTCGCGCGTTCATAAATCTCGTCTCTCTCCGCCCAGGATGTGTGCAGAGAAGGCTATGAACACGCTGGTCATAGACTAAAGTTATAGAATCTTTTAAGCTCCGAAACTTCATTTAATAAAGATTGTACCGAAACTTATCTATAATTTAAATTAATTATTAACTAAACGTGCTCAAAACAACTCATTAGTTTTTCGAACTTTATTTATTAGACACATTAGTTTGAAATTATTTAATTATTATCACTATTAAATGATAAATGTATTAATCCTCTCGCTGCCCAGCCCACAATTTCTACGGGCAATGTAGATGTAGCTAAATTTGCGCAAGCCTCGATTTCCACGGGTATGCATTTTTCCGCAAATTTAGCCTTGCAACCCATTCTGATCTTGTTTATGTTTTCATTTATTGTTTTTGTGTCCATATTTTGATGATCTAATTCTATATTTCAAAATAAAAACTATTTTATAAGAATTTTTTGTATATTTTAACTCTAAAATGTAGATTTAATTTGCAGATTTGAAATACCTAATGAAACCATACGCAATTTTGAACCTACTTTAATAAAATAACTACGTAGCGAGAGGGTTAATAAATTTAAAAAAATAAATTGTTCACTCCTATCCACTTAACCCGGGAGCTGTCACTCTGTGTACAGAGTCACCCTAGACCATGGGTGGCGAATCTTTGTGGATCAACGTGCAATTTTTTCTAAAGAAATTTTTAATGAGGTACACACGTGACGTCAAATATTTTTGACTTGTGATTATTTGCAACTTAACAAAACTAAATACTAACAACTCAAAACTCGTTATTTACTACGAAAACATACATTTTGCACTGTATAGTAGTAAATGTTTTAGCTATACGTGTAATTCAAATTAAAGTAACAATAGTGTGACTACTGTTGTTGCAGATTAGATATAACAACTTTAGATTGCAAGATGTTACTTTTAGCAGAATGCATACTGATATGGAGTCATTTGCCAAATGGTTTCTAAACGAGTCTAATGGTATTCATCGCTGAAAATAATGACTCGTAAACATAGGTTAAAATAGCACGAGCCAGATTCTTCAAACAGTTAACCCTTAACTTCACACTGTTGCATTTCTGCAACATATGATTTATTTTAATTTAACAAACTCAATATTTTTTTAATTACCTACAAATCACTTATCTGAGAAAAAAAAAGATTACTGCGACGAAATACATGCCAATTTTGTCACTAGATGGAAGTACATTTTTTTCATAAATCACAACAATTATAAAAATCTCTGATGCCTCAAGAACTGTGTTTTTGCTGTAAAAATAATCCATTATATTTTATGCCTCATCTTGTATATTGACGATATAAATTACCAGGCAAGAAATTTAAACATTTTATGATGAATATAAAGGAATCACATATAAAAAAAAGTTCTGTAATTTACAGCACTTCTGCGCACTATTGCATTTCTGCAACAAACAAAAAATGACTGAAATTCAATTTAAAACAGCTTAATTTTTTTCATATTTTTCCTTTTATTACTTGATAACTAGCTCATATAATTTTTTCATAGAAATTTTAAAAAATTGCAAAGTTAAGGGTTAAATGTGTCTGAAATCAAATTCAAATCCATTCTTTCAAAATTTCGTTATTGTAATTTTTACTTATATGGCCTGTTAATCTTTCTGTTTTAATAATTCCAATTTTTCTTGTTTAAATAAATTTTTGAATCCATATCAAACAAGATAACAAGATTGGAAATAAATCAGTTTCATTTCAAAAGCTCTACAATTTTCAACCAATCGAATTGGGACAAGTTCAGTTTATCAAATGAAGTCACATCAGGATACAAAATAAACTTGAAAGTTTCGTTTAATTCTTTGAACGGAGAAAATCTCACTGAAAATCCTTGATTGAAGAATCAATTATGGAAATAAATTCTTCAACAACTTTTTATTCGTCTAGTTTCTCATGCACATCTAATACTTCGTGGTGAAATTTGTTATTTTGAACTAAAATGCAAACCACTTTGATTGGTGACGTGCCCAAAGTATTGTGTCACGGGCCATTGGCTCGTCATTCCTGCCCTAGGCTCAGAATCTTTGATACTGGAAAAACTGTTAATTTGTTGCCAATGACTCCTTGTCAGTATCGTCCTATATGGCAGTCTTCATGGGAACTAAAATGTATCTCTGTCAGAAATCTCCCTCTTTCTTTAGAGTGATAAATATTCTTTACAATCTTGAGAGACTTCGGGTGACTGAGTTCCCCGTGCGACCAATATATTTTCTATGAGAAAGCCATATAGCTCACCAGTCAACGACTTAGCGGTTGTGATTGATGTGTTGCACGACTCCTTCTAGTGTATAATTGAAAATAAAGAGATTTTATAAAAGGAAATGGGCCTTCTCAATCTCTATTGAATGAAGTTGAAACTGATCAACCAAGACAAGAACCTGATGAAATAATGGATATTAATCCTGATAGCGAAAGTAAATTTGGAGAAAGCAATGGACAGGAAACGTTGGAGTGGTTAGGAAAATTTTCGAATGCTACTTAAAAAATTACATCAAGAAAGATATAAAGCCAAAAGTGTACCACAAGACAACACTGCATCATATCAGAAAGGCACGAGCAAGAAAAAGTTCAACATACTATTTGTCGATCGTCTAAGGACAAAAAAGCTACAATAACTTGACAAAATTTCATTCCTGTAATGTTAGCAAAAAGTGTCTGCGATTTGTGTTCTTTACTGAAGTCACGCACCTTTGAAACATTTTATTTTCGTTTAATTGGATTTTTTCTCAAATTATCAAAGAAAAAATTGTAAATCCCTTAAAAGTTGGTATGCATACTTTCTCTTAGTTAAATTGTTCACTGGACTTACGATTTTTATCGTGTACAATAAAAATAATTGTATAAAAAATATTGGGGTGACTCTTTCACCCCAATACGTTACAACGTTACTAACGTTAGAATCGAGTGCGTGACTTCTCCTGGGTAAAAGTACTAAAAATACGTTGATGAAACAAATATAAGAGCGGATAACAAATATCCACATAGTTTAAGGACTAGGAATTGTTGAAGCGTATACTTACAGACGTGTTGCCAAGACATGGTATACTAAGTTCAAGATTTCTTTTGAAACTATAAACTGGTTGATAATACATGCATGTGTTGACCAAAACACATAGCTACAAAAACTTTGCAAATAACGTCTCGCAGGAACTTTTTAACGCATATTAGTGTGGGATATATCCACTACGAAGTCCTAGGTAAATGTCATGACGTCCGGACAAGCTCGGTAACCAATGGAGCGGCGCCTCCTTCTATAAGTCGCAAAACAACAAAGGACATGAATAAAAGCCCTTAAAGAGTGGCCCAAATGGGGATACCTTTTATCTCAGTCGTCAAAGGCATGCACGGCGTAAACTTCATATCCGAAGATAGCCAGTTCAAATCGCATCGCCCCCAAGCACATTCAAGGTCACCATGGGCCATCCTCCCTCTGTCAAGGTCAACAGCTTGTCGCCGAAGCAACATCATTCAGGAGCTATTGAACAAGTTCTCCTTTTCTTCTTACAGTGCTCAGTTGAGGGGTTCAGGACTGTTGGAGAGAGAATGCTAAAATATCATCCTAATATATCTTAAGGATTTTCAATGGGATTTAAATTCGGGAAACGTGATGGCGAAACATCCTTATTATTTTAACAGTACTGAACAACTTTTCTACTATGGTTTGTCGATCAATGTCTGATCGCTTGTTTATTAATGTCGCATTTTGAAGCAACAACAAATTAATATTTTTAAAAAAATCCTTTGTTTTCGATCTTTCAATATGCTCGCCCCCTCAATCATGCCCTCTTAGAAAGGCGCGCCCCACAGTTTGAGAAACGCTGTACTAGTATTAATATTGATACCGCATTTGAGAAGCTGCTGCTTTAACCCATTGACTTGCAGTCAAATTACAGTGCGAAGGAAATGTTTCATGCTACGACACCGACGTTTACAAGTCTATACCCGTTGAAAGTTTTCCATGTATAAAGAAATTTGCAGATATCATTCTTTATGGGGTGTCAGGGGTGTTAACTTTTTCTCGAGGGGTGAAAGTATAAACAATTTTCAAATAGGCATAATTCTTTTAAATTTAAATTAAATAATCCGAATTTTTACACTTTATTTACAAAGGATTATGGCTCTAAAAAAGTACAAAATGTTTGGAATATAATCATAATTTTAAAAATTATAAGCATATGAAAATATGTAATAAATATTAAATAATGTTTGCGTTGCGCTCGATATTTTCTAAAATAGTAGCCTCTGATTTATAAAACTTTGTAGACCCAGCCCTCAGGGCAGACAATTGGAGTCAATTATCACTTCACCAAGCATCCAACCAGAGAGCAGCCTCTAAGCTCTCAGTCATGCCAAAAAACCTTGAAAATTTCCTACCCTGACGAAGCGCGTAGGCCACGCCTCCCTGATTCCATCGTCCAACCAATCGCCTCCATGCCACTCAGCAGAATGTAAAAACCCACTCTCGTCAAGCCCCACATCCAAGTTATATCAAGACATGGGATTGAGGACTGTGTTACAATCCGGATGCCCAAAAGACAACGCCTATTCAACGCCATTCAACTTTGTAGAATTATAAAATGTATCGCACTCTTTAAACCATACATCATTTAAGAATAATATATCCTTTGTATTTCAAAATATTTGAAAAATGTTAAAATTTTTAAAAAAAATTGAAAATGCTTAATTTTTTTTATTTTTTAAAAAATATAATTTATTATTCTACTAAAATAAAATTACTACAGTGTAATAAGGATACATTTAACTTTATAAATCGTTTTATTGCTAGTAGTTAAAGCTATTATTTTAGAAAATAGCATGCGCAACGTAAAACTTAATTAATATTTCTTACAGAAATGTTTCTTTTTTTCCTATGTTTATAATTTTTAAAATTATGAATATATTTTAAACATTTTATACTTTTCAGAAGCCCAATTACTTTATAAATAATGTGTAAAAGATTGGAATTATTTAATTTTAATTCAAAGAGGTATATGCATTTGAATACTGTTTATATTTTCAGCCCTCTAGAGAAAGTTAACACCCATGAGACCCTTTAAATTTTAATCAATATTTGTGCGCAACAGTTTTAAATATAGATGTAAGTTGACCGACAAACTGGCAGTCTGCGATTTTAATTCCTACAAGCAATCGCACTCCTGATTTTTTTAAAAATGTAGAAAAGCATTACTGGGGTACACATTTGTTTCAATTAATTCTGAAATTAAATGTGCTTGCAGATATAGACAATATGAAATTAGTACAGTAAGTAAATTGAATTAAACGCGGCCGTTATTTTATTTCACGATATTTATTACTACCTGTTATACCTGTTCTTCGCATGGGAGAATTGAAAAATTAAACGATGCAGATTGATGGATAAAAAAGTTTTTAATGAGTTGATTTTACTTGAATTGCAAATTAAACAAAAAAAAAGCTTTTTGAATATCTCAGCAGAATAAAAAAAAACATGTTTGTTAAATTTTGGGTCTGTAGATCTAATAGCTGACAAAAAGGATTTTTTTTATCTATAACTCTCCGTAACTCTCTTGGAAATCGATTTTTTAAAACACCTTCCTAAGCTGTTCTCTGCTCAGCAAAAGTAACACATTATTACAAATTTTGTGTAATGAATGTTTATAATAATATAAATAATTTATATCTGGAAGTGTAATACGTTAATATTACTTTTTGTTGTATTTATTTTATGTTAAAATTTTAATCAGCCTCACACTCCACCTGTTCAAGCTTTCGCAGTTCCTGGCACCTGGCGTCGACAAAACAAATTGCAAAGTTTTGTTTCACATATAAAAGATAGATAGATGTGTTCGCGGGCTTTTTTGCAGATGGCAGAATTTTTTCCTACTTACTTGACAATTATCGTTAGATTTTGGACACCTCACACAATATCTTTATAAATTATAGCCTATGTGTTATTCTGATGTATAAACTATATTATTGCAAAGTTTCATTAAAATCTCCATTCAGTTGTTTTTGCGTGAAAGAGTATCAAACATCCGCACAAACTTTCACGTTTATATATTAGTAAGGATTTATAACGAATGTAATCATTTTAAAAAGGGTGCAGCCCTCCAGTATTCTCCGTCCCAAAATGTAGCCCACGAGGAAAAACAAGTTGCCCATCTCTCATCTAAGATATTTATGCAAGTACTCAGAAATCTATTATATTTATTTGGAGAAATGTATTGGTACTAAGACGAGAAGAGAGTTAGAATACACTAAACATTCAATAACGATGCATATTTCCATAAAATAGAATAATATTAACTGTTACCATGGTGATATTCTGACAAACAAAAACAAAGTAATATAATCTCTATTTCTGATTGCTGGGAAAGGCTTAATTCTAGATAAACCGATTTTAATCGCTTAAGGTCAATTAGCAAAAGATTTTGAAGTTATCCTGCATATTTGAAAAACGTAAGCTCTTGCAGAAAAATCTCTTGTTATTAAGAAATTTAAATTTAAATTTAAAAAAAAGCTGAGTTTATGAATTTTAAAATGTTGGGTTTAAGTTATATTTGTTTATTCAAATAATGTCATATGATAAATATTTCAAATCGACAACATTTTGAAATACAGTGGGTGATCGGTTAACAAACACTTTCACGAAAGATTTTTTTTGTGTTTGGACAACGAACAGATATTCGGAGGTGATCAGGGAGACACCCCTTAAATTATGGATGAAATTTTGACAACTGCTAGAGATCTGGAATTGGAGGTGAACGAGGATGCCATAGAAGAGCTCATAATGGGACATGAAAATGAACTGACAATAGAAGAACTCCAAGAAATTTTGAATAAAGAACCTCAAGAAACACAACGAAATGTGTCTCCTTCTGAACAAGAGGAAGACGAAAGAGGACCAATGCCAACATCTGCCATTAAAGATCTTTTGAAAAAGTGGGAGGCTGTCAGAGCAATGGTCTTAGAATAGCACCCAAACCAAGCTGACGTCAGTAGGGTTGAGGATCTTTACAACGACAATGCTATTAATTACTTCCGGAAAATCCGGAAAAAGAAAGAAAAGCAATCGACATTGGACATGTTCTTCAATGCTCCATGAGCAAAAATTGAAAAGACTGATTAATATGCAAGACTGTATGTATGTATTTTTTTTTATAAAAACTTACTAAGAAATTATACATTTTTTAAAATTTAATTTTTAGGATCTCCAGAGCGAATTAATCGATTTCACATAGATGTCTGTGGTGAATCGATGATCGGTTAACGAACAATTCGGATAGCGAACAAAGTCTTGGAACGGATTATGTTCGTTAACCGATCACCCACTGTAGTAGAAAACAACTAAAAATCTCGGTACAGGTAAACGTATTATGTTAGGTTCAGGTAAACTTATTATGTTATATTCAAACAGGTAAATGTATTATGTATTAGCAATACATTGCAGCTCCAAAGCCAGATTTTTAACTGCTCATGGCATTTTTTTATTTAATCCATATAAGTCAGGGATGGGCCGTTGTTTTGGTTCTGCAATTTAGTCCTTGAGCCAAAAGACACCGGAAAGCTGCACATTTTTAAAATGATTATATTCAGTGGTTAACTTCGCATCTGAGAAAAGGTATAAAGTGTACTATAAAAATCAATCAATATAAGTTAAATAAAATAGTGGCAGTTTTATTAAACTTATTTATTACGTTAATTGCATATCTGTAGCTGCACACATATTTCATTTTAAAATCAATTTAAAGAGACAAATGTACCCTACCACAGTGCTTCTCAAACTTTCAATATACGCGACCCACTATTCAATCATCATTTTCATCGCCCTCCATACAATAACAATGTATTGAATTCAATAATACTATACTTTAAAGTTAAATTCGACTTTAAGCTCTTATGTGCCCCAACGTATAAAAACGTCTCGCTCAGCCAAATCATTAGTTTTCTGGACGTATATATACGTCTTTCCAAAGTACGATATTTTCTGCGCAGTGTGGTCCATAAAATTATTCCGATGGCTTTGGAATGCTGTAAAAGAACCTTGATAATGTTTGCGAAGAATTTATTTATTTTAGAGGATTTGCTTATTTATTTGTTTTCTCCTCCTAAAAAAAACATCAAAATACGCTCGTCTACGTGGTAAACTGTCGTATTGGGGAGCGAATCGCGTACCTTTTTATCGGCAAGGAATTAATTATAAACCGTACAAATTATCAAGATAAGTGTTAATACAAGCCCATGGGGGGTCACTGATAATTACGAAACTTGTTCTTAACTTAGTATTGCTAAATTAATAATAAAATATACATTCTACAGTACTGATACATTTATAAGTGTATTATATCTGTGCAAATGTGTATTCTATATTTTATTACATCAGAAAGTATTTCGTTTGTTTACTTCCAGTAAATTAACAATTTTTAAATAACCTTTTGTTTTCGACTTTTCAATATAGCTCGCGCCCCCCTTGTAGAGTTATCGCGCCCCTCAAGGGGGCGCCCCGCAGTTTGAGAAACGCTGCCCTACCACACTTTTCAACATTTTTTTTTAATAAGGAGTGAGATCGTTTGTTGAAGTTCTCATCACTGTCCGCTAGTTTATGTCTGCCAACTTTATATTTACTTTTGCTGATCTCTATGCAAGAAAAACATTGCTCCCAAAGATATGTTGACCACAATTTAAATAATATTTTCTCTCCATTGGATTTTCTGACTGTCTTGGGGGGTCACAAAATAACTCTTTGCGGGTCTCTGATATAGATTATCCTCAGAACACATACCAATCATTAGAAAAGAGTGTAGTTGAGGAGATTTGTTATGACGTAAGGCTATACAGTAAAACCTGTTTTTGTGCGGTAGATAGGGACCGCATAAAAGAAATCGCACAAAAACAATATTCGAAAATTTCATAAATACTTACGTGCATATAACAAACAATACTGTCGACGTACTACAAAAAGTCGCATTTAAAAATATGTCAGCTACTAACGATATTTATGAGAAAGTTGTGAAGATCCCCTTGGATCTCACTTTGAGAGCGAGAATGATTTTGAGTTAATGAAGAACCAGTAGCCATTTTAATGAATAACTTACTTTATTTGGTTATCTTTCCCAAATAGAATCAAAGACTTTTAATAACAAATAATTTAAAATAGATATATGAGGTTTAAAAGGGACTTTCCTTTATATTAACTTAAATATTTAATGATCCAATTAATTAACAATTAGAATATCGATCACGCAGAGATAACCGCAATAAGAGATCCCACAATTATATTCAATAATGTTCCTATCGAACATTTAACTTTAATCTCACTTCTAATATAAAACTTTAATGAGACTTTAATTATAAATCAATATTTACCACACTGCAGCTCAACTCTTCCTGAGATTAATTTATCCACCTAGAAATCTTCAATAATAAATCTCTAACTTCACTATTATACCTTCCTGCTTCAATCTCTCTCTCCTACTGCTTCTCACTTTACTATTCCGTTTGACTTAAATACTTTATCTAATCTGCATAATAAGGAATCCCTGTCCTCTTTTTGGAGCTGATTGGAAATAGGTAGGGAATTACATTTCCCTAAAAAGACGTCTCAAAAGGTTAGCGATAAAGTTCCGTATAGATTTGTCACAAAGTACTTCCAAACAAAATAAATAATTAAATTCCACATGGAAACATTTGAAAAACATTAAATTTCTCATTGTATACATGTAGATGTTTTGAAAATGCTCATGCATAATTCGCTGCTACTCATCGCAATTCAAAGCACGCGTCTTCCTGTGATGAATTACTTCAAAGAATCGCTTTCGTCACTCGAAGATACAATTTCAATTGATTTGTTTTTTGGCACCATTCAGTAAGTGATAAGTTCTTGTGACAACGGTCAATTGGTCAGTTGCTTGTGAATGTCGCGATAACCAGTTATGCACGATCGAAGTTCTTTTTAGAATTTTAAACTCTTTTCGGAATATTATATATTTTAAGAAAATGTTTTTTCGATTTGTTGGAAAGCTGGGTTCCAGCATATATTGTATCCGCTGTCAAAGAATCTGGTTCATCATGTCCGTTTTCATAATCTATCAATTTATTGATAATGTCACTGTCACTGCAAGTTTCGTCTTAAATCTAGTGCGTTGAGAGAAAGCAATGGAACGGGTATTGTCTAGAGACTGTATATAACCAATGAACAGTGCATCTTGAAGTGTATGTATGCACGTTGATAGAAAATATTACAGGGGTGCAAAATCCGTTGAAATTCATATACCGCATAAAACAAAATCGCATAAAAAAGAACCGCACAGAACCAGGTTCTACTGTAACAATTTTATCCTATTTTAATTACAGTGCTTTTGAATTTTCTCTAAATGTTGCTTTTTGTAAAGAATTATAAATGTTGCATCAATTTCCTTTCCAAATGAACATTACTTCAATTTCCAGATGAACGTTGCATCAATCTCCAAATGAATATTCCATCAATTTCCAAATGAACATTGCATCAATTTCCAGATGAACGTTGCATCAATTTCAAATGAATGTTCTATCAATTTCCAAATGAATATTCTATCAATTTCCAAATGAACATTGCATCAATTTCCAGATGAACGTTGCATCAATCTCCAAATGAATATTCCATCAATTTCCAAATGAACATTGCATCAATTTCCAGATGAACGTTGCATCAATTTCCAAGATGAATGTTCCATCAATTTCCAAACGAACGTTGCATCAATTTCCAGACGAACGTTGCATCAATTTCCAGATAAACGTTGCATCAATTTCCAGATGAGCGTTGTATCAATTTCCAAATAAGGAGGAATGCATTTTCAAATTGAATGGTATTTCAAACATTCTAAAATATAGTTTGTATAACTCTGAAAAATCAAAATAGATTTTATTCCAAAATATATTCCGAATCGGAGACTAATTTCGATCAAAACTAATCTAATAACTTGTTAACCGTCCGAATATGTTTTATTTTCAGTGATAGAGAAAGCAAACCAAACAACAACCATTGAAGCTATTCTTCAAAAGTTATATTTATTTCGAACGTCACATTGAATAATAGTCGTATAATTAATTCATCAATCTTGACGCAGGAAAACACCTCAATTTTTCATTCAAGAAGGTATGAATTATATTACAAAACATATATCATAAAATAAAAATTTAACTAAAACATAAAAGAGAACATTCCCAATTGTTATAAAACAAGATTTAACGTATTTTTATAATAAAACAGGAATTTTATGACTGAGAAGCATTGTAAGTCTATCTTAATTCACAACTTCATACAGAAAATGTCTGACAGAGGTTAAAACTGGATGGAAGCATAGATTCTTCACATTGACATGGCCTAAATATTTGAAACGTGTCTCAAGTGTTTAATCAAAGCTTGGACACCGAGCAGTTCAAATAACTACCTTGTCATTTGAGAGGTTCAAAATTACGAGATTTATTTACTGACAGTGAAGGAGGAAGGACTAGTTTAACTGTGACTGTGTTTGAAATTAAATGCAAAATTGATTTATTATTTTTGAAACACGCACACTTTTACTAGTACACATTTTTTTTAACACGAACACTTTTTAAAACCTTGTCCAGTACCGCAACTTTGCGCTGTTGCAAAAGAAAGGAGCGTTGTGTCAATATTTGGAATTTCTTCACTCGAAATTAATTCTCGTTGACATATACTGAACTGATATATAGAGCACAATTGGTTTATTCGTAAGGTGACCAGCCTTTTTACAATGAAAAGAAGGACCAGTGCGTGCGAAAAATTTAAGAAAAAGTTATAAAGTAAATATATGAAACATTTTATTAATTCAAATAATTACGCTAATTATGCTTGCATTCGTTTTAATTACTCACATAAAGAGTATTAATTTTGTCAAAATATCAATTCCTAATACATTGAAAATTTTGAAGTAAAAAAAAAACCTTCATTCTGAATTTTAAGGTAAGTACTGCAGCTATAAAATATCAATATTCAAACTTGATTTCTCACTTGTCCAAAAATCATTACCAACTGAAAAACCTCTTCCAACTGCTGCGTAAATTCCAGGGCAGCACACAACGTAAATTCAACAATAATAACTAAATTATCATATGGAAAGTGTTCATTTTTGAAATGGTTAAGTATTTCTACCCAGCTTTCATCAATTTCAGCATGTTGATTTTCCAATTGTTTCAATTTATTAGAATTTAAATATACATTCAGTCTTCTCATTTCTTTAAACAGACAATTGTCATCGATTTTTATATGAAGCATTTCTTTCTATACAAACTCAACACAATTTATCACATCTGCCTAATTTACCTGTGATATTTGTTTCAGACCGTACTTCGACATATGGGAAACATGTTTGGTTCATCTCTGAATAGAGATTAACAGATCAGTTTTAAAATATTGAAAAGGAAGACAAGTAGGAGGACACTTTTCGAGTAAGGACAGAACCTGTAAAAGGAAGACTAAAGCACGACGGTTGGTAACCTTATTATTCGGCCATCTCTAGTTCCTAATCGGAAAAATGTTTCCTAAAGCAGCTAGAACCGCGATTGAAAGAACTTTCCGAGGGCAGTATTTCATAATTTAACGATCAAGTAATCGTTATTCTATAGAATACCTAGTTAAAGCATATAATTCAATAATGTTATATACTTTAACTGACTTGTCTAGTTATTTCATGAAATACCTAGATATCCTATGAAGTAACGGATTGCACACTTGAACTGTAACATATGCATGTCTTCTGTGTCGTCTAAGAAAATAAATCAAAATTCCTAAGGGATGGACTGAATTCTTAGAATAATATACACATATTATGGATATAATCGTCCAACTGACCAATGGAATTAAAGATTTAGGAAATATAACTACTGTTGTTTTCTGTACGAAAGGGGAAGTGGAAACATACCCAATGAATCATACATAAAGATAAATAGATTCTGAAGGAATTAGAATACTACTCGCGAATAAAAACGCTAAAAAATGATTAAACAGTTTAGAGAAAAATATAAACACAATCTTCTATTAAAGTTAAAACCAAGTTACTGTACGTTACTCAGTTTAAAACACCATTGATTTTATTGTTGTCTAGTTTCTTTACGAACTCGAAACTGTTGTGTAGGGTTAGTGACCATTATTTAGTTGTTCTAAAAATCTATTCATCAGACCTGTTTCAAAACGAGCTTCTAAATTTATTATTGGAATTAGAATTTTAATCATGTGGATGGATTTTGATTCATAACATTTTTAGCAACTATTTTCTGTCAGGAACTAACTTCAAATCAATGTTATTGAATAGTTTAAGCAAGAATTTGAAAATAATGAATTATCTTTGTACTTCAAGAAAAAAATTTATATGAATACATCCACAGTTTACTAAATCTTAAAAAATTCCATTTTCAGATGAATAAAAAGTCCCCCCAAATTAAGTAGTGATAAAAAAATTCATAAGAAATTAAAATTTGAAGTCTTTAAGTGAGTTGATTTTAATTCTAGAAAAAGGCGATTTAAAATTTAATTGTAAATCGCTTATACTTTTCTCCACAACTATCCATAATTCAATGCATAAAAACGAATTTGATCTTAACAAATTTTGTTTTTAAAAAAGGAATATTTTTATTTTAATGAAGAAAAAACGATATTCGTCCCATTTTTTAGAACAGACCACGATCACATTTTTATGCAAAATCTACTTTTTTTTTGTTATCAGCGTATATATATATATAAATTATTTTTTTAGTCTTCTAAATATTTTCTCTCTCAACCAAATTTTATTTCAAAAAAATAAGCAAAGATACAAATTTGAACATATTTTCTTTAACAAAAAAAAATTAAATTGTATGGTATAAGTTCGAATTTTTTTTTTCACGTAAGGTCAAATAACGGCAGAAGGAGAGAGAAGATCGTCTGTTTCTAAACGATTAACACTTATCGTTCGAATCTTTTGGAGAAGCTTTCTTATCTCGAGTTGCAAACGATTTTCTGTTGTTATTTTTTATCTCTAAAAAAAGCAATACATAGATTTATCATTCTTTGTGCTCTTTAAGGCTGATTTTTTTTAAAAAAAATAAAAATGGAAGATGTATGATTCTAAAAAAAAGAAAGAATGAAATAGTTAGAAGGAAAATTTCGATTGTAAAATTGGGTCGACGTCTCTTTGAATCTTTAGGAGAGCGCATGAGGACGTCAGGGGTAGGGTATGTGTTTGCTTCGAATGGATTGGCCCCTATTTGGAGTCCAGCCAAAAATTCGAGGCTCAATGGATTAGGCCTTACGAGAATAAATGGTTATATGCTACTGCCATCTGTTGGGGAAATGTGTAACTGAATGGTGGTATGACAAAATACTGTGCGCTTTAACAAATAGCTTAGGTTTCTTAGAATTATTTTTAAACCTTCGATTTTCAAGCTTCTCACATATTTTTCTTTTTATTTTTAAAAAGTTTGGGAGTATTTTACATTATATTTTGAAAGAAATGGAATAAATGTATCCATAATATCGACAAAATAATATTTTTTTCCAGGAGTAATTACTGTTTTCATGAACTTTGTGCAAGTATATATATTTTGTTTTACTGTATTGAATGTAATTCCATGTACTGCATTACAATTTCTTTAAGCAAATTTTCAGCATTTTTAATTAAAAGACATTACTTTTCTTTAAAATAACTTTAAAAAACACAATTAAATAAATTACCCTTAATTGATCTGCATCATAACAAATATTAAAGATAATATAGACAAAGAAAAGTAATAATCAAAGACAGTGCTTACATAAGAGAACAAATTATTTATCAGTTCACAGTTGATTTTATTTTATCAATTTAATTATTTGTTAAGATTTTAATTATTTCATTTAATTACATTGAATGTAATACTTTTCTTTTTATTTTAAACAATATTTACAATTAAAGTAATATTATAACAGTATTGAACGTAATTTTTTATAATCGATAGACTGATTCGACATATTTTATGAATTTTGAAATTATTTAAACATATAAAAACCATAACATAAACTTCGGTAGTGTTCCTTGGTAATATACTTCACTTAACATTCCATTTTGCTGTAAATCTTGTGTATCAAAAAACAGAGTGAAATTTTTATTTTAGATTAAGAACTAGCATTTCTTTAGGTCCTTATTGTAAAAATTTCATATTTTATATTATTATAAAATTTAAAAACAAAAATAAAATTTGCTTAATATTAAAGACAGTGGTGTAACGTTTACCCCCGCATTGCGGAGGAACCAGGGTTCTAGAGGGCCCAAATCCTAACTGACGCTCTTTGTAAGATCCGGCTTGGAGCCCCAAGTCTAAATTTGCAGGAGAGGGGTGGGGGCTAATCATCTCCATTGCGCCTTGCGCCACTGATTAAAGAGTAAGATCAAGTAGAGAACATTTTTTTACAAATAAAAATGACCAAATAGGAAAGAAAATAGCACAGAAAAATAAAAGAATTATTCATTCAGAATAATAAATTTCTTTCCTAATTGAGAAATTAGTGATGGTCCTCAGAAAAATTGGGTCAATTAAAAAAAAAAAGACGAGCAACAAAACATATTATGGAACATGGATTATAATTTTTTGAAAAAAAATTCGCAACTACTTTTAATGAAATTCCTTATGAGTTTAGCGCGACACTTTTCAGCTTTTTTTGAAGGGGTTTTTATTGACAATCGAAAGAGAGTTCGCAACCATGATAAATTAGCGACCTAACAATCAGGATCATTTTTAACCTGCCCTGCACCCTTACTCTTCTTCCTTTATTCGTTTTTGCACTTTTGAGAGTTTTTCCAATGTCCACCACTTATGAATTGGTCATATCCTGGACCGACAACCGGCAGCCGCAAGGAAAGGATACTGGCATGGTTTGGTTACTCTTATACATTTCTTACCATACGGCAGGGGTATTCAACCTTTTTTCTTCTGGACCGCATACGTATGTTAGTTATTTCCCACGGAGGCTGCAACATAAGGATAAATAGTGGAGGGGGAGGAGAAATGCTTTAATATCAAGATAACATTGAAAATTTAATATGTGGAAAATTAACTATAATATTATTTTATTCCTGTTTTGCTTTTTTGATTCTTTTCTATATATTTTATTTTTGCTGCCGTGTGTTTTTTATCCTGGGAACATATGAAATACAAATGAAGAACAGAAAGCATACAATACAATAGAAAAATATACACATTTTATTACAGATGATGATCCCAGAATATAACTAGAAGAGGTGCGCTGCTTTCCTTTCGAGATGGGAATCCAGTACAGGCGAAAGACCGACTTCTTTCCCGAAGAAGATACAACCATGTATTACTCGGGATTCGAACCTACTCAGTTACAAGCCGAGGGTCATAGCCACCATACTGGTTGGGTGACTTTATTTTTGTTACTAACACTAAATTAGAAGCATTTAAGAAATACTTCTTCACAATTTCTGCATCAGTAAACGGTTTCATATGATTACCAATAATATTACAAACTTCATGGGATGTATTTGTTACCACTGTGGTATTACCACTGACAAAACACTTTGTTGCTGTTCCAAGGATTGTTTAAAAAAAAACATATTTATCATCTCTTAAAAGAGATCTTCGAGAAAAGTGTCATTGAATGATTCCTGTTTATTGGTATTCGTGACAAATCAAATAATTACTGATCCATGTTTGCTTTTCACTGCAAAGTAGTCAATTTCCCTATCGTCTAAAAAAACTATTTTCTTGGAATATTTTTCGCTTGCAAGATATGAAAGATAGCTAGAAATTAATTCCGTCCACTGTTGTGTGTTATTACTAACTGTAATTGTTCAAAATAGAAAAGGAATATCAATTCGTACCCGAACGACACCGACAGCAAAAAGCAAAACCGATATATTATATTTATTGACAAATAATTTCCGACCAAATTTTTGAAACAATTATCTTAAATAAGTAAATTTTTCAGAGAAATGGGCCATGGCCGGGCCACTTAAAAAGGCTCGGCGGGCCACAGGTTGAGTAGCGCTACAATACGGCATCACGAACCCCCTCCTCCACCCAGGAGTACAAACAAAAAATTTTCTAGGGTAGGATCAGGATCAAGAGTCCACCCTCCTTGTATCATACCTCAATACGACGCGAAACATGTTCTTCTGATTTCGTCGATTTTGGAAACAGAAAACTGTAAAAAAGAAACTATTTGATTAATAATTAGCATTAATTAATAAAATAAATTTTTAATAACAAATACTTAATTAATTTTACGTACTATATACATTCGACTATCATCGACAAAATTTTTTTAAAAAAAATCCAAGGGCTTTGGGGATTGGGTTTGGACCCGAGGACATCCCCCCCCCTCTATTAGTAAATTAGTACACTAAAACAATAACAAATTGTTTGCAATAACAATATATACACATTATTGTATGAACTATTTTCAACCCGTTCATTATCACCTGTTTCATCGCTTTTCGCTTTAACTATCTTTTACTTTTAGCCATCTTTATTCTTTGTTGAGTCACTGTCATCGTAAATGTGTAACAAATGTTTTCTTCAAGCTTTGATGATTGCAAAACCATTAATGGCATCATTGTAAGCACTCTCAATTGTAATATCATTTTGAGAGGGCATACAAAAGGAAACTGTTAAGCTTTCCTTTTTCCATAGTAGATCTAATTTCAGTCCTAATTCGCACGTTAAATATGTCGAGGCTCAAACATCCTCCTGTGGATGTGGAAGTTATTAGAGGAGAGTTCCAGCTCAGGTGTCGGTCTCGTCACTTGACCATGGTTCAAAACTACGAGGTTCAACGCCAAAAGCTCTCAAGTAGCTGAACAGTGCGACTTAAATATTAACTCAGTCAGTCAGCCTTTACTCTCTTTAAACAAAAATGTTTCTCTGATAATTGGTTAGGTGGTGGTACATTCACAGTAATTTTTTTTTCCTTTTTGCCCTTCAGTTTGTTGCGCCCTAAACGTGTCCCTAGTATGCTTAAACGGAAAAGCGGCCTTGCAAACACTTCAGTTTGTTGATTTTGCTTTGGATTTCCAGTTTGTTCTTGTTATTCGTGAAGTTTCTTTTCAGAGATACGAAAATGTAAGTAGAGATATAAATAAGTGACAATGAAGAGATCCATCAAATATGAAATTGCACATTTAGTGGTCGTTGACATTTTAACTCTTTATCTACCGACGGTACTTATAAGTACCATTCACTTTAAAACAACATAGAATAACCAATTTTACGAATATTCTGGGCCGTGGGTAGCCTAGTGGTTAGAGCATCGGACTCCAGACCGGAAGGCCTGGGTTAGATGCCCGATGCCACCAAATACCCTCCGAGTACACACGGAGCACGTGCTCGTTAAATCAGTGGGTCCAAAGTCTTGTGGGCTGAGTCACGAGCGCAGGGACTGAAGAATAGTCCCCTCCCCTTCAGTTCCATGCAGAAATCGTGTAGGTGGAGATAGGTGGTGTCTCCATCTATCGTCCCTTCGGGGAATTTCGCCGAGCTAAATCGTACTGTCACCTGTATGGTGCTCAAAGCCAACGACAGGCGTACTTCTAGCCCTTTGCCACGATGAATTTCGTGGACCTCGATCTGACGAAGTCAGACAGGTCGCATTAGAAACAACAAGAATTTTCTGACAAAACTTAGCAGGGATTTTCTTTTAAATCCACTCTTCCAAGATATATGGCAGCACGGGTTCTATGATGAGTATTTTAGTGGGGAAGGCGAATAGTTTTATAGCAGAAACTGCGTTTTCAGTGGATTGCAAAGGTTGTCAGTTTTGTACCGAAAAAATAGTTAATGTCAAAAGGTAAGTGTTTTATTTTGTTTTTTGTATGTTAATGAGGATATTAGAAAACGATTTAACTCTTTATTTTAAGTGAAAAGTTTATGTAATTAATTTTACAGTGGAATATATTTAATTAATTAATTAGCTCTAACAGATTAAATTTCCCAAAGTTGAGTATTTTGTGTATGTATATCCCTTAATTTTCAATGTAGTGATCCAAAAAAAGAAGCATGAAAAAAACTGCAGTAAATGATAATGCGGTAGATAAAGGGTTAAAGGTTTGCGACTGTGGTTCTAGCACAAAGGTCCAGTTTCTCAACAGGTCGATAAACCCATTTTCTTTACATGTACACTGCAATGATATTGAACTTTTTAATATGTTCGAATTTGCGATAAAAGAAGAAAAAAATAAATAATTGTTAAATAGAAGCGAATGAGTGAGAGTTAAGTTAACGTCGTACTAGAAAGAAACGCGAGGGCTATTGACGACGAGTATCGGTCAAGTTGTGACGGGTCTATCCGCGTTCTTTCCACTAATAAGCCTCTTAGGAGAAAATCGGGTCTTTAAAAATTATTCTCTTATAAACCTTTCCCCAATGAAGAAGAAGTGAGTATGTAAATTAAGACTTGTATATGAAGATTAAACTTTTATAAGTTAGAGGAGAGAGCGGTTAGACTGCTAACGGATAGCAGTGACTGATTAAACGTGAAGTGATGCGTGAATATTTCGTAGCTTATTTGTGTAGGATTAAGATTGACGATTTGTTAATTAGTAATTAAATTAGATTATATCGCTTGGAATTAGAAGGTGTATTGCCTGGACGTAATGATCTGATTTACTAATACTTCTCGTATCTCGTCTATCTCACTATTGTTTTCCATATTTAGTAGTTGGTGCATCTCTTAACTTGGTCAACAGAATCTGTGTTGTTGTTCATAACAGTAAATAAATAGAAGTGGTTTTGAAAATGGCTAATCTTCCTTCGGACTCTCCCACACTAATGGACGTCGCAGGGCGACCATTACAAAGTGACACGAACGACACCGGAACTGGCATTCCCTCTCCTAACTACCACATCACACCACGGGAGGGTGAGTGAGTGAATATTAACGTCGCACTGTTCAGATACACGAGGGTTTCTGCGACGGACCACGTAATTTTGAACCATGGTCAAGTGACGTGGACGACACCTGAGCTGGCACCCCCTCTCCTAACTACCACACCACACCAACGGGAGGACGTTTCAGCTCTCGACAGATTTAACATGCATCTCTGCCCTACAAGGCGGGTCTTTAGTGGTACTGGGCTTGAACTCATGACATGCCTGCCATGATCCGATACCTTGAACATTGGACTACCGCAGCCCACACCAACGGGAGGACATTGAACCTAGATATATTTAACGTGGCTCCTCTACATGACGGATCTTCAGGGGCATCGGGATTCGAACCCGCGACACTCCATCGAACAGTTCGTGATCATAATCACTAGAGTTTAAAAGAATTAATCTATAACTTCATGTCTGATTTGGGCGAAAAAAAACTATCTCGAGATCCTAAAATATTTTACTTCGAAAAAAGTTTCTACTGTTATTAACTTCGATTTAGTTATTATATTTAAAATGCCTGTGAATTGCATTGAAAATGTTCCATAATTGTTTGATTGGGTGTATTTGGTGCAATCGGTAGATACACCAAAACATCAGCAGTTTCAGTGATCCAATTTCCGAACTGGAACAACTCTCTGTAATCCCCTTATTAGAATGATGTGGGTCCTCTTGGATTACGTCAGCTGTTTCGAATGACAAATGGGGTAACGTGTAGAACTGTTTACGCCATTAGCAGTTACGCTAAGAGCTCGATATACAATGACCTTTGCATTATAGTCTGTGCTGTAATGATGTTAGGATACATAACCGCAATTTCATGTCAAACTCGTCCTGAAACGGTAGTGATATTGACTAACAAAAATATCGCTGCTACCAAACTATTTCGTATCTAAGTACAATATATTTTTAAAAATTGAGGTTATGAGAATAAGTATAAGTTTACAGGAGAAAATTCAGCGGTTGGTAAAATCATTATAGATATAACAAAACACGCATTTTGGAAAAGTCGATTTATGTATTGATGAGTGAACAATCTTTTCAACGATGTGAATCATCTTATACAGGGTGTCCCCGAATGTCACGTAGAAATTTGGAGGGGAGGTAAAGAACATCCTGAGGATTCATAATTACTTAGGAAATCATGGACGGAAATGTAACCCTAACGCGATAAAAATACACAGATAGTAAGGTCACAATACAGAATGTAGTGCAAAGCGCTTTATTACAAAAACAAAAAAAAACAATACTACACTAAAAGTATGACATTGTAGCGGTATCTAAATAAACCAGTGCTAGACTTCACGCGAAGACGATCGTTTTGGCGTGATCGATAACGTACTCGGGTTCGGAACGGAAGGTACCCGGTTTGAATCATCCTTTGAATCATCCATTTACTTTTCAGCAAGATTCCACTCCTTGCCACTCAGTAAAGTAATCGAAAAACTGGTATCTTTCTAAGACAATTCAGTTGTTGTCCTAGCCAAGAAATAGTCATGACCTCAATCCTATCGAAAACTTGTGGCACCGTTTGAAAACGCCTGCCCGACTTAGGTACCCATTATATAAAAAGGAACTAATTGAGGATATAATTGTTTCTTGACATCATGTAATAACGAAGAGAGTGCTTAAAAATTTTCAGCTTAATGAAACATCGATGAGAAGCTGCAATAAAAAATAAAGCACTGATAACTCACTGCTATTGTCAGTATTTGATGCATATCGATAGCTATTGCGGCATAACTTCTCTTGCGTTGCACATATTTGAATTTTGTTTTTTGGCATTGAATTTAGAATTGAATAATCTTTAGAATGATATAAAAGACTTTGCATTTTGTGCAACGTAACATTTTCTATAAACATACAAACATAAAAAACATAATAATTTTAAAAAAGTTCCACAAAATTTTAGAAACTATATATATATATATATATATATATATATATATATATATATATATATATAGTCTAATTCTCTACAGACAAGAGATAAACATTCACCTATCACATTCGAAAAAAACACAGAGACAGTAAAAAGAACATACAATGAAGGACACTAGATTAAAAATTATAAAATGGATGCTGCAGTATTATAAACATTGCTGACTTAGGACAGCTAATATACAAATTATATAAAAGTTGGGTTGAACATGTTTTTTGGCCAGCCAACCTTTCCCTTTTATGTAAATAATACTGAGCAAAAACCTATTGAAAGTAATGGATAGGAATATCTAAATCCATTACAAAATAGAGATAACTTACCTAAAAATTGCACTTGAAAATGCAGAGCCCGCGCTAAATCTGAGTGCAATAAATAAGTTATCGCCAGATTCTGGACCCTAATGCAGATTCAAAGCATGAGAATGGCTGAAATGTAGCATTTAACAAAAGTATAAAAAGAATAGAAAACAAAAATTAATAAAAGTGTTACGAAAAACCATAACTTTAGAGACACTAGAGTATTTATGAATTAAATAATAATAATTAATTTAAAAAATAATAGAATATGGAGGTAACTATAACTATAAAATGTGTAAATTTATATTATTAAACTATAATTAATCTAAGAATTTTTAATCCTTACAATATTGAATAGCTTCATTCATATAACTATTAATAAAATGTATTGGGTATTTCTGATTTAAGCAAAATTTAGTAAAATGTTTATAGTTATTTATTATTTCTGATTTTTTTGACACAAGAAATTTATTGCGTTGTATATAATTAATAATAATACTTCCAAATATAGAAATATGTACATTACTCTCCCAATGCGGAACTTTTATTATATTGAAATTAAAATCTTCTCTTTTAACATAAATATTAGAAACTATTACATTATCTATTAATTTGATATGTATGTCAAGAAAATTTGCTTCATTGTTGTTACTATTTGTGTGTATTAAGATATTGAGGATAAAAATTAGTATTAGGTATAAAATTGACTTGCTTGCCAAGTATGATTATGTCATCTATATAACGATAAATATAATATTTAGAATTATTAACATAACTACTTTCAAAATAATGTAAGTATAAATTGGCAAGACAGTTGCTCGCAGGAACACCTTGTGGCAAACCTTTAATCTGCAGATAATAGTTACCCTTATGAAATATATAGTTATATTTGAGAACTAACCTAAGTAGTGAACTAAATCTATCATAATTAACATTATTAAATAAAGTATCTTTATGCAAATTTACAAGTATATTAATCATATCATCGATATCAATAGAGTTAAAAAGATCTTCAAAATCTAAACTATATATTGAATAAATCTTTTTATTTTTTTCATTTTTTCAATAAGAGATTTACTATTTTTAAGTACGGTTGTGTATTTAAGATTATTTATTGTATCATGTAATATTTCTCTCTCATGGAGAATTTTGCCTGTTTTGCTGATATATGTAATAAATCCATTTGTAACGGTCCTAAAATTGACTGGGTCTTTATGAAATTTGGGAGTAAGAAATATATGAGAAAATTTAAAACTATTATTAATTTGAATTCTTAATTGTTTAGGAAAAGCCAAAATTCGATTATTTATTTCTCTATCAGAAAATGATGACTTAATAAATGCTGTATTATTATCAAAATAACTGTTGATCATTAAATTATAATAGTATTTACATATGAAGGCAAAATTACCTGGCACTGTAATATATATATACATATATATACAATTCACAATTTTATAATTTTTCTTCGTACTTTTTCTTCTTTTTTCTTTTCAAAATTAATTTGGCTTATATAGCATTAGTTTTTCAATATATTTTTATCTTTCTATTTATTCTTTAAATTACTAAAACAGACCCTAATGAGTGTAGCTGGAATTAAAAACTAAAAGTTATACACAGCTCTCACCTAAACTGCAAATAAATTCGATTTTAAAACCATTCCGGCATGCATCACGTTTCAATGAAGCCAACACGTAACTGTGCCAGACATATTATGTTGTCTTTTGTCTGAATGGCATCGTAAAAGTAATGCACACGGTGCTTACAATAGCCTTTATTGCTTCCCCATGCTTATCTTCAGGGAAAAAAAGCATTTGCGAAAAAGAAAATATATTTCAATGTATTTAGGAGAGTTAAAAATAATCTGTGCAGTCATCCTTAACTATTTTAAATATATGTCCGGGTTATTTTATCTCACATCCAGTAACATAGAAATAATTATGCAGCCAGTAGTGTTTAATATAATTGTAAGATTTCTTATATACACACTGCTTTCTGTAACTTAATTATGTATTACTTTTACATGTATATTACATGTAAAAGTACTTTTAAACTGCATTTTTCAATTCCTACTTAAAGCGCACATTCTCTATATATTTATCTTGGTGGAATTTTCCATCGTTATTAAAGTACATTTTAAAGCACTCAATTGAGCTGACATTTTACATACATGATTATTTTGGATGGCAATACAGTAACTTAATTATAATTAAAAAAATAATTGATTAAAACTAATTATTAAAAGAATTACAAATACAGTCACGTTGGCATAATTTTTGGCAACTTAGCGACCCTTTTGGCGACTTATGTCAAAATTTGAAAAGGATTTTTTTCTCTTCACATTTTAACGCGCTCATTTGAGCTGAAATTTTCTATACACAGTTTTTAGGGGGAAAAGTACGACAATTTAATTATAATTAATTAAAATTAATGGACTGAAACTAATTATTTAAATAATTACAAATACAGCCACGTTGGTTTCATTTTTAGCGACTTGGGTCAAAATTTTAAAAGATTTTTTTTCTCACGTTTTAAGGCATTCAGTTGAACTGAAATTTTATATACCCGATCGTTTTGGATGACAATATGACACTTTAATGATAATTAATAAAAATTAATTACCACTTAATGTTGTGATTCTGTCATATGTATATACATATTTATATTAACTGTAACTATTTGATAAAAAGTAGCTAAAATTAAATTTTTCTTTGTTGATCTAAGTAGAAATTGACTTAATTTTTTTCTGTATTACTTGTTTGCTTAGTAAGTATATTCGCGCACTGTTACTTATTTTTTTTTATGGAGAACCATAAATTGTACAAGAGAAAAGCTGTCATATTTAATTCTTATTTGTTATATTCGAAGTATTATACTAGCTTTTTTTTTTCGAACAACAATATACGATGGATGATCAGAAAAAAAGGTTAGAAGGCTGCAGCATTTGGAAACTACATATTATGGGGAAATTTTTTTTCCCCCAGAGTGGGCACAAATGGCCTTACTTGTCATCCAGTTGGTTTTCGGGTAGGTAGTGAAATTTCCCAGATGGCTCAGGACGATTGAAATGGCAGGACTCTGAGCAAATCGGTCTCGTTTGGAAGTGCAAGCTGTGATTTGATTTTTATGTGGAAAGAATGTGTCCACATCTGCAATGAGCAGACAACATGTAGCGAAATGGTGTCATTCTTTTCAATCAGGCAGACAGGATGTCGAAAGCCGCAATATGACAGGGAGCAGCCGGACAAACTCTTCAACAACATATATCACCATGGCACGAATTATAGAAATGATTCAAAATGACCGACGGTAACTCTGCGTGAAATCTCGTCAGAACTGGGACTGAGCTATGGTAGCGTGCAGCATATCGTGTCTGAAGTGCTGCGATATTCTACGACAGTGCTGTGAAATCATCCGCCGAGATCTGGCTCAATGGACAGGAACCTGATTTCTACCAACACGGGTTGCGCTGCGTTCTGATGAATGCCTAAAAATACTAGAAGTTATGTCGAAATGTGATAGGTACGCATGACTCTTAGTTCCATTTTGTATATTTTCTATCTATTGTTAATATATATTTCCTTATTCGACTTGTAACCTTTTGTTTTCTGATCAACCCTTGTGCTTCTAGAATTAAAACCCTAAAGCTTAAGAAAACGAGTCTTAGAAGATATATGGATGTCAGAACGTGAAAAAGCATGTACAAAAGAACTAAAAATGGTGTATAAGAGGGTAATACGTAGACTGTTCAATAAGTAATAAGACTAATTTTACTGCCGCAAAACCACTCATTGGAATGTTAATTTCTGTGGCATAAGAAAAGTTTGTTATCTTTATAATCATCTAGTACAGCATTTCTTAAACTGTGGGGCGCGTCCCCCTAGGGGGCGTAATAACTCTACGAGGGTGGCGCGGGTTTATTGAAAAGTCGTAAGCAAAAGATTATTTTTATATAAAAAGTTATTAATTTACCGAAACTAAACAAACAAAATACTTTCTGACTTAATAAAAAAATAAAATTAATATTTACAATGATTAATACAACTAAAAATGTATCAGTACTGCACAATGTGTTTTATAATTAATTTAACAATACTAAGTTAAGGACAAAATTAATATTTACCAGTGTTCCCATGGGCTTGCCATACATCAAATTGGATACACAAATTAACACTTATCTTGTTAAGTTTATCACACACGAAATATTTTTGAAATTTTATATTTAATATTGGTCAAAACAAAGGCAAATGAAAAGTTGTGGGGTACAATTTATTGATAATGGAAGCAATACGTTCTTGGTGAATAATAATTAAATTATACAATAATGAAAAAATGCCTATTCCAAAACTCTGAACAGCCAGAATCATCGTTGGGAGTACATAAAAAATGCTCAAAGTACTGTTCCTTTATGATCCATATGTAACGGTGGTATCTATATAAGCCAGTAACAAACTCCATACTACGATGATCATTTTAGTATAGTGGTTATGTTTTGTGCTTCCGAATCAGAAGGTATCAGGTTCTAACGTTCATTGATGACCCTGGCTGAACTTTGAAACAACAATTCAACCTTCACGGAGCAGACATGGTGCCATCTATCCAAGAGCAACCAAAAGCCGTCAAACCTTCATTACGCAGTACAGCAAAGCCATCAGATCACATGACGCAGTACTCAAGCCATCAATACACACTGGACGCAATACAAATAATTCACACTCTCGCCATAACAACGGTATCGTTCGTTCATCTATTCTGTGACTCACTGGCAGGGGAGCATGTGGCGATGGTACCTATACAAGCCAGTAACAACCTCCGTACTACGATGATCATTTTAATATAGTGGTTTTGTTATCTGCTTATGAATCAGAAGGTACCAGGTTCTAACCTTCGCATAGTTAAAGAGAAAAATACAAAAGTATGAAATCACAGCGCATCAACACCAGTAATTATAAATATTTAAAAAGGCAGGTCCTCAAATTGTCTTCCGAAGATATCGAGGCAGGTTTTAACGCCCCATGGAATGGAGAGGTGCATTAGTTGCAGCTGCGCGGTGAAAGCTGAAGTACAAACAGCATGAAGGCAAGCAACTAAGTCAGTTTGCTTTGTCGCTTTGTCTCGAGACACCGATTTCCAGAAATTTCCCCATTGGAAACAAAATCCAATAGAGTGAGATCTGGTGATCATGAAGGTCATAAAACCGGGTCCAGTGGCCGTAGTATGTCATATCCAGTCAATCTTGCACTGGAGCACACAAATACGACGGAGCGAACTCCTCCCTCACAAACCTCATCATTTGAACTCTAATAATCTATTAATAAGTTTAATAACTTTACTGTATAATCTGCTAATAATAACTGTGACGTAAATAAACTAAATATTTAAATTAATCAATATCACGCTACCGTTGCTTATCTCAAACGTCACACCTTCAATTAGTATCATTTACCGTATTTGATCTCGTAAACTATTGATCATACAAGTACAGTCCTTTGGGCATTTTTTATGTGCTACCAACGTAGAATCTGGGCTGCGAAGAATTTGGGTTCTATTTTTGAACATCATGTATAACTTTACAATATAACATAATAAATTCACAGTATAATAACTTAAATAATAACAATAACATAAAATAATAACTTAACAAAATACAATTACATCAAATTTAAGGAAAACGCAGTAGCATTATTTCTCAGACATTTTAAGAAAATTTATTTATTTAAATAGCAAAATACTTGAAGAATGGAACAATTTAAAGGGTAAAAAATCTTATTTTCAATCGGCTTAACTTTCAATTGATTATGTAGTCTTCTTCTATATTGAGTTTTTTTCGAAGCAGGTGCGTCTGCTACGATAAGAAACGATACGATATCGCTGCCATAAAATGCTACCCTAACTCGATTTAGGCTCGGAAGGAAGATTTAATACATACTGTGATGGTGGTTTTATTTTTATAGAAAACTTCATGGTAGCCAGATTTTTCATCTCTTCCACGAAATATTAATCGTCTGTTGAAATAATACGAGAGGAAAGTTATTGTTTTTTTCTGTTGCGTATAGAAGATCATTACACTTTAGTTATGAATGCCATTTATTTCAGAGAACATTACACTTTTAATGGAACAAAATGTCAAAAAAAATATGGATTCTTATTTTAGTTTAGATGGAAGCATTCGATGATATAATAAATCAAAACAATTTTGAATTTTTAAGGTATGTGGTGTGATTTTGCAAGTAGATAATTAATATAAATAATTAGAATAATTTAATGCTTAGCGAATAGTTTTAAAGTATGATTTTGATTATTTAAAAAAGTATAGTACTATCCTTCATTGAATTTTAAAATTATTTTAACTAACTTATTTCTTTCTTTTGATGTTCAAAAAGTTTTAAAAAAATTATTTTCATAAAATTGCTACGTATCTTTTTTCGGCACTTACTTATTATACCGTCAACCAATTTTGCCAAGACATCGCCAGTTAAAAAATGCCACAAAAGGCTGTCATCTTTATTATTACTATGTGTGAACGTGCGCGAGAACGGTTTCCTCCACTGGCTGTATTTCATGGCATTTGACAACGTTTCTTGACTTGGTGAAATTGGTCGATGGTGTAATACAAAGTTCCCAAGATATTCATTGTATCTCTTCTTTTACTGAAATGCAAAGAAAAACTCAATGTGCTGATCGTTGAGTTTTTTTTTTTTTTTAATACGCGTAATAATATTTTACCTACGAAAAAATATTTCTTTAAACTAAAGAATGAAACTACGTTATGAAAGTTCAGCAGAAAATGTAGGTTTGGGATCCATTGGTATCGGTATGCTACACCGAAAAGTTGAGAAATTTCGCTAAGAGAGGTGGGGTGATGTGTTTAGACTCACCAACAAAGATCTATTTGGCGCAATTTCTAAATCACACCAAAAAGAATAGCGCATCGATTTCAAGTTGACTAGCTGATTCGTAACTTAGATGAGATACAGTGACGTAACGTACACCCCCGAACCCCCCCATTGTGAGTGGGGCTGGGTTCTAGGAGGCCTAAAGCCTAACTGCCGCCAAGTACCTACCCTTTGTAAAACCCAACGTGGGGGACCTAAAACCTGACTTTGCAGGAGGGGCCAAACGTTCTCCATTACACCACTGATGAGATACCACCAATTTTATATTTTTATCACTGCAAAGTGAGTTTTCTCCACCGCCAACACATGTTAGTCAATGAATTGCGACTAGTAATTGGGTATGTTGAGTAGATTCTTAACGTACCTATTGCACATGAGTGAGTAGGCACTACTTAACCCGCAATCACTCGCGCGGGGTGTTCTGTACACCCCAGCAATAGGAAAATCCTCCCAGGATACTAAAAAAAATGCGCAGAACCACGATTTTTTCTGTAGCTGCCCATTTTAGGTCATTGAACCTTCAGGCCTGATGCAATCCCTCTTTCTCGAACGATTGGAATGTAATGGCCTTCAAAAGTTTATATGGAGGACTGAGAACTCCCGCGAGAAGTTGAGCATTGAGTCTGCTCCGAATGTTTGGAAAATGATCAAAATATTATTTTTCTACTTTCTTCTATCATTATTTCATTAATTATAAAGTATATTTACTACTGGTATATACGTTTTACTGGTTTACGGGAAAATATAAAATTATGTCTTTTAAAATGAAAATTTTGTATGCTTAGTTTAAATTAACCCTCCAACTGGACAGAACGGATTTTTCCGCCCTACTAGAGAGGCTTCGAAAATGGACTGCACGGATTTTTCTGCCTTCAAGTAACGTTTTCAAAAGCGGATTAGCCGCACTTTTCTGAAATCCTTTTCCCCTTTTAAGGTTTTACATCTTGAAAGATAATGAGGGACGGAGGAAGCAACACAGCAGGAGTTTTATGGCTCGCAGGGAACCCCGTGTTTTGACCCCCCCCAATCGTAAAAAATCGGGGAGAAATTTCTTTACAACCCAAGAAGTGTTTGCTAGCTTGTATTTTAAAAGTTTCCAAAAGTCCCAACGCATAAGTAAAATATGTTACAATTCCCTTTTGGTTTCATATTAATTTCAAACTGTAACAAGTTGGCGCGTGGTAGGGCAATCTGCTATTTTATATAGTTAGACAAATTATCTTTTTTTAAGTATATTCTCTTTCGCTTCATTTTTCTTATTCAAAGCTTTCAGTTTTTGAAACATGATTATTTTATTATAAGATACCGAAAAAATTAATAAAACATCAAACTCTTTAAAATTTGGAACCTTTTCAGTTTTCCAACCACTAAAAATGAATAAATTTAAACTTCATCAAATCATTTGAAACATTTTCTTACACTTTGATAAAAATAATAACGAAAAAAAAAAAAACTAATTAAGATTTATTAGTTTTTTTTTTTAGATTTCAAAGCCTAAGTGTTCAGGGAAGTTTAAGTACAGTGCCTGGTTATATATTGTTAAAATACACCGAATTATATTTGAATTTTAAGTGCTTGAACTTCAGTTTACATCAAAGACAACATGAATGAAGATTTTCACACATTTTTTTATAACTTGAATGTTTGAATAAATGGTAATCAAAAATATACGGAAACATTTACAGTAGACATTTATGCATATAAATAAACATAAAAACCAATTTTAAATTCGAGCTATTGAAAAACATTCGAATTATATATTGTTCAAAAATATCTATTTATACAAAATACCTCAACATTTATCTTTTTTAAAGGCTAACTGAATAAGTAATTAAAATCTGGATATGTTTTGAAATCTCGACCTTATAAAGCTAGAAATTTTATGTTAGAAATTCCATTTGAAATTTCGAAAAAAAAAAAAAAAATGCATCGCGCAGTTAAAAATTATTTACCATAAATTTTAACAATTGTTTGAGTATAATAAAAATTTCAAACTTTATTATATAGCTTCTTTGGTATCTTTTAATATATTTCGGCCGCGGTAGCCGAGTGGTATAGGTATCGGAACGTGGCTTGCTTTGTCACGAGTTCGAGCCCAGTACCACTAAAGACCCGCCGTGTAGGGCAGCGATGCACGTTAAATCTGTCGAGAGCTGAAACGTCCTCCCGTTGGTGTGGTGGGGTAGTTAGGAGAGGGGGTGCCAGCTCAGGTGTCGTCCACGTCACTTGACCATGGTTCAAAATTACGTGGTCCGTCGCCAAAAGCCCTCGTGTAGCTGAACAGTGCGACGTTAATATTCAATCATTCAATATATTTCGAAGATTTCATACAATTCGGTTGAAAACCGCATGCTAAGAGCAAAAAATATACTAAAAAAATTGATGAATATACAATTACAATAAATTCTTACATAGAGTAGCAAAACTGAGAAGCTAAAGCGTAGGAATAAAACATTTTGAGTATATCTGAAGTAGTTTTCGAAATATTTATTTTAAAGTTTAGAAAATTTGTGTGCGTTATGTTATACTTGATATCAATTAAATGGTTAAAATAATGTGTGTGTGTGTTAATATTAGTCATGTAATCGTTTGATGACACATTCATATACTAATAAAAATTATCATGGTCATTGATGCGAATGTCAAGAATTTTATGCAATTTTAAATTCAGACTTAAGGTATTGATGTAGAAAATATAAAACGACCATCTAAAATACATGAAAAATGCAGTCTGCTATAAAATGATCTTGACAAACAAAATCCGGCATTTTCGCTAACTATGGCAGAGCCGGCTTAGTCAGGAGCGATCTGGAAAACAGAGAGAGAACCGCGGTTTTGATGGATGCCGCTCTAGCTTTTAAGGCTCCCAGGAAAAATTATATATATATATATTAATTACAAATGCAAATCTAAATCTTGTAATTTTCCATACATTTTTATAACAACGAATTGTGGAATTGGCTTCCAATACATTGTTGTGTTTGACAATATCTAAGGTAACCAACCCTACTTTAGATAGATTTGTACTACTTTTTCGTAACCGTATTCCTTTTAAAATTAATTCGTGCAGCCGAAATACACCTTTTGTACCCTTAAAAATTTATGTTAACTATAACGGTTAATTTTAATTTATGCAACTTGTGAAATGTTCATAATTAACCATTTCCGTCTAAACAGTTTACATGAAAAAAAAAAAGTTTGGACTCCTTCATTCATTAGGGATTTATATAAGATTCTAACATTAAATTTTATTTTTCACCGAATAGGATTGAGTGAAAGTGTATAGTGCTTCCACACCACAGGTCTGGGGTTCTATTAACGGGCTGCGCAAGGTCGACTCTGCCTTTCATCCCCGCTACATTGGGTCGATAAATGAGTACCAAGCTTGCTTCGGGTCTTAAACACTGAAGGTCTCTCTTCAGACAGACCACCAAATCGGGACATCTGTTCATGCACCTCAGCGTCCAATGGTCACGTGTATTATGATGGGCACAGTAGTTCCTGGCCCTCATGGATTGTTGTGCCACTGAGTTTGAGGATTACCTCACTTTGGGAATACCCCTTAGATAAACATGTATTTCCACTCATTTGCAATTAAACATTTTTCTTTCAATTACGTTTATTTCAGAAGGAAGTTTGATTTTTCAAATGTATTTGCTTAATAACATGAATATTTGTGTATTATATTAAAAATTTGATCAATCCAAAATTACATGTTTTTAGCTCCTCTAAAAGCTTTTAGGATTTTACAACTGATCTTACAATCCATATACGTTTTATAGTAGTATATTTAAAAATGATAAGGACATTTTTACGACTGTGTGAGCTGTTATGCATCGTTTATAAATATAAAAAATTGCATTCAGCTACAGTTTTTAAAATGTACAGAAATAAGTGGAGAAACAGGATACTTACATATTATGAATATTTTTGACTGCAGTAAGATATATTTATATTTCAGTTTTTATACAATTTGAATAGAAGTTGTAAGCCATTTTGCGAATAGTTTGATATTGAATATAAACCCATAGGCTGTTTAATATTGTAAAGTGTTTTACTTTGATACCAGCACACATTAAAATAAGGCTCATTTGCAGTTATATGATCAGCTTCAGTGATATTTAAATTTTCAAAAATAGTCTACACGTACGAAAACATTCTTTCACAACCGCACACCACATCTCATACTATATCTTCCCTACAGCAGGAAATATTTGTGTATACTGAAAAATTTAATACAGGATACATTTCCAAGTGTTAAATTTGTTTTTAAAATTTGGTATGAATACATTGTGGAACTGTCGGTTAACTTCACTGAACAAAATTGTTTTAAGTGTACTGTTTTGAAAGACAAGATTAATTAGGAGAACTTTTCTCACAATAGAATTTGTAATGACTGAATTGTGTGAAAATGTAGTTATCGATGTGCGACATTTTTCCTTGTAATAAAAGAAACAGAAAGATAAGAAATTTAACTTGAGTAGAAAATGGTTAGAAGTACTGTCATGCGCATTTGAAGAAGTATATCCCCCATTAAAATTAAAAATTATTGACTGAATGTGTGTTATGTCCATCACAAATGCCGATGTAGAAAAGATATTTTTATTTAATACAAGGAGTTCGAAAAGGAGAGCATTAGGAATGAAAACTTAGATTTTTTCCTGAAAAATATTCAGTTAACATAAAAATATCTTTTATATGATTTTAATTAAAATAAATTAAAAGTATTGAAATCATTTTTTATGCTATTTTAAATTAAAAATATAACTGAATAGAGAAAGATCGGTTTTATTTCATAAATATAATCATTGTATGTAATATTTATTCTGTTATTGTTTAAAAATGAGATAGGGCCTTTGCTCTTTTTACCTCATTACTTTTTTAAAAAACAAGAAAAGTGAGCGCGTTTTCTTACTCTCATATTCAAAAATGAATACAGGATGCTTTTTTTTTCTGGTTCAAATCGCAATACAATATATATATATATATATTTTAATTTTTAAAAATGACAGAAAAATAAATTTTCTTTGAAGAAAATATAATTATTTTTCAACTTCTAACATACTATTTATTTCATTTTTTCCTCTTTTTTTTTTACCTTTCATTTCGTTTTTAATTTTACTGTGACTGAACTTATAGGAGAAAGAAACACCGTATCTTTTTCAAAGAGGATTGATCAAGAGAGGATATCTACGCTTTCAAAGAAGATTGCCCAAGGCAACTTAACAGCTAGCTGTAAACGATTGATCTCTTGGTTCTTACTTTTCAAAGCGACCGAACTGGGTCGTAAAATTTTCCCCGTTCGACCACCCAAGTTCTAAAAGGGGAAAGGAAAAAAAGTCTGTTGCATTTTTGAAGGGAATCGCAAAATAAGAGTTACACGCTTTCGGAATAACTTTTCAGGAGGAAGGTGTCCAGTTAGAGGGTTAAAGTTAGTCCCATTTCTATGCAATAAATTTAATAATTTTATTTGTGTAATACAAAAAACACCTTGTACTTTATAAATATGTATCATAATGACTTAATTTTATTTTCATAATTAAATACACGTGTTAAAAGTTTGGGGTGTTCTCTACACCCCGCGAGTAACGACGGTAGCAAAAACAGGCGCGAGTGACCGCGGGTTAATAGTTCGGATTAATATCGTTGTTGCGGCAGAAGATGTCAGTTGTCTTTCCTCTTCCGCCACTGAGAAGTATGACCTAAAGTATGATTTGTAAAACATTATTGTGTAACACTGTAGAAATTGCGGTGGATCATTTATAACAGAGCTTCTCATACATTTTATCCCATAGACCCGTTGCCATCCTTTTTGGTTAGGGGTAAACCCCTCATCATCTAATATTGAATTTTAGGAAATTTATCAACTTGAATTTAAAATTTAATTAATACACATTAAATAAATAACTGTTACATAAAAAACTTAATCAGCAAACAAATGATTATAATGGTAGGGATGAATCTGGTGCTTCAGCAACAGATGTTCAACGTTTAGGTCAATCCATCTATCGCGTTTTTGGTTTAACTCCTAAATCTCCTTGGTTAGTAGTGTAAAGTCATTTCTGTTCCCTTCTTTTTTGTTTTGTTTTCTTTTTTCTTTATTTTGGAGATTGGCAACTACGCTAAAACTTCTTCTCACTAGGACAAATCAGTTTAAAACTTTCTCACAATACTCCATAATTCGTAATAAATCACAGGTATGTCTTTTTAAAGTCAAATGGTGGACATCCGTTTCTAAACTTCACTCTAAGATTTCCGTTACTGTCTGTTCCGATCAGTTACTCTTGTAATTTAGCATTTTGTTTTCAATGTGACCACATATGAGTTTATTGTCTTCGGTGATAAATACCATAGTCAACACATTCTCAAATCTAGTTTCCAAATCTGAATGAAAGACATTTAAATGTTGAACGTATGTTACAACGGCATTTTCTCTGCAGATTGTCTGTGGCCAATTGATAGACTGGGTAAATTCGCGAAGTGTGATATTATACTCCTTTTGCTTCATTCTGGCAAGAAACGCTGAAATAATGGTACTTGTTTTAATAAAATTTATGTTATCTCCTTGTAACTGAAAATTAATCTCATTAAATTTGGTAAATATATCTGTTAAATTGGTAAAATCTAACTTCAATTTTACTAAATTTTCTTTTAAATTTATAGTCATGATCTGGTTCAATGAGAGCTACTATCGTAGATCCCCATTTACACCTCATAGACCCTAAATTATTTTTTCGCTCATGTGGACTCCTTGCAGGTTGTCTTAGACCCCTAGGGGTCGATATAGCCCACTTAGGAAATTCTAAATTTTAGAACAAGAAGTGTAGATGCATTTGAAGTTCTGTGTTAGTCCAGGTTCATAATTGCCAACATACGATGCAGCACACAATACACATGCTGCAAGAAACCTTACTTCCCGGATGCCCTTCATACAAAGAAGCAAAGAGTTATTTTCAAACAAAGCTAGTAAATATTGAGGCATTTACTTTAAAGAATGAAACTCAACACAAAAATGAAATAATCTTCTGTCTAGACTTTGCGGAAAATATATTGTGTTTCAAAATGAAAGCAGTTTAAATAGCGAAAACATTTATTTTAAATACATGTGAGGAAAAATATATTTATGCGGCAAATATGTGGAATGAATATATTTATAAAGCAAGTGCATGAGAGAATATACAACCTCTGACAGTAAAGTTCGGTGAATAACCCTGTAAAATTTACGTAGATGAAATATTAACGAAAGAGTTACCTTATTGTTTTTTAAAATAGTCACCTCCCATAACTATGCACAAGTCCTAGAAACTTTACAAGAAGTCTTCTTTTGGGATGGAGTCCAAAGGACTCATCACGTTTCGTTGGATGTCAGGAATATCGTCAATATCGATAACACGTTTTTTTCATCCCTAAATTCTGGGTAACAATTTGTCGCACAGATTCACGGTTAATCTACAGTTCATAAGCTATCATGCGCACAGTTAATTATCGATCTTTAGTGATTAATCACCCATTTTCTCAATGTTTTCCTCATGATGGAGATCACCAGTCTTCTGCTATGGGGGTTATCAGAAACACTTTCCCGGCCTTCTCGAAAACGGGCAAACCACTCTTACACACACTTCATGGATAGTAGCAGAGTATAGTAGTAAGTAGCAGAGACAGTCTTAGGATTATGGCAGCGTTTCTCAAACTGTGGGGCGCCCCCCCCTTGAGGGCGTGATAACTCTACGAGGGGGACGCGAGTATATTGTTAAGTCGAAAACAAAAGGTTTTTTAAAAAATTATTAAATTACTGAAAGTAAACAAACAAAATCCTATCTGATGTAATAAAATATAAAATACACATTTACACTGATATAATACACTTATAAATATATCAGTACGCTACAATGTATATTTTATTATTTATTTAACAATACTAAGTTAAGAACAGGTTTGATAATTATCAGTGGCCCCATGGGCTTGTATTTACACTTATCTTGATTCGCTTCCCACTGCCACCGTTTTTCACGTAGACGAGCGTATTTTGATGTTTTTTTGAGGGGGAGGAGAAAAGAAATAAATAAATAAGTCCTTCGCAAACACTGTCAAGGTCCTATTATTGCATTCTAAAGCCTTCGGAATAATTTTATGGATAGCACTGCACATAAAATATCGTACTTCTGGAAGACGTATATATACGTCCAAAAATTAATACTTTGGCTGAGTGAGACGTTTGTGTACGTCGGTGGCACATGAAAGGTTTAAGTTGTATTCTAATTTTAGTGTCAAAGTATAGTTTTATTGAATTCAATACATTGTTATTGTATGGAGGGAAGAGCGATTAAAATGATGATCAAATAGTGGGTCGCGTATGTTGAAAGTTTGAGAAGCACTTGATTAATGAGAAATCTTTAAATCACTGAGTTATGTGTAGGGAGAGGTGTTAAAATCTTGGGGTCTGCGATGTCAGGCTGATACATAAAGGGGTCCGTGGAGATAAACAGTTTAATAACCGCTCGTCTAAACCCATTCGAATATGAAATTCATCCATTGGATATTTCTGGTAAGCAATTTTAACACAATAATATATTGCAGTAAAAAAAGAGTAAAATGTTTATATGTGTATAAACCCTAAATTAGGCAAAATTATATGCACTTTTGCAAGCATACAAAGTACATGGCATTGTATATATTAGCAAAGAGCAAATGATACTCAAACTTTAGTTCTTTTTTAATGGAGAGCTGCGTAAAGAACTTAATTTATTTTCTTAGTGCAGTGTTTCTCAAACTGTGGGGCGTGCCCCCTGGGGGGCGCGGTAACCCTGCGAGGGGGGCGCGAGCATGTTGAATATAAAAGGTTTAAAACATAATTTTTTGGAATGAAGTGAAACAAAATGCTTTCTGACAAAATAAAAAATACACATTTAAAACACTGATATAATTTATTTTTATCATCTGTGGTGATCATCAAAAATAAAAGATTCCCCTTCAAACGCTCATTAGCCATCTTTGATCCTATAATCAAAAAATATTTTGTTTGCTTTGCTGTAATCTCACGATGAGAGATTTTTTGTTTACGTTTCTTTTAACCTAAAATATTACTTTAGCTGACCTTCGAACTTACTGGTATGGTTATCTCCGTCCTTTTTTTTTTAAGGGAAGTTGTAAATAATATATTTCTGTTTCGCCTTTTTCCATGTGAAAGAGTTTTATGATACATTGATAAGCATATTGAGAAATTTGAAGAATTATATGGCCAAGATGTATTTTTAATATTCTGAAACATATAATGCATAATGAAAAACGTTTTACACAATTATTTTTAGAATATGCTACACTTTCCCCATGAACAATTTTGTGGTTTTGATTGATGTGTTGTACGACTTATGGTTTATAAATGAAAATGAGCAGAATATTAAAAAAATGGGCATCTGTGATCCCTATTGAAGGAAGTTGAAACTGGTCAAGCAATTGAAGAACCTACTGAAATAATGCATATTAATCAAGACACACACACAGCGAAAGTTAATAACAGAAAAGCATTAGATATGAAACATATAAAACGTTTGAGTTGATTTGAAATTTTCAAATGCTGCCTAAAGATCTCTATGAAGAAAACTATGAAGCCATAATGTATCACTTCGCCTTGTCAAAAAGACACAAGGAAGAAAAAGTTCAAATGCTATTTGTAGATCTTCAAACGACAGCAAAATTACAAAAACGCGAACAAATTATGACAGTTTTGCTGGAAAATAACGTTCCTGTGTTGTTAGCGAAAAATGTCTATGATTTATGTCCTTTATTAAGGACACGCACATTTGGAACATTTTCTTTAGTTTTATTGGATTTTTTCTCAAATTTTCAAAGAAAAATTGAAAAGTCCTTGAAAGTAGGGTAAGTATATTTTCTCTTAATTAAATTATTCACTGGAATTTTGTGATTTTTATAGTGTATAGTAAAAATAATTATAAAACAAATTATAGTTTTAAAACAAACTAAAAACACGCTTTCATAGTGAATCGAACTGAAAAGTAAAAAAAAAATATATATATATATATTACTTAAAAGTAATATAAACAAAATTTAATACTTATATTGTTAATTTGTACGGTTTATAATTATGATCGTATTGTAGCTTTAGCACCTCCCCCAAAGTGCATTAGTATTGTATTCAATACATTATTATTTTTAGGGGGGGCGCGATAAAAATTATGATTGAAAATTGGGTCGCCAGTAGTGAAAGTTTGAGAACCACTGTCTTAGTGCAATCATTTCCCATTAGATTAATCTTCATCTTAAACGTATTTCTAAATAGTAATATTTATAGTTTTATAAATTTGCTTAAGATAAAAAAAAACATAAAGATTCAGTATATTTCGTCCTTAAAATTACACATTACGAGTTATGGCGTAACGTACACCCCCGCAATCCCCGCATTGCGGGAGGACCCAGCGTTCCAGGGGGCCCAAAGCCTGATTGGTTCCAAGTATTACCCTTTGTAAGATCCGGCTTGGGACCCAAAACCTGACTTTGCAGGGGGAGGGGGCTAATCATCTCCGTTACGCCAATGATTACAAGTTAATATAGATTATAATTTTCATCAACAAGAAAATTAGATAAAAAGTTTCTGAAATTTCTCTTAAAAATATTAATTAAAAAAACTAGGAGGATGCTCCCTATTGTACAAACAAAAATTGTTCATTCATTGCTCAAATTGTTAAAACTGTAATTTCCATGTATTATGTTGTTCCACAAAGTATTCGTACAGAAGAATAAGTTTATTTAAAAAATATCAGGGTGCCATCTGTTGCAGCTAATCTTAACTACGCCAAATATTTTTACAGCATCATAAAAAACTTTTTTTATAAAGAAAATGATATCTTTAAAATTTATCAAATTTCAAGAAGAAAATTTGAAAGAAAAAGTTAATTTTTCTTGTACAAACATAACATTTTGAAATTCAACAACGGAGAAAATTAATCTTCGCACAGCCATATCCAACACCACAAATTCCAGAGCAGGAAGCGAGTTTATGTGTTCCTCATCCGTCACTTCGTTGTGGTTTAAATTTTGATGTTTGTCACCAATAGTCTTCTTATTGCTTTGAAATATGATTTTAATACAAAATTCGATCAATCATCAATGCATAAAATTTGAGAGTGAAACGAAATATTTTTATACATAGGGCCATTTGGTAAAATATAATTCTATAGCCTTGATTTCATACAAAAAATGTGGAAAACGTAAAAAAAAAAAAAAAAAAAAAAAAAAAAAATCAAACAAGTTTTACAAAAGCAATATTGTATTTCTCATATTCTGAAAAATAAATAGTTTAATAATAATTCTTCAGAATTAAGTTAATGAATTTCATTAAATTACTGATAATACATTTAATCTGCTCAAGATGCCTATAAAAATAATTATTATTCAGAGTTTTATATGAAAATGATTCAATTATTTAAAAGCAATAGCATTTCTTAAATAGAATTATTTTATATTTGGCATGGCAATAAATTTGTTTTTTTTTATAAGTCTTATAGGGTTACTGTACTTTTTTCATATTTATTTCAAATTCTCAGTATGTAATAGATATTTTTTAACTGTAGAATATAGAAAGATATTTTAAAATTTATTAAAGAATTAATTGTATAGCAAATTTCTTTTAAAGTAATTTAACATAATACAGTAGTAGTTTTATTCCGTACATCTTAACATTTCTAAGGTTTTTGGGAGTCAAAAAGTAGTTACACTTTCGGAAATCAGATGGCAGCACGTGTTAAATTTTATAAGATAGTCAAAATTTTAACTATTGATTATAATTACATTTTTAAAGAATTTAACACTCTCGTACACATTAAAAATATACAAATTCTTATCACTTTGTTATATTATTTGTCATTTGGGAAATATATTAGTTTAATTTATCGATCATATTTTAGCAGTACAAAATAAAAATTATACATATTTTCCTTATAGTGAATTCGTGGGCGCAATTTTGATAAAATTATTTTACATGCTTAGAAAACATGGAAATTTATAATGAAACATATTATTCAAAGAAAATCTGAAAATTAAATAGAAAATTATTGGAAAAAAAAATTAAGGAATACTTTTTTGAAACGAAATGCTAATGAGTGTAAAAGTACATGAAAAAATAAATTAAAAAAAAAAGAAAATACAAGAAAGATTGGCAAGATATAACCCCTTAAAAACACTCCTTAAATTTTATTGAGCAACATGTATTCATTTTCTTATTTCTTAAAACACTCTCTCGGGAATAATTTTACAGTAATGTATCTTAATTAAATATTTTCAGCTTAATTTTCAAGTAAAGCTTAAAGGAAATCAAAATTTAGTGATATCTAGAAATTCACTGTAAAATTTACAATAATATAAAAAATTCAGTAGGTTTTTAATCATTTGTAAAAATGTGTTCTTAGAATTTATCTTCACAATTGGGTAAGAAATAAAACATGTTTTTAGCTTAAGCTGTGTATAATTATTAGGACAGAACCATAAATATGGAATTATAAAAACAAATATATATATATTTAAATAATTTTTACATAAAAATTTATAGATAAAATTAAAAAAAATCATGAACTACTGCATAATTTATTTTTCAACAGCTTAAAACCGTTTACATTATCCAGTTTCTACATTTAAAATAACTCTTTACAAATGCGCCTCATGTCTTTTGGATTTCAGGAAATTTATTTAAAAAAAATAACACACAGCTTAGCAAACTATATATAACTTAACTATATTTATAAAGTTTATTTATAATTAAATAAAGAATTATATTTAATTCAACTAAAATCCTTCATTGAAAAATCGTTTTCAATATTATTCCAAAGTAACAGAAGAGAATTTTTTATTAAAACAAATATTATAATATTAGTCTTGCCTTGATTTAGACATAAATAAATTAATTGTATTTGAAAAAGTTGATTCTGAAAATGAGTTCAGTTATTTTCCAATTAAACTAAATCAAATAAAATGCATCTTTTATACTCTTTATACATTTAACTTCGGAATATATCTTTAAAGAGCAAAAATGAAAAAGAAGTAACTATTATAGTAAATAAATGAATACTTACTCCAAAACTAAATTGTACTGTACTAAAATGTATCTATAGCTATAATTATATAAAATAAACTATTATTATTATTAAATTTTCATTGCGATTAATTTATCAATGTTATGTTTCATTTTAATATTGAGATTCAGTTCATAACTTTCCAAACATTTCCATTTAAATACCCTATCGAAAATTCTTGGAATGACAAAGTTATTTCTTGGAAAAATTATGAAGATTATAACATACAGTGAGCCACAAAGGTGTTCATGCACTTGCTATTTCTTATAAACTTTAACGTTCTTGACTAATAAAAATTGATATATTGTAATTGTAATTTTTTATGATATCTGCAACTTGTTCTAAATGGAATGACATAATTAATTTTTTTTAAAATAGTATAACTATTTTTTAAAAGTTAATAATCAAAAAGCTACTAAAAAATTACGCCACGAAAGTCTTCGTACACTTAACAAAAATCTCAACTTAGCTTTAAATATTTTATTTCTTTCTTAATTTAGTACTTAGTAAGATATCTCTTAGTGTCCGCAACCACTTTTAAGCGTCTTGGCATATATTTAATCAGTTTTTTGTAATGTCTGCATCGATTTTCCTCCATTCTTCTGTGATTATTGTTTTGACTTCACATTGTGTGCTTATTTGTCATGATTTCTTTTTTTTACATCAAAATCTCACCAAATATGTTCTACTGGGCTAAATAAAGTGATTGATGAGGGATTTTCATAATTTGGGGACAGAGACACCAGTGGCGTACATAGAGAGCAGTGCTCTTGGCGTCATTATCCTGTTAAAAATGAAGTCTTTCCAATATCCAAATTTTGGGCGGATAATTTAAAATCTCTCTTTAAAAATTTAAATAGAGCTCATGATTCACAATATTAACAAATAATACCAAATTACCCAATTCGGAGGCCAATTTACACCCTCACGCCAGAACACCTTCACTTCTATGCTGAAGCATGGAGGTGGAGGAGTTTTTGTTCCACATAAATTCATGGGATTAAACTACTTACTCTTTCGTCATTTGCAAGCTATTATAGGCCCATCGGAACCAAAAATGTTGAATTATCCACCATTCCAATGAATTTGCTGTAATACCTAGTTGGATGAATAAAACATGGAGGTGGAAGTGTTCTAGCGTGGGGGTGTAATTCGGCTACAGAATTAGATAATTTGGTATTTTTTGTTGATATTATAAATCATAAGCTCTATTTGAATATTTTAAAGAGAAATTTTAAATTATCCGCCCAAAATTTGGATATTGGAAACGATTTCATTTTTTAACAGGATAATGACGAAAAGCGCACTGCTCTCAATGTACGCCACTGGTGTCTCTATAATTGTCCCCAAATTATGAAAACACCTCTTCAATCACTTTATTTAGCCTAGTAGAACATATTTGGTGAGATTTTGATGTAAAAAAAAGAAAACCCGACATGTAAACGCATAATGTGAAGTAAAAACAATAAGCACAGAAGAATGTGGAAAATCGATGCAAAAATTACAAAAAACTGATTAAATCTATACCAAGACGCATAAAAAATGTTGTGGACACTAAAAGATATCCTACTAAGTACTAAATTAAGAAAGAAATACAATATTTAAAGCTAAGTTGAGATTTTTGTTAAGTGTACGAAGACTTTTATGGCATAATTTTTAGGCGTTTTTTGATTATTAATTTTTTTAAAAAAATAGTTACACTATTTTTTAAAAAAATATTTATGGCATTCCAATAAGAACAAGTTGCAGATATCATAAACAAATTTACAATTACAATACATTAATTTTTGTTAGTCGAAAACATTAAATTTTATAAGAAATTGCAAGTGTACGAACACTTTTGTGGCCTACTGTATATGCTTAAAAACAGCAAAAAGACAATAAAAAGCAATTATACGGCTTGTATTTCAAAATGAGCACTTTTTTCTTTAAATATATTATAGAAAATATACTCAGAAAAAGAGAACATCTTCCATTTATAATAAATTTAAAATATAATAGACAACTTGGATTTCAAAGGAGGAAAAAAGTAATTTCGAACAACAAAAAAGTATTTTCAAGCAAAAACGTTTTAAAATTCTGGTTACATTTAATAATTAAAACTATTATTAATTTATTTGAATTTGTATTAAAATACTGTTAATCTACCATGTGGAAAATATTCTTTGTTTATATTTTATGATACATTGGTTCTTCAATATTTAAGTTCGAATAATCTCACGAATGAATAATTCATAGTCTTCCACGAGGTGAGTTTTAAATAAATGAATTTTCTATAAGAATGGAGAAGGCAAATTTTATTTCAGAATGTTTCATTCTAATTTTAAAAGAAAGATTGACAAAAAGTAATTTATTTTTCGCTCAAAAGAAGATCACTCTATTTTTTATTGCTCTGGAATTCAAATAAGATCATTTCACTTTTTCTTTTACGGGATCAATTTCCCCAAGTTGAGCCCCTAGACTATACTGCCATCTACCGGAACTAAGGAAAAACATTTTTAGTGAATTTAATTCGAAAAATACACGTTGCATTCTTCAAATTGTTTGCTTGGACATTTAGAAAAAAAGTTTCTAACTTCTGAAAAACATTTTTTTTACATTGTAAATATTAAAAGATACTTCATTACTTTTTATGATTCATTTTTATCAGAAGAATATTTTCTTTATTCGAAGCTATTTTTTATCACTATCACAGCCATCTGGAAGTTGCTGATGCAAAGAAAATATTTAATTAAATCTAGAAAACAATTGTATCATTAAAATTATTCGAAGAACGTAATGGAAATGAATTTTTTTAATTATAATATTTAAATATAGTACATGATTACCTCCTACATAACTTTTCTGTCCCTACTAAAAATTCTCCATTTCTTTTTTTAAGTTTTTAATAAGGAGAAATAATATCATATTTATTACTTTAAATTAATTAGTCTTTACAAGAATAAATAAGGTTAAGCATATTTATATTTGGATTAATCAAACTTTAATTTAATTTTATATTGGTGCCTTTAAAAAAGTTATATTTTTATCATCTAACATTTTTTAGTTATTAGAAAATTTTTCTCAGTAAGTTTAAGTTTTTAATTAAAATTTTACCAAATACACATTTAGAAAAACACAGAAATATTCTTTTTTTTTTTGAAATACATCCAAGAATGAAAATATAATCGATTTATAATTTATTCAAAAATAATCTACAAAATTATTTCAATTAACTCTGATTTGGGGGATAATTTTTTTTGGGCAGCAAATTAAAATCAACTTAAAAATTTCATGTTTAAATTATGTTATACAGTGAATATTAAAGAAGGGTTGCGATGTAAATAAAACTGAAACTTTAAATTAAAAACACAAGAAGTCGAAAAAGTGACTACTTTTACGTTATAAATAAGTTCTTTTCTTGCTATGTTGTTCAGCAAATAAGCATGAACATTTATGTGTATTTAAAAATGTTTTTTTGGTATGTTTCAATAAAATACAAATATTTTCAATATAACGATGCCACTTAGAGCGTTTTATAACTTTTTTGGCGAGTTTTGTCAGTTCAGCTTTTGGATCTGCCTGGCGAGAGAAATCGGTTGGCCGCAAATCTGACCTAACAAGAAACCTTATCAGCTTTATTGGCGACAACACTTTTCCTGATGCATTATGAAAAGGTGGCTGGGCTTCTCATCTCCTAGAAGGTCGTTATTTATAGTCACTAAATTGGGTGTTGATGAGCCGCTGCGACAGAAAACGTCACCGCGACTAGCTTTGCAAAAAGCAGTTTTAGTGGAGATACAAGGCTCGAACTCATGACATGTTAGCCACGAGTCCCAAAAAATGCTTCAAGGGTGTGATCATCCGTAGGACGAAATGTTTTCCTTTTTTGAATCACGAAAATTCCATCTGATAAATTTCAGACGGTGTGTTTTGAGTTATACATTTTCTCTTACTACGAGAATCTTATTTCTTTTATATGCATACACTACATATTTCCGGTTGCTATAAATGGCGATGCAACTTTTTTAAAGTTTTCAAGTAAAAAAAAATTGGCTTATAAACTTCTATAAACACAACACACACACACAATAATAACTCCACTAATCTCGCTGCAAGAAAAGTGGCACAAGATAAAATACTCTTTTTTTTAAAAAATTCCGTTACCCAAAAATTTCATGCGCATGTAATTTAAATCTTTTAATAAATAAGACTTTTGCGTGTTTTAAAAATGTTTTTTTCAGAATTTTTATATTTTAAACAAGCTTTATTGAGAAACAAAAAGACCGCGACTAGCCAAAATCTTTGTGTTAGAATCCGCGAAATTTTTCCTTTTTTGAATTGTAAATTTCGACGGTAAAATTCCCAATCACTCATTGAAAAGTCAGCATCATATGATCATGCACAAGCGAGAATTTCCTCCATGGCATAAAACATGGATCGACGATCACGTGGCGTGTATGGATATTTCTTCCCGATTGCTACCTAACCAACAGAAACAAAAAGAACAAAATGACGCAGAAAGATTGCTGGTATAAGAAGTGTACAAAATGACACAAAAATGTGTTGGCTTCATATAGAGTTACCAGAAATAAAAATACTGTCACCGTTGGCGTCTTACTTTACAATTTAATTGGAAAATATTCCACACGTTTGACAACAATTTCGCCACATACGGTATAACTAAATGTACCCAATAGACAGCGTACAACAGCTAAAACGAGTGAGAGGATTGACATCAAGCTTTGTAATGGACGGCTCGTGCCATCAGTGGCGCACACAAGGGAGGGGGTCGGACCCCCAATTATAATCTAAAGCCCTTGATTTTTTCCGATTGATTATATTGATTATAATCTAAGTATATAGTACGTAAAATTTAATTAAGTATTTGTTATTAATGATTAATTTTATTAATTAATGCTAATTATTTATTCAATAATTAGTTTGTTACTGTGTTTTGTTCCCGAAAATCGACAAAATCAAAAGGAGCATGATACAAGAATGGTGAACTTTCAACCCCGGACCCCTCCCCCCTTGAAAAATTCCTGTGTGCGCTACTGCGTGCCATCCAACAGAAAGAAGTTTGCCACAGTCAATACAACTCTTTTTATTAACAATTCTCAACAAAGACACCAATTCAACAACCCAAACTAAGAAATGCAGCAATAGTTAAATATGGGAGCAATAATGAGGTAGACGAGATACTAGAAGAATAAACAATAATTCGGATCACTTACGTCCAGGCAATACACCTTCTAACTCAAATCAACCTTCTCTAATTTAACCCTTAATTGACCAAATCGTCAATCTTAATATTAATCAAATAAGCTACGAGGTGCTTTCGCCTAGCTTTACATTAATTAATCCCTGCTATCTTTTAGCAGTTTAACCGCTCTCCCTTCCCGCTTGAAAGTTAATCTTTATATACAAGCCTTGATTTGCATATTCACATCTTCTTTGGAGGAAAGTTTTCAATAGAATACCATAAAATCCGGCGTATAACGCGCACTTTTAACACTAAAAAGAAGATTGAAATTTAAAGGTGCGCGTTATACGCCGGGTATAAAAACGATAGACTTAAAAATGACAAAAGAGATGAGCATAACACTTTTTTTTACTACTACATGTATCGAAGTACTGTTTATTTAAACAAAGTGACTTGCCTTATGAACTAAAAGAGCTGTAATTCTAGAAGAAAATTAGCGTAGTTTTTAAAAACCCATTATTCCCGAAGAGGACTATTAGCAGGAAGAACATGTATGGACTCGTTACAGCTTGATATTTGTATTCTACAAATAACATGTACTCAAAGAGTTTACTTGACAAAAAAAAATTAGCACAAAAACGACACATTTAACCAAAGAAGTGATAAAAACTTACAAATAAGTTTTGAAATCGCTCAAGCCTTATGTGTGGGTCACTCCCTTTGCTGAATTTGGTGTCTTTTCATGCGAAGCGTCACTTAGTGAATGTTTGCGAAGCAATTTTTTTTAATTACATGAATAAATGGCTTGTATAGATAATATGCCTAATTTGGTATCTATTTGACCTCTCGTTTTATCTGTAGGATGCTATTTTTGGCGATGAAGTAAATTATAGCTACATTTGATGTATTAACATTTTACACAATATGTAGCCGCGCATCCGGTACAGTAGTTAGTGACTATGACTGATGTGGCGTTTGGCTTAAGTTCGAATCCCGAAGGGCATGAATGTTTGTAAATGTGTAATGCCTTTGTAACTCTAAGTAGCCGTAGGGCCGCAAGTCCTCTTGTGAGGCTGGCGACTAGGGAAGAGAGATGGGAGGCTCCTAACCCCCCATTCCGGGTGTTCGCTCTCAGAATTAGAGTAGAACCGAGCCAAATAGCACTGCCACCTGTATGATATTCAAAGCCACGGCTAACGACAGGCTTAATTCTAGTCCCTGGCCGCGATGAATTTCGAGGGCCATGATCCCAACTACCACGCTAACGGGAGGACGTCTGTGCTCTCTACAGATTTAACGTGTATCATACCCCTACACGGCGGGTCTTTAGTGGTACTTGGGTCGAACTCCAGACATGCCTGCCACGATCCGATACCTTGATCGCTAATGTTACTGTCGATCAGGTGGAATGAGTAACAACAGCATAACATGCACTTAATTGTACGTACAACAAGTAATATTAAAAAAAAATAAGTCAATTCTTACTTACGTCAACAAAGAAAGTTTTTATTTTAGTAATTAAATTTAAGTAATTTAAGTCTATTTACATCAACTGTTATCCACTACATGTGAAAAAAATGTGTTTGAACTTGAGTGGGTGAATAAAAGAAAAAGTATTTGAACTCAAGAAAAAAATCGTTAGAAAAACCTACTTTCGCCATCTGTTGCAGCAAGTTCTAATTTCGTCAGAAATAACGCCGAATAAGTTTAAAATTAAAAAGAAAAATTTTATTAATGAATTAATATTTGAAAAAACTGTATTAACATCAAGTGTCATCCATTACTAGTTTGAAAAAATGTATCTGAACTTGATTGGATGAATAAAAATTATTTTATTGTCTATATTGAAAATTTGAACAAGATATATATATATATATATATATATATATATATATATATATATATATATATATATATATATATATATATATATATATATATTAGCCGTTACCCACCCGCTTCACTGGGTATTTCACGATGTTGCATATATGTATACTGTTTACATATATATTAATTATTGATATCTAGCATTAAGAATTCGATTGTATTGAAAAATATATTTATAGCTGTTACACTCTCACCCCTTGATATAAAAAGAACATAAATTATAATATCTAATTTCTATTTATGACTAAAATCGAAGTAGAAAGATTTTTTTTCTCGCTCACTTAACCTAATAATCAAGTGGATTTCCACCAAAGCAACTTTCAGTGAATCTCTACTCCATAAAATAAACATGCGTGCTGAATTTCAAGTCTAAATCTAATAGAGCAAAAACGGAATTTTTATCATCAATACCTAGTTGACAGCATTCTTAGCGGATTCCGATTCAACAAAAGAGACATGCAAACCAAATTTTATTATTATAGTCTTAGCAGTTCAAAAACGGAAATTTTGTCTATCAATACGCCCCAATAACTTTCCCCGCTTCCCCCTGGAGTTGATTTCCGGAAAATCCATTCTTAGTGGAACTCTATTCAACTAAAGAAAAAAGTGCTCAACAAATTTCAAGTAAGTGAGTTAAATTCAAAAACAGGAATTTTTTTATAACATGCCTTAATCCCTCACAAACTCATTCCTTTGGGGGTCCGTTTTCGCAAAAATCTTTGTAAAAGGAACTTTATTCCATGAACAGAACATACCTTCTAATTTTCAAGCAGGTGGTTCTATTAGTTGAAACGCGGAAATATTTATCTATTACGCCCCTTAATCACCCTCAGTGACCCTTGGGGATCAATTTCTCCCAAAACTATTTTGTAGCGGATCTCTACACCATGAAAGGAATTAGCTTACCAAATTTTAAGACTGTACGTCTAATAGTTTAAAAATGGAAATAATTATCTATAACGCCCCTTAAGTCCCCGCAACGCCACTTAGGAAACGATTTACACAAACCCATCTTATGACAGATCACTACTCAGTGAATGGAATCTTCTAACTCAATTTCAAGATTTTACGTCTAAAAGTTTAAAAAAAGAGTTAATTGCCTATAACGCCCCTTAATTCTCCACAACGCCACTTGGGGTCGATTTTCACAAAACCCATTCTGTAGGGGATCTGTACTTTATGAAAGGAATCCGCTTATCAAATTTCTCAAGACTGTACGTCTAATAGTTTAGAAATGGAAATAATTATGTATAACGCCTCTTAAGCTCCCGCAACGCCACTTAGGAAACGATTTTCCCAAAACCCATCTTATAGCGGATCTCTACTTAATGAATGGAATCAGCTTACTAAATTTCGAGATTTTACGTCGAATAGTTTAAAAAAGGAGTTAATTGCCTATAACGCCACCTAATACTCTACAACGCCACTTGGGAGTCGATTTTGACAAAACCCATTTTGCAGCGGATCTGTACTCTATGAAAGGAATCCGCTTGCCAAATTTCAAGACTGTACGACTAATAGTGTAAAAATGGAAATAATTATGTATAACGCCCCTTAAGCCCTCGCAACGAAACTTAGGAAACGATTTTCACAAAAACCCATCTTATAGCGGATCTCTACTCAATGAATGGGATCAGCTTACTAAATTTCGAGATTTTACGTCTAATAGTTTAAAAAAGGAGTTAATGCCTATAACGCCACCTAATACTCTACAACGCCACTGTTTTGCAGCGGATCTGTACTCTACGCCTCTACGACTAATAGTGTAAAAATGGAAATAATTATGTATAACGCCCCTCCCCTCGCAACGCCACTTAGGAAACGATTTTCACAAAACCCATCTTATAGCGGATCTCTACTCAATGAATGGGATCAGCTTACTAAATTTCGAGATTTTACGTCTAATAGTTTAAAAAAGGAGTTAATTGCCTATAACGCCACCTAATACTCTACAACGCCACTTGGGAGTCGATTTTGACAAAACCCATTTTGCAGCGGATCTGTACTCTATGAAAGGAATCCGCTTGCCAAATTTCAAGACTGTACGACTAATAGTGTAAAAATGGAAATAATTATGTATAACGCCCCTTAAGCCCTCGCAACGCCACTTAGGAAACGATTTTCACAAAACCCATCTTATAGCGGATCTCTACTCAATGAATGGAACCAGCTTACGAAATTTCGAGATTTTACGTCTAATAGTTTAAAAAAGGAGTTAATTGCCTATATATAACGCCACTTAATTCTCTACAACGCCACTTGGGAGTCGATTTTCACAAAACCCATTCTGTAGGGGATCTGTACTCTATGAAAGGAATCCGCTTAAAAAATTTCAAGACTGTACGTCTAATAGTTTAAAAATGGAAATAATTATGTATAACGCTCCTTAAGCGCCCTCAACGCCCCTTGGAGGTCGATTTTTGTAAAAATCATTATGTAGGGAATCTGTACTTTATGAAAGAAATCTGTGTACCAAGTTTCACGACTTTACAACTAATAGTTTAGTAAAGGAAATAATTATCTATAACGCCCCTTAAACCCTCGTAACCCCCTTTGGGGTTCGAACTTTGCAAAATCCGTTCTTAGCTAACGTCTACACCATGAGGGGAACCTACCTACCAAATTTCAAGTTTGTAGGTTTAATAGTTCCGGAGATATCGTGATTAGAGTCAGTCACGCTTTTCTCCTTTATTATATATATATATATATATATATATATATATATGAGAGAGAGAGAGAGAGTGATATATATATATATATGAGTGAGAATGAAGTAATAGTAGGAATTGAATAAATAAAAACACAGTTTGAAATTATGTAATTTAAAAAAAGCCAATAAGACTTTCAATTTCGAATACGCAATCGTATCCCTAAATTAATTTTTGTCACAAGTGCGGATGGTCATAAGTCAATTACATCATAGTACGAGCAAAAGCTGCTCTATGTTTTAGGCATCGTAACCAACCAGCCATTGTGCAATTTCTAAAAGTTATTTATGGTATCAGAAATATTTACTAGAAGGAGAACTTACTTTATTTCAATAACTTGCAAAATAAGTTTAAAAATAAATATTCCATTCATTTTGAAATATTGATAAATTATTTACTGTTAAACGTTTAAATTAGTGTTAACAGAAGAAAGACATATTTATATATAAGTCGAAATTCTAGAGTTTAAAAAAACATGAGTTGCATTTGCAAAAATATTAGCAGTAATAATTATAGAAAAAATAATAATAATTTCAAACATTACTAAAATACTACTAATTCTTCGAGATGTTCGGACATTTTCTACAAAACAATTCTTCGATGAAAATACTAAAAGCAAAAAGTAACCAAATAATCATTGTTCTTTTATTAACACAAGGAAATTCCACTAATGTGTGCGCTGATCGCCCCCCAAAAGAAGTAACTGAATTCTTCTGAAAAATTCAACAGCGTGAAAATGTCAATTTTTTTTTTACAGAAGTAAACAACTAATTTATCACTTTCTTTGTTCCAACAAGAAACTTGTGACATTATTCTCGATTGATAATTATCTCAAAACGAAAGAATAACTCCTTTGAACATAATTTTAAAAACAAAAATAAAGATTTCTTTTATGCATCGAAAAAAAGTCTTAAAAAATCCCACTTCCACCAGTACCGCTTAACAGTGGTACTCAACCTACGGCCCACCGAGCCTTTTCAAGGGGCCCAGTCAATGCCTATTGCTCTAAAAAATCCACTTATTTAAGAACAATATATTAAAAATTTGGTGTCAAGAAATCAAATATATCAATTTTGCTTTTTTGCTGTCGATGTCGTGCGAGTGCGAAGTGATGTTTTTATTTTATTTGTAACGGTTACGTTATGTGAAAACAGACAACAGTGGAGTAGTGAAAGTTTTATATGGCCGGAACTAATTTTTTAACTATCTTTCATATCTTACAAGCGAAAGACATTCGAAGAAAATATATCGTTTCAAGACGATTGACAGGTTGACTATTTTGTGGTGAAAAACAAACATAAATCAGTAATTGTTTGATATGTCTCGAAAGTGCTGTTCTTAAAAATACCAATAAACAGGAATAATTCAATGACAATTTTCTCGAACATCTCTTTCAAGAGGAGATAAATAGGCTTTCTTGAATAATCTTTACAATAGCAGCAAAGTGTTTAGTCGGAGGTAACAAAGACATTTTATGAAGTTTGTTATATTATTGGTAATCATATGAAACCGTTTAATGATGCAGAAATTGTAAAGGAGTGGTTCTTAAATGCTTCTAATTCAGTATTAATGACAAAAATAAAAGATGTAAAAAGTACTATTTTTTCTGTGCACTGCTATCCATAAAATTATTCCGAAGGTTTTGGAATACAATAAAAAAAACCTTGGCAGAGTGTTTGTGAAGTGTTTACTTATATCTTAAGATTTTTTCTTTATTTATTCCTTTTCTCTCTCCTCCTCTCTAATACATCACATGCGCGCGCCTACCGGGAGATTTGATTTGATTGAATATTAACGTCGCACTGTTCAGCTGCACGAGGGCTTTTGGCCACGGACCACGTCATTTTGAATCATGGTCAAGTGACGTGGACGACACCTGAGCTGGCACCCCCCTCTCCTAACTATCACACCACACCAACGGGAGGACATTTCAGCTCTCGACAAATTTAACGTGCATCGCTTCCCTACACGGCGGGTCTTTAGAGGTACTGGACTCGAACTCTTGACAAGCCAAGCTACGGTCCAATACCTATACCACTCGGCTACCGCGGCCACGGGCCTACGGGGAGAACGGGGGCATTGGGGAAGGAATCGCGTAACTTTTAATCGGCAGTTAATGGATTGATTATAAACCGTACAAATTATCAAGATAAGTGTTAATTTGTGTATATAATTTTATTTAAGGTATCCGACTACCCTAAAACCATGATTTTTTTCAAAAATTGACAATTTTTTTCTGACTTTATTTTATAGACCATTTTATTAGCTTAATAACAATACCAAGTATTTTATTTTCCCTCCACTAGAACAAAAACTACAAGTGTTTTAGTTAAAGCAAATACCATAACTTTACACAAGATGTCAAACTTTAAAATGCGTTTTACTCGAAATGTGTTTTTTTCGAAAAACTCAAACGGGGACAGTGATTGCTGAAAAAGTTTTGAAAATAATTAGCTGAAATTATTTGCTTATGTTCTGCATAACAGTAGAAATGTTTTGATCTTCAGATTTATCAAGCACTGTTTTATTTCAAAATTTGCAGTCCTTTATGTGAATATAGTCAATGTTTTTTTAAACAATTTCGTAAAATCACTAAGATAAAGTGCTCTAGTTTTTGTAAAAACTAAAATATCTCTTATCCTGAAGGTCACTTCAAACAGGAATAACAAAGTAACACATCAAAATTGAAAAATTGAGAATTTGTTCATAAAATCTTTGTACAGAGCGGGCCCCGTTTATGTAATTTTTCGCACATTTTTACTAGTTTTTTCCCATTTTAATAATAATGATTTTTTTCTTTTACCAATTTTAGGATTTTTTCCTTAAAATATACTAAATAAAGATAAAAATCACAAAAAAATCTCCATATATTCTTTTTTTCAAAAAAAAAGTTGCCGCAAGTAGTCGAATACCTTAAGACAAGCTCATGGGGGTCACTGGTAATAACTAAACGTTGTTAACTTAGTATTGTAAAATTTATTATATAATACGTTGTGCAGTATTGATACATTTATAAGTGTATAATATCAATGTAAATGTTATTTATATACATTTTTAATTTTGTCAGAATGTATTTTGTTTGTTTACTTTCAGAAAATTAATAATTTTTTAAATAATCTTTTGTTTTTGACTTTTCATTTGGTTCGCATCCCCCTAGTAGAATCGTCACGTCCCATAGGGGGCGCGCCCCACAGTTTGAGAAACGCTGACTTCACCTTTAAATTATTATTAAACTCATCATTTTCTAGCTGATATATATTTCATTGAATAGATTTCTTTATTGCTCTGTGGCAAGAATATTATTTCATCGAATATTACCTCGGTAAGGCATCCAGTGGTGACCCAGTCATCGGGGTTGAGGGGAGAGTGGCTTTTATTGATCACTGTATTACTCAGCCAACCAGTACAGACCCACAAAGCGGAGTTAATGGTTGTGTAGAAAACCCCTACGAGTCTGAAGAGCTCAGATAAGCAGGATTATGTCTATTATGCGATTAATTTCTAAACATAGGAGAGGATTTTCATTAAAAATTATTATAAATTGGGATTTTAATTCCATGGATTTCTATAGATTTATACTGATTGACACCATAGGTTTAAGATATATTGAAATAAATATTTGTGCACCCAAGGAAAGTTAAAATATATAGCGCTTTCAATAATATTAAAAATAATGTTGCAATATTTCATGTTTAATGTAATATATTTATTATATTGTAACATATGAAATATTCGATTTTCACCAGTGCGTTTTTGTGATTTTATTTCCTGATAAGACTTATTTAATATGTTCATGTATTATATATCATTTTATAGCCCAGCAGAGCTGAGTGGTAGTGAATCGCGCTTCTACGCCACAGGTCCCGGTTTCAAATCTCTGTTTGGGCAAGGTCGACTCAGCCTTTCATCCTTTCAGTAGGTTTATAAATGAGTATCAAGCTTGCTTGGGAACTAAACACCGACGGTCTCGCGTCAAACTGACTGCCTGACCAGAACATTTGCTCATGCACTTCAGTACCCGAGGTCATGAAAACTGAGATGGGCAGAATAGGCCTTGGCGCTCATGGGCTGTTGCGCCACTGAGTTTAGTTTTTTTGGTAGACTCGACGTTGTGTTCAAATAAGTCTCTCTTTTTTGTAACAATTATTTATCATTTTCGGTTAAATTTCACACGGATTACAAAAAAAAGTAAGAACAAAAAAATACGGAAGATTTCCATAACGACCACATTCGTTCCTCACTCAAGTCGGTTGGTTGCTAGATGGCGTTTCTGCTGCTTGAGGTAGTCTCTATACAATTATATTAAAACAAGAACGGTTACAAAACTGTTTTAAGACGATCTATCGTGAAAATCTGGATATATAATTAATAAACCCATTCTTTAATTTAGTATTAGGCATTCTATTACGAAGTAAAGGCATCCTCCATTCTTAAAATGCAATTACAAGTTCATTCATGAAATCAGTTAAAAGAACTGGTCATAAACAGACGCAGCATCTCATAATGAATGATTCCTTGGCGTCAATTTCGATATTTGGCGAGAGTTTGTAACTAGTGCAAAACTTCAGTGTCATTTGTGATCCATTTTTCATCGTCCTTAATAAAGCGTTCGAAAAATGGATTAATTTATTTCCGTTTCAACAAGGATTCATAGATTGAAGCTGCATCCGTAAACCGTTCTCTGTTAAAGCAAGAGACACCTGAGGATAAAGCTTCTGCTTGTAGGCACTATTTTTAATGGGTTTTCTTCTATTCACATTGTATATTATTATGTCTTGATCAAAATTTAAAAACATTTTCTTATCTTTTCTAGTGTTCAATTGGGCTGAGATTTTTTTATACACAATCCTTTTGGATGACAATGAGATAATTTAACTATAATTAGTAAAAAGTAAATAATTAAAACTAATTATTTAAAGAAGTTCAGATACAGCCATGTTGGCATCATTTTTGGTGATCAAATTTGGCGACTTGAGTCACATTTTAGCGCTCAATTGAGTTGAAATTTTCGTATACACAATTTGTTTAGGAGGACAATACAATAACGTAATTATAATTAATAAAAGTTAATTGATTAGAACTAATTATTAAGAATTAAATTTCACTGATACTTTCTATCGTTTACAATATGAACAGTTAAATATTGAAACTAGAAAATTAAGTAAAATGCCCTTATAAAATTGTTATTGAAATTAATCATTGAATAAATTCAATTTGACTCAGCGTTCCCTATTGCTCTTAAAAATTAAGGTATAAAAATTGTTATGGAAAGTGTGAAGCTCGAAAGAAAACCCATATTTAAGAAATTCGTTTTTACCGGCGTTAGTTATAGGTCTTAAAACTATTTCTTGACAAATATTTGGCTTTTTAAATTGCTGGGGAAACAATTTGAGGCACAATTGGTCAAATAAACAATTTGGTTCAAACATGAGAATTTTAACGAATAATGTACATTTTCCTTTGATCAACTTGTCTCACTGAAAGAGTAAATAAATACTTAAAAAACAAATGTGTAAATCAACGGGACGTAAGCAGTTATGACAACGCTAAAAATGCTTCTTTGATTTTTTTTAATAAAATTTTTAAATATGTATTGCATTTTTCTTTCACTTTTGATCGCTTTTTTTTAATTACTTTCACTGAATAAAAATATTTGCTCTTTTAATTTTATAAAAAGGATGTTCTTTGGCATTATGCGTAACTGATATTTTTTGGAATTTCTTCATGTAACGGTACTTCTTGATCGATCGAATCCGATCTAAAATCAACCTATTAGGGAAAAAAATTAAAAATATACTGTTTCTCCGATATTAGGTACATTTATATTGTTTAAAAACTATCATTTTTGTTTCGTATGCATTATTTCTATTATTTACAATACTTTTTTAACGTAACTGAAGTGAAATGCTCATTAAATAAGCAACTTTGTGACATTATATTTAATGAATTAATTAAATAACAATAACACTGTTTATAAATAAAAACAATTAAAAGGCTTTGAAAAGCAGTATTACATTTTATAATTATTCAAATTTACTTCAGTAGATTCTTTAGTTATTTGTAACAATATCTAAAACGACAAACAAACAAAAAAGTAATTCCATTATATTAACCATTTTTTGCATGATGATGGGAATTTCCATCGTAAAATTTAATTAACAAAAAATTGAACTCGAAACAGGTGTACTGTAAATTGGTTGTTGCTGGCAATATTTTTTCACGACTATTGAGTAATCTGGAACGTAACTGTCAAAAAAAAAAATCACATGCCACTATCTTTACAGCAGATTTGACTTTGTCATTTCACTGTTTGTTGTGGTTGGAAGAAACGTGCGATTTCTTGAATATTTTTTTATAACTAATTAGAGATTTGATTGCTGATAAAAGTGTAAATGAGTAGAAAAGTGGTTTTTTTTTTGTGTTCCTGTTACTTTCTGTTCAATTTATATCGCATACCTCAAATAATCTTCTCAAAACTATACGATAGCAATTTTTATCACAATGCAATTCTAATGTACGACAGAAAGGGATTTTCTTATACCAGTGTTTCTCAAACTGTGGGGCGCGAGCATATTGAAAAGTCAAAGACAAAAGATTATATTAAAAAATTATTAATTTAGTGAAAGCAAACAAATACATTCTGACAATAAAAAAATGAAATACGCATTTACAGTGATATATTACGCTTATAAATGTATCAGTACTGCACAAAATGTATTTCATAATTAATTTAACAATACTAAGTTAAAAACAAGTTTAATAATTACGAGTGACCCCCATGGGTTTGTCATATATAAAATTATATACAAAAATTAACACTTATCTTAATAATTTGTATGATTTACCATTAATCCATTAAGATGTTGATGGTTCCATCGGAGCACCTGATCTCCGAAGAGATCTTAATCTCCCATCAGAACATTTGGGAAATAGCATTGAATCTTTACTTGCCCTTGTTAAAAATTAAAGTAGAAATTATTAGTACTGGATTGTTAGTTATTCGGGGTCGTCGAGCGACCGAGGATCATTTAGAGTGACTCGCTCGACCAAAGGCCGAGGGTTTCCCGGCCAATGGGCGAGCGAGCTTTTGACGTGTCTTTGGGATAGGAAATGCAGGGAAGGAATGTGCCGATTAAAAGTTACGCGATTGATTGATTGATTGAATATTAACGTCGCACTGTTCAGCTACACGAGGGCTTTTGGCGACGGACCACGTAATTTTGAACCATGGTCAAGTGACGTGGACGACACCTGAGCTGGCACCCCCCTCTCCTAACTACCACACCACACCAACGGGAGGATGTTTCAGCTCTCGACAGATTTAACGTGCATCGCTGCCCTACACGGCGGGTCTTTAGTGGTACTGGGCTAAAAGTTACGCGATTCGCTCCACAATGCCAACCGTTTTCCACGTAGGCGCGCGTATGTGATGTGGTGTAGGGGTCAAGGAATAAAGAAGGAAATAATCTGAAATAAGTAAATCCATCGCAAACATTCTTGTAAAGGATCTTTTATTGTATTCTAAAGCCTTCGGAATAATTGTATGGATAGCAGTGCACAGAAGAGATCGTACTTGAGAAAGACGTATATATACGTCTGGGGATGTTAAAGCTTGGCTGAGTGAGATGTTTATGTACACTAGTGGTACATAAGAGGTAAAAGTTATATCATAGTTTTAGCGTCAAAGTACAGTACTATTCAATTCAATACATTGTTATGTTGTATAAGGGGGCGTTGAAAACTATGATTGAATATTGGGTCGCGAATATTGAACTTTGAGAAGCACTGCCTTATATGTTTATTTTATGTTATTTTTGTAAAGAAAATGAGAAGAGATTGACATTGAAGATTACGGGGAGCAATTAGAAGGTGGTTGGCTATCAAAAGATAGCCTTGACGAAGATTCTGACGACGAGTACCGTGATGCAGTGAAATTAGAATAATAATTATAAGAATTTATTTAGTTACTATCATTACAAAAAATAATACAAATATATATTACGCAATACCTTCTATTAGTTTACTATCTTCATATATATATATTTAGGGTGTTTTTTTAGGGTGTTTTTTTAGAGGTATAGAACTTTAAATTGCAATAAAACAACGATGTATTATTCGCTTGACATGAATTATTTTTTATTCGAAAGATAATCTTGTGGCATTACATTTTAAATATGATCAAGCAAGGCGTACATTCGTCGAATGGGCCCAAAACGAGATTGCCGTTGCTCCCGATTTTCATAAGCGAATTTTGGTTAGCGATGAAGCGCACTTCTGGTTGAATGGCTACGTCAACAAACAAAACTGCCGGATTTGGAGTGAAGCTAATCCACAAGTGTATGTCGAAACACCGTTACATCCAGAAAAACTGACTGTTTGGTGCGCTTTATAGGCTGGTGGAATCATTGGTCCGTACTTCTTCAAAAACGATGAAGGCCACAACGTTACAGTCAATGGTGATCGGTATAGAGCCATGATTACTAACTTTTTCATTCCTGAATTGAACAATCATGATGTCCAGGAGCTGTGGTTCCAACAAGACGGCGCAACATGTCACACAGCTCGTGCCACAATCGATTTATTGAAAGACACGTTGGGTGACCGCCTAATTTCACGTTTTGGACCTGTGAATTGGCCTCCAAGATCTTGTGATTTAACACCGCTAGACTGTTTTATGTGGGACTATGTAAAGTCATTGGTCTATGCGGATAAGCCACAAACTCTTGACCATTTGGAAGACAACATTCGCCGTGTTATTGCCGATATACGGCCACAAATGTTGGAAAAAGTCATCGAAAATTGGACGTCCAGATTTGACTACATCCGAGCCAGCAGTGGCAGTCCTATGCCAGAAATCATATTTAAAATGTAATGCCACAAGATTATCTTTCGAATAAAAGAAAATTCATGTCAATCGAATAATACATCGTTGTTTTATTGCAATTTAAATTTCTATACCTCTAAAAAAGACCCTACACACACACACACACACACACACGCACGCACGCACGCACGCACACACACACACACATATATATATCTTGTTAAAATTTTCAATCGTTAATAAAATATTTTCTACTCATCCATTCAAGGTCAAATACATTTTTTTAAATATGTAGTGGATGACACTTGTTGTTAATACAGTTTTTTTCAAATATTAATTCATCAGTTGAATTAAAAAATGAATAAATAGTAACAAATGAAAATAATAGTCCTATAACATATAGAGAAAGGAAAATCTTTCGTTGTGTCCCTGTAGCACAATGGATAGCGCATTGGACTTCTAATCAAAGGTCGTGGGTTGGAATCCCACCTGGGATTGTCTAATTTCTTAAAATGTGATTTCCCTTTTACCATACGTTTTTATTGGACTAATTAAATTTAATTAATGAATAAATAGTAACAAACTAAAAGGAACTTATTCAACACCTTATGTAAAAAGGAAAATGGATAATGGCAACGGAAATCGCTTTCTATTTTGTTATTTAATATTGTGATTCTCTCATATGTAAATACATATTTATATCAATTGCAACTATTTAATAAAAAAAGTAAATAAATAAAATAAATCTTTGTCGACCTAAGTAGGAATTGTCTTATTTTTTTTATCACTTCTTTTTTTTTTGTTTATATTTTTTACCGAGCTTAACATGTAAATCTACTTGATGATGGATACTTCTATCTCATACTGTTTATTAATGATTTTATATTATATATTTTAACCAGGAGTTTTATAAATACGTTTCCTTTAATCAGGAGTATCAATTATATCGCCCTGAAAAAAAATCATGTAAGAAGGGTTAACTGGGTTCAGAATCATTTAAACGTTCTATTTTTATTTTACGTAAGAATATATATTTCTAGATAATTCTGCTCAAATATTTCCATTTGCTCATGCAGTTGTTTCCAGATTGATCTCAAAGCATTGTTTTAGTTTGAATAATTCAATTAAATCTGACGCTCAATTACTTTCTGAAACAAAATATTCCACACAAATAAGCATGAAAAACACAGGAATACAATTCCATACATTATTAAGCGAAATAATTTAAAAAATGAAAGTAAACAGAGTGAAAAATACGTGAAAAAAATTCCAATTTATTTTTGACATCACTATAAAATACACGTAGAATATTCGAAAACTGTTTTTTTAATGTAGGAATTCAATTCTTATGCAAATTTTAACAAAAAATTTTATTCAAACTGAAAGTAAATTAAACTTAATTTTTCGAAAGACGTCCCTTTATAATTAAGAGATTTTTTTCCCTTTCCAAAGTAAACTAGAAATGATTTAGAGGGAAAATTACTTTTTATGACAGACAAACATTTCGATTTTCTTCTTGCTCAGAGAGAAAAATCTTTTTGAACAAGTGTCATCGAAAAAAAAATTATAAAATCTAGTAAATATAATTAGTCGAAAGCCATTTCAAGAACAAAAAATGCACTTTCCTCTTTCTTTTGTTATTTTTCTCAAGAAAGAACAGAAAATTATAAAGACTTTAATATATGATCTGAATACTTATAGTAAAACATTTAAATTAAATTAAATTAAAAAATACAAATAACTTTAATGCCTTTTAAACTAAAATGAAATACAATATACCAATATGTAATGTAGGATTTTTCTTTAGATAAAAAATTCATATATAGTTAAATTTTAAAAAATGCAACATACTTAATAAAAATTGGAAAATTAGCAAACATTTTTTAAATAGATTCAAGGATAAAATTCATTTTTACATCGAACGATTTTTTTCATTCTGTTACAAAAACATTAATAATTAATATGGGAGGTGTTTATTCACCTGACATTGGACCAACCCCGATTGCGCAAATTATACAATTTATTTCATCTTAAAATAGTGTAAACAATTTATACAGTCGGACCTCTACATAACGAAGTCTCAAAATCCCGAAAAAAAGCTCGTTGTATGGAAAATTCGCTATAGAGAGGTTCATCTCTCAATTTTCTTTATAAACCACATAAACAATACTTAAAATTCAGAAAAACTATATATTAAAAAAAGTAATTATTCAAACCTTTTTGGTAGATTAATATATATATTTTTATATATTTTAACTATAAAAAAAGAAAAGAAAGAAAAACTATAAGGAAAGTTTCTTGACACCTTGATCCACTTCCTGAAGAATTAACTCTTTTCTTTGATGTTCAAACACTTACGTTTTGTCATTTTAGGGCTACTAGAAACGAAGTTACCAGTACGGCAGATCAACACTACCAATTAACGGAGACCAATTAAAGTAGACGGTGGCACGAGACAACTCCACTGAAGGTGAAAGGGGAGATCGAAGTTGTTTCCACTGAACTGGACAATGGGATTTAAAGTTTGCACTTCTTGGTTGAAACGCCCGAAATTCTATTGCTCTCGGCAAATTAAGCACTTAATAAAACCAGTTCAAGATTTATGACCACCATAAAATGTGTTAAAAGAGAGAATAATTTGAAATTGGAGAAAAAAATTTGAATCACGTGAGAAAAACTTCGTTATATAGAAAATGCACTTCGCTATTGGAAGGTAATTTTACGAATAAAATCGTGAAATGCTCTTAGTTCTAGGAAAAAGCTCGCGTTATAGAAAAATTCGCAGTATAGAGGTTTGACTGTATCTGGATGTTTAATAGGTTAATATTATTTTCTGTCCTATTTATGTAATGATATAACATCGGTTGGTATGATATTCGGTCATCGGTTGTACACTTAACGTTACCCCAGAAGGCAAATTCCCATTCACGCGTTCTTTGCACGCTAACACTAAAGATTGTCCGATAGCGTGGACACACAGGAACGTGAGCTAAGGTAAGAATGCCAAGCAACCAGCAGACCGTGCTGGTTCTGGTACAGAACAATCCCGGTACCAGTGTGCGGACAATTACCAGTCATGTGAATATTTCCCGTATGTACGTCTAGCGCAGGGGTACTCAACCTTTTTTTTCTGCAGGGCCGCATACTTATGTCAGCTATTTCACGCGGGCCGCATACTTATGTCAGCTATTTCACGCGGGCCGCATACATATGTCAGCTATTTCACGCGGGCCGCAACATGAGGTTAAATGGGGGAGAAGGGGAGGGGAAGAAATGATTTAAGACCAAGATAACATTGGAAGTTTAAAATGAGGAAAATTGATCAAAATATTAAAACATCTGCTGTGCTTATTTTTTAATTATTATTTTTTTAATTATTTTTGTCACTAACACTAAATTAGAAGCATTTAAGAAACATCCCTTCACAATTTCTACATCTCTTAGTAAATGGTTTCATATAATTACCAATAATATAACAAATTTCACAGCATGTTTGATTGTCTGACAAAACATTTTGCAAAGATTATTCAAGAAAGCCTATTCATCACCACTTGAAAGATATTTTCCAGGAAAAGTATCATTGAGCGATTCCTGTTTATTGGTATTTTTGAAATACAGCACTTTCCTGACAAATCAAACAATTACTGACCATGCATTCTTATGTGATTTCTTAATCTGTCCTGAAAGTTTGTATCCATTGACCTGATGCTCCCTGTATGTAAGTTTCATAACTGGATTCTTTGATAATTATAATAATATACATGACTCCTTACTTCAGCGTTTCTCAAACAGTGGGTGCCATAACCCTACGTGGTATGTCAAAAAGTCGAAAGTAAAAGATTTATTTTTAAGAAATTATTAATTTATTGAGAGGAAACAAAACAAATATATTTTGACATAATAAAGAATACACATTTGCACTGTTATTACAATCTGTTCCAATTTAAAAATTAAGAAGGAAATGTTATGACGGATCTATACGCGATCCCTCAATTAATCCTCTTGGGAAATCTTTGAAATATCAATTCACATTATTCACACCCAACCCTTCGGAAGAAGAAAATCATGATATTTAAATTAACTTGCTATTTGCAGTCCAAGTTTTCTAGCTTGAATAGATAGTAGGAGAGGAGATATACACGAATCAGGTGCTATTGCTACTGAAGGTATCATATTTGAATTATTGTGATTAAGAACTGACTAGGAGGAAGTTTTAAAGTGATGACTGTTCACTGAGGTTGAATTAGTATTAGATTAAATCGGATGATAAGTTAGATAATTTATTAAGGTAAGGTTCAAGTTTGATAGTCTCCTAATCTTTCGTGTTTTACCGTCGTTGTTCCCCTTGCTGGCTTAGTATTGAGACCTTCTCTTACTATTACTAGTTGAAATTGTGCCATTTCATTGTGTGATTAATAAATAGATTAATTGGATCATGTCGAGTGTTTCTTCCCTCCCTCCCACATATCTAGGTGCCCAAGAGAGAGATGTTAGCTTCTCACAATGTAACATAATACTTTCTCTTGGTATCTTGTACTCGTCCGCTAACTTCGCTTGTCGCGCCCCCTACAACTTGTCACACATTAATTGCCTCTTTGTCTAAAGATACTTTAATTCTGAAATATATTGGTATTCATGTTGTTGATAAATAAATCTATGTTTGTTTTTGATTAAAGTTAATTTCTTTCTCATTTGAACTGTATCGAAGTTAATTTTAGTGCTAGAATCCCGCTGCAGTTAGGTCTACTAACCCCTATTTGCACTTTTCTCATTAGATGCTTAAAAGTAACTTGCGTAAAATATCTTAGTTAAAAGTAACATACAAAATTTAATACTTGTTTTGATAACTTGGATGGTTTGTAATTTAGGTCATTAGGTAGCTTTTGTGTCGAAGTATATAATTATTGCATTCAATACATTGTTATTGTAGGGGGCGATGACCATTATGATTGAAAATTGGGTCGCAAATCTTGAAAGTTTGAGAAGCACTGCCTTACTTGGAAGAAATTCTTTCACTGTTATCTACCTTTGTATACTATCTTAGTATTATTAACTTTTACAATTATTATTTTTTATTTTTGGGTTACCTGATATAGATACATTCTATACTCAATTACTACAATTGGTACAAATTAATATAACAGAAAATAAGGCCTTCAGAATTACCTACCAGATTTGGATTTGAATACAAATAAAAAATCTAAAGCAATTAGATAATTTCATATCAAAAATAACTATAACTTTTGGCACATAGATATATAATTTCATCTCGCTATGAATGACAGAGAGGAATATAATCCTGGCTAATTTATAAGAGAATTTGATATAATGGTTCGGATTTCGCGATTTGTATTTCTTCCGCAAAAAATGAAATTAACCGTCTCAGGAAACTGAAAAAGAACCACATTAATGATGCTAACTTGCAAATTATCATTTTTCAGGAAATATTTCCGAGCATATTCTTCGTGAAGAATTTAGTTAAACGCGTCATGCAGTTACGAGTTGCCAACTTTTATTTTGAAATGTAGCCAGAGAATTTTGGGGTAAAAGCTCTGGAAATGTAGGTAAAAATGCAGAAAGAACGTTGGATTGAAACCAAAGGAAATGTTCAGTAAGAGATGAAAAGCATTTTTTATGTTGCCAGATTTTTGTTCTGTTTTGTTTATGTTAAATATGAAAGAAATGTTTCTAGTTTTCTTATTTTTTTTGTTGTTGTTATGGAAACAAGAAGTAACACGATTTTTTTGTAAGGAATCTCCAACATTTTAAATGAATATCATCGAGTGAGTGCCACTTAAGGTTTCCATCTATCTGCCATTTTGAATTAGTGAACACAATGCCAATTCTCTGTGGGGGGGAATTCTTTTTCCAATTCAAATCTAGAATAATACATCAACTGAAAAGTAATAAAATACAACTAAAAGCATAGAAAATAAAGAAGTGGTCTCTGTGATTCTTTTTCCTCTTCAATTTCTGATATTTTCCTCAATAGTCTTCATTATTTTTTCGTCTTTTGGATGAACTTTATTGCACTCAAAAAGATGCACTAGTCTAGGTTCTAGAGGAAAATAGAATTTCCAAAGGATTAAAACTAAGTACACGTATTCAAAATGGGTGGCAGACACACACAAACACACGTTAAGCCACCTAAATATATTTCATATTTATAAGTATTTTGGTAATTACTTCAAACTAAGAAGAAAAAAAATCTTTAATGTTTTCTATATAATTATTTTTGACTATTTAGAACTTAAAGAAATATTTTTCAAATGTAACAGAAAAAAGTTTGTTCTACAAAAAACTTCATTTTTTTACTCCTTTATGTGTCTTTTATTGCATTCAGATCGATACACTAGTCAAAGTTCCAGAGGAAAATATAATATCTCTACAGGATTGACATTACATTCAAAAATTCAAAATGGCCGTTAGACGGAAGCCTTAAATATGAAAGTATTTAAGGCTATAAATGTAATGTCAATCCTGTAGAGATTATAATTTCTTCTGGAATTTTGACTAGTGCATCGATTTATTCTTACATATTTGACTGGGGAATGGCAGCTGAACATTTGGTCGTGTTCCCTGTACTAATAAGCCTTAATTTAATTGTCAAAAAATATTAGAGAGCATGTGCTCTAATGGCATAAGTGCTATTGTAGTCTGTGGCATTTGTAAAATAAAATAAATACTTTCATATTTATGTGGGAGTCCGAATAAATCTTCGAATAAAAATCAGACTCTTCAGAAGGCGGGATTTTAGATTGGCGAGGTGGCTTGTCTAGGGGTAAGTATTTAAGGGTGAGTGATGAATTATTAATTGAATCTAAGTCATTTAAACACAAATACTTCATTTAAGTAAAAGAGAATTTATTTAAAGTTAAAGGGCAATATTTACAAAAGGGGATATTTACAAAGAGAAAGACATGCAAGAATTAGGTTAATTAAAAGTTGAGTCATACCTTTAGAAGACGGGAAATAAACCTTTTCTCATTCTTGGATGTTAGGACTGGTGGTGCGCGCAGGGCGCGAAAATGCGGTAAAGACGCGACGTGTTGAACAAGCAGTGGTTAGTAGGCCTCTGCCGAAAAATTATTCAAGCCGGAGCTACGAAAGCTCACTAGATGGCGCTGCTTCGGAATGCAGTAATAAATAAAATTGAGATTAATGGTCCTCTGAAAAGGATATGACTCAACCTTTTAACAAATGTTTCAAAGGGAAAATTCTACATTTATGAGTAATTTAATAGTTATTCCTTTTGGATGCCCTTTATTTCATTCAGATCGATGCACTAGTCTAGGTTCTAGAGCAGGGGTACTCAATCTTTTTATCGATTGGGCCGCATACATATGCCAGCTATTTCACGCGGGCTGCATACATATGCTAGTTATTTCTCGCGGGGCGCAACATGACGATAAATGGGGAGATATGCTGTAAGACCGAAATAACACTGGAAATTTTAAATGTGGAAAATTGTTCAAAATATTATTATTCCTGTTTTGCTTTTTTTAATTATTATTTCTATATTTTTTATTTTTGTCACTAACACTAAATTAGAAGCATTTATGAAACACTCCTTCACAATTTCTGTATCAGCAAACGGTTTCATATGATTACTAATAATATAACAAGCTTTATAGGATGTCTTTGTTAACGCTGTGATATTACCACTGACATAACACTTTGTTGCTGTTGCAAAGATTATTCAATAAAGCATATGTATTACCTCTTGAAAGAGATCTTCGAGGAAAAGCGTCATTGAATGATTCCTGTTTATTGGTATTTTTTAAATACAGAACTTTCGTGACAAATGAAACAATTACTGATCAGTGTTTGTTTTTCACTACAAAATGGCCAAACTTCCAATCGTCTTGAAACGACATATTTTCTTCGAATATTTTTCGCTTGCAAGATATGAAAGATTAGTACCACCCACAAAATGGTCGCTATCCACTGTTGTCAGTTATCGCTAACTGTTAACCGTTCCAAATAGAAACGGAATATCAATTAGTACCGTACGACAGCGACAGCAAAAAGTAAAATTGATATATTTGATTTCTTGTCAGAGTTTCCCACCAATTTTTTAATACAATGTTTTTAAATAAATGAATTTCTCAGAGCAATGGGACATGATCGGACCAATTAAAAAGGCTCGATGAGCCGTATGTGGCCGGCAGGTTGAATATCGCTGTTCTAGAGGATTGACATCACATTCAAAAATTCAAAATGGCCGTTAGATGGAAGCCTTAAATGCATATATTTTAACTTGTGAGGAATTTAATAACTATTCCTTTCGAATGTCTTTTATCGCATTCAGATCGATGCTCTAGTCTTTCTAGAGGAAAATAGAATCTCTACAGAAGTAACTTTACATTCAAGAATTCAAAATGGCCGTTAGACGGAAACCTTAAATGCATATATTTTATACTTATGAGGAATTTAACAATTATTCCTTTTGAATGTCTTTTATCGCATTCAGAACGATGCACTAGTCTTTCTAGAGGAAAATAAAATCTCTACAGTATTAACATATATATAACGTTCAAGAATTCAAAATGGCCATTAGACGGAAGCCTTAAATGCATATATTTTATAGTTATGAGGAATTTAATAATTATTCCTTTTGAATGTCTTTTATCGCATTCAGATCGATGCATTAGTCTTTCTAGAGGAAAGTAGAATCTCTACCGGGTTAACATAACGTTCAAGAATTGAATATGAACATTAGACAGAAGCTTTAAATATATTTCATATTTATGAGTGATTTAAGAATTAATTAAAAATATATAATTCTGTATATAATAAGTATGTGCATGGAATAGATAATATTTTAATCCATTGTGTGCAATTCACTTAGGACTTCAGATCTTTCATCCGAGCACTTTCAGGATATTTTTTTAAAAAAATAGCATACTAAAAAATGCATTTTTAAGAATCAATACAGATGAATATTAATATTTAATTACAGCAATAATTAAAAAAGTTATCTACATTTTACAAAAATCACTATTATAGTTAAAATATTAGCAATTTTTTTTTAAAATGCCTTTAAAGCACACACAGACAAAAAAGTAATACATTTTTATAGATAAAAGTATCACTAAAATAAACTGCATGCATTTATCTAAGGAATGTGCTAAAACTTTAATGTTTTGTTACAATATAAATATTTTAAAGCTGATAGAATAAATATTTCAAGGAATGTGACATATTTATGAGATTAATATTGAAATAACAGGCTTTAACTCAAAAAATATTTTAAAGCATTCTTAGAAAATAATACAAAAATTGGAAGGGAGTGAGGTCAAGATGATTTTTGGAAGTATAATTTGTAAAAAAAAAGCCAAATGATTGCTTCCTTCAATAAAAAAAAAACTTTAAAAAATGTGTATTTTGACTAAAAATTGGTCATTTCAGCGTATTCGAATGTCTTAAGAAATATTCGCAAGCGCAAGAGAGAAAATAAAACTGCACAAAAAGCTTCTGTATTTTTTCTTGTTTTGATGTTTTTTAATGTGTATTTAAATCAATGCACTAGAGTGTAGGTTCTAACGAAAAAAATATCAAGGTTCTAACGAAAAAAAATATCAACATCACGTTCATAAATTCAAAATGGTTAGTAGACGTAAGGCTTAAATATATTTCATATTTATCAGCAATTTAATAATGAACTAAAAAATCAAGTTGTAAATATTAAAAATATATATATCATATATGCAATTCAATAGTGGCTTTTCAGATATTTAAGGAATACTTCCAAGTGAAAGGAAAAAAATAATTTAATTCTACAGAACCATTCATTATCCTTCCTCTTTAGAAACTCTTTATTATATTCAAATCGGTCTATGTGTGACGGGCTTTACGGAGTTTTTCTTTTCTACTTATCCTCTTGGAGAATTTTTGGGGCTATCAATTGAATTACTTCACAGCCATCCCTCTCAAGAAGAAACCTTGATATTCAGATTAGTTAGTAGATATATAGTGGAGGTTTAGTAATCGAGAAAGAAGGAGGAAAAGAAGCTGAGTTGCTGAACGCAGTGTGGTTACGGTAAGGATCTGAACTTAGACACGTAATTATAGAACGGGCTTAAGCTGGTCAAATAAATTAAAGAAGTTAGGATTCCTAGGATAAGTTTACTCCAGCTCTTCTCAAATTGTGGGGCACCCCTCCAAGGGGGCGTGATAACTCTAGAGGGGGCGCGAGTATATTGAAAAATCAAAAACAAGAGATTATTTAAAACAAATTATCAATTTATTGAAAGTCAACAATCAAAATAAAATCTGACATAATAAAAAATAGAAAAACATTTACATTGATATAATACACTTATAAATTGCACCAACACCGCACAAGGTATTTTAAAATTAATTTAACAATGCTAAGTTAAGAACAAGTTTTATAATGACCAGTGACCCCACGGGCTTGTCATATATAAAATTACGTGCAAAAATTAGCACTTATCTTCAAATATTAATTATAATTAATTCCTTAACTGCTAATGAAAAGTTACGCGATTAGCTCCCCAATGTCACCATTTTACACGTATGCACGTGTATGTGGTGTATTGGGGGAGGAGAAGGGAACGTATAAAAGCAAATCCTCTGAAATAAGTAAATCCTTCGTAAACAATGTCAAGCTCATTTTATTAAATTTCAAAGCACTCGGAATAATTGTATAGATAGAAGTGAACAAAAGAATATCTTACTTCAGAAAGACGTATACATACGTCCGGTACAATTTACGCACTGGCTGAGCGAAACGTTTATATACCTCGGTGGCACTTAAGAAAAGTTAATGACTTATTGTAGGTTTAGCGTTAAAGTATTATTGCATTCAATACATTGTTATTGTATGGAGGGGTGTGTGTGATGAAAATTATTATTGAATATTGGGTCGCAAGTATTGAAAGTTTGAGAAACACTGGTTTACTCTTAAAGTTAAGCGGTTAGGATTTCAGGCGCTTATTCACATCAAATTTTGAGGTACGATATATCACTCTTGATTTTCCCTATATAGTAAGATTGTTTTTGATTATTATATGGGATAAAAATAAAGTGGACTTCTTATGGCTAGCTTGAGTCGTCAATCTTTAACCCCTACAGAATTAGGTCGAGTAGATGAAGAGATGGCTTCCCCAGGTGGGAGGCTATCACATATGTTCTAGAGGAAAGTATGATCCCTATAGGATTAACATTACGTTCATTAATTCAAAATGGCAGGTAGAAGGAAATATATTCAATATTGATGAGTAATTATTAATCAACCCAAAACGTGAAGTTGTGAATATGATTAAAAAATTGTCGCGACCGGGTGGTTGCTGGTGAATTTGGATGTGCACAAAGTCAAAAAATATTTTAATAAAATCAGCACTTTTATTTTGCATAACCGTTTATTATCAAACATTAGCTTAAGCGGAGAAACCAGTCCACTTAATTACTAACTAACAATTAATTCATATACGAATCTTTGACGATTAATTCCTCAGCATTCATGATCTTTCTCCATTTCCTTACAGAAACTCCGAAAGCTTCAATTATTATAACTCAAACAATCTCTCAGTATCAGCCCGACGACGATCGCGCGCACGACTACCTCTAACTATCTTCACTTCTCTTTAAATAGCATTTCATATCAGCAAAACGGAATGTGATTTAAAAATCATGTTACAGTTAAATAGAATATCCATATAGGATTAGTTAGAAACGTGAATAGAACCCGTTACAAAATGTGGTATTTACGTATTATCACAACAATCGCCAACTTTGTTAATAACTCGCCAAGTTTACAACCCTGATTTCCCAAGTGTCGTAGGAGCTGAATTGCTAACCTCGTGCTTCGATGCGAGGGTGCGATAATATTAAGTTCAACAAAATGTATATAATAGATATAATCTAAGGAAACTTATAGAAAAAAATATGTGTACTAAGCGCATACAATATATTTTATTAATAATGACATAAACAGTTCAAACAGTAAAGCATTTTAATAAAATAAAATTTTTAAATCTTGGAATTTTTTCTACGCCTACAAAGTTTTTTCTTTTTAAAGGAAGCAGTATTTTTTCAATATAATATTCTCTCGCTAAATATTAATTAATTAATAAATTAATGTTTTATAAAAAGCCAATCTTTTTTTTTTTGCGTATCATTTGAGATTTTTTTTTAATGTATGGCAGAAATGTTTTTGTGACATGATGACACATTTTTAATTAATATTTTAAAGAATAAAAAGTATTAAATAGAAAAGAAGAGGTTATCCTGTTTATGTTATAAGCTGTTTTGTTTTAAATTTAACGCGAGACAGTTTACAAAATTATAGATTATATGCAAGTTATGCCAAAAATTAATTCTGTAGTGAAAATAACAGTGCATCTATCAAGTAATGTTTAAAATTTACCTCAAATTCATGAACATTTATTACAGCATTGAGATTTCTTTTTGCATATTAGATGTTAATATTTAATGGAGTATTTATATTGCTTTAATCATCGCAGTATCTCATTTTAATATTTCTTTCTATAACAATTAGTGCAGAAAATTACTTCAGAAAGCAGAAATAATGTTAAAAAATGACATATAATCGAAGATGTTATCTAGGGCAAATCTAAGATTTCACTTTCAATTTACAATAATACTCCATAATTTTTACTAAAATATAATCATCTTAATCCATCATTTCTCAAACTGTGGGGCGCGTCCTCCTTGAAGGTCATGAGAACTCGACTAGGAAAGCACGAGCCTATTGAAAAGTCGAGAAACAATAGATTATTTAAAAAAATATTAATTTACCGAAAGTAAACAAAATACATTCTGACATAATAAACAAAAATAATACACTTATTCGGATATAATACACTCATAAATATATCAGTATTGCACAATGTATTTTATAATTTATTTAACAATACTAAGTTAGGAACAAGTTAAATAATTACCAGTGTCCCCATGGCCTTGTCATATATAAAATTAAAAACAAAAATTAATGTTTAATCTTGATAATTTGAACGGTGTATAAATAACTTCTCAACTGCCGATGAAAAGTTACGCGATTATCTCCCCAATTGCCACCGTTTTCCCACGTAGGCGCGTGTGCGTGATGTATTGGGGGGGAATTAGGAATAAATAAGCAAATTCTCTGAAATAAGTCAATCCTTCGTTAACACTGTCAAGGTCCTTTGATTACATTCCAAAGCCTTCAGAATAATTTCATGGATAACAGAGCATAGAAAAGGATCGTACATTGAAAGGCATATAAATAGTGTTTTTTCCCAGGTATAGAAGTTTAAGTTGGCATTACTTTCCAAGAGGGCGACCGATTTAACAGCTGTCAAGTGATTTATTCTCAGTTTGGTTTGGCAATTCATCAAAACGATCATCAAGCAAGGCGTAGATTCGTCGAATGGGAACAAAACAAGATGGCCGTTGTTCCCGATTTTCATAAGCGAATTTTGTTTAGCGATGAAGCGCACTTCTGGTTGAATGGCTACGTCAACAAACAAAACTGCCGCATTTGGAGTGAAGCTAATCCACAAGTGTATGTCGAAACACCGTTACATCCAGAAAAACTGACTGTTTGGGACGGTTTATGGGCTGGTGGAATCATTGATCCGTACTTCTTCAAAAACGATGAAGGCCACAACGTTACAGTCAATGGTGATCGGTATAGAGCCATGATTACTAACTTTTTCATTCCTGAATTGAACAATCATGATGTCCAGAGCTGTGGTTCCAACAAGACGGCGCAACATGTCACACGGCTCGTGCCACAATCGATTTATTGAAAGACACGTTGGGTGATCGCCTAATTTCACGTTTTGGACCTGTGAATTGGCCTCCAAGATCTTGTGATTTAACACCGCTAGACTCTTTTCTGTGGGGCTATGTAAAGTCATTGGTCTATGCGGATAAGCCACAAACGCTTGACCATTTGGAAGACAACATTCGCCGTGTTATTGCCGATATACGGCCACAAATGTTGGAAAAAGTCATCGAAAATTGGACGTCCAGATTGAACTACATCCGAGCCAGCCGTGGCAGTCCTATGCCAGAAATCATATTTAAAATGTAATGCCACAAGATTATCCTTCGAATAAAAAAAATTCATGTCAATCGAATAATACATCGTTGTTTTATTGCAATTTAAAGTTCTATACCTCTAAAAAACACCCTTTATATACGTCCGGGGCAATTAATGCTTTGGGTGAGCGAGACGGTTATAAACGCCGGTGGCACTTAAGAGGTTAAAGTCGTATCTTGAGTGGCAAAGTATAGAATTATTGAATTCAATACATTGCTATTTTATGGAAGGGGGGGCGCAAGGAAAATTATGATTGAATATTAGGTCGCGAATATTGAAACTTTGAGAAGCACTGTCTTAATCCAAAAGTTGATGTTTGCGTTAAAAATTATTTTCATAACCTTTTTATAAAAACCTAATTTCTTATTTTCTTCGAAATTTATTCTTTTTTTCTGGTTTTTAAAAAGAAAAGTTTCCAATTCTTTAAACACAGTGCTTAAAACAGACTTAATTTAAGCGAATTTTATTTATTAGTTTACAAATAAGAAAATAAATAAAACTTTCCCTTCCTTAAACCTCGATATCTCAAGAACCAGCCAAAAGACATACCATTTTCACCTAAATAAAACATCTCTATTCCTTCTCTCGCCCCCAACCAAACGATAAACCTATTTCTGAATTCCATTAAATTCCCGAAATGACTTTAATGCTTTCTCCCGAACGATCCCATCGTATTTAGTGGTCAGTTTATTCTATTCCGCTTTTCAGTCTATCCTTGCCATTTCTTTTTTTCCCTCCCATCCTTTTCACATTTTTCACTTCTTATCGTCGTTCTGAAAAAGTAATTTTTCAAATTGGGACAGATCCAATAACATTCGGTTTTAGATTATTTCCCTCACCACTTTTTTTCGAATAAGCACGATAGCTCTTCCGATGCAGGCCCACCCCTTCCTAAGCACGTACTATTCCATCCGCAGAACCAAAAGAAAGAAAAAAAATGGGGATATAGTGTGGAAAAGTGGCTAAAGAGGCAAATTGCCAACGGTTTGGGTAAAGTGTGAATGTGAAATATTAGTCGGTCGTGACAGTTTATTTTTTTATGTCCTTGTTAAAGAGATTGATATCAGAACTTAATCTCTTAACTTATCAGTATATTGTTCAAAATCCCTCACATATTATAGGATTTTTTTGTGACTACATTCAGAAAGCGGAAAACTTAACTTCTCTTTTTAAAGGCTTAGTGACATTATAGTCTTAAGTAAATGTTGACAGATTTATCAACTGTACAGTCAGTTAAGAAAGTGATGCTTGATAAATATAGCCTGACTCCTATTTAACGAATCCATCAACATTGAACATTTTATTCGTTGTGATTCAGGGTTATTCGTGTAATATCGCGGTCTACAAATTTTTTTTTTTGCACTTACTTTTCAAGAATTCTATAATAAGCAACTAAACAAAAAATATCAACAGTTGGAAATTCACACTTTTGATTCAGCAGCTAAACATACTACTAGCGAATTTCCTGTTTTATTCAAAACTCACTGAATATGTTACACACATGATTCATCAACACTTGCAGTGCCTAATAATGGGTTGCACCCTTTGCAGTCGAAACTTCCTGCTTTCAAGTAAAGCCTTTTTAACATTAACACGCATTTTAAATTTCACTTGTAAGTAGCAGAATCATTGAACTCTATTTTTACCCACTTTAAAAGGTCAGATTACTTCGAAATTTTGCACACTTATGAAGGACCAATGATAATACAATAATTTCACAATTTTGTTCCATTGTCCTGAACAGGATAATTAGGAATAACGATTTTCAGATTTGGCGACTAATTCATCATACCATTTCCAGATTTGTCGACTAATTTTATATACCATTGCCAGATTTGGTGACTAATTCTATAAACCATTTCCAGATTTGGTGACTAATTCCAGATTTTATTTCCAGATTTGACGATTAAAATATTTAAGAGTAACCCTAAAAGTGAAAACGTTTTTCTTGTGTCAGAAATTTCTTATAATATAAGCACAATTGTCCAGTCTTTCTGAAGAAAAAATAAATAAAACAAAAAAAAAGACTCGTGTTTGTGTGAAAAAAAAATTGTTTTAACTCAGGGGGATGAGCAAACCTTTTCGGTCACGGGCCAAAAATTAAAAAAAAAAGTGTATGAATAAATGATGGTATATAAAACTAAAAATGCGTGCTTTTACTGTAAATCGAACTAAAAAATGAAAAATAAATTATAGCTTAAAAAACACACTTTTATAGTGAATCGAGCTAAAAAGTAAAAAAAAAAAATATCTTAATATAAGAATAAAATGATTTACGAGAAAATTAATGTCATTGGGGTAAAAGCGTGTGTGGGGTGCTTTGTACTACATTTTTACACTAACTCAGCATTTCGGAATAGAACTAGTAAGGAATTATAACAATTGATGTAGAACACCCCACGCTTTTACCCCAATGACATTAATTTTCTCGTCAATCATTTTATTCTTATATTCAGAATTATTATTATTTTTTTACTTTTTAGCTCGATTAACCATAAAAGCGTGTTTTTTAATTTTTTTAAAAAAAACTTTAATTTATTTTTCTTCCGGAGAAAAAGGATACGTCATTTGAAAGGAACTCAAATTCTTTTCTAATCTAAATTAATAATAATATTTTTTTTATCTGTTGAAATAATTTATTCATTTGATGGTTATTAATTTATAAATAGGGCATATTTGCCTTTATTTTTATCAGGAGAAAATATAAATTCGTTACATAGAGCTCCATAAATCGGGGCCCGGCTGTATATTTTATCGCAGCGGTTCTTAAACTTTTGTTTGTCGTGCCCCCCTTTTATGCATTGACATAAAATCGCGGACCGCGAAGATTTAGAAAACTTCTCCCTGACTCCCAACTTACGGCTGAGTGTGTGATTTAAAGATTCTTTAATAACCCCAAGAATGTCTCTGCTACTTATACTTTTTTTAATACTTCTTTTTTCCTTAAAGGAAACAATTAATATCTACCGTAAAATTTGGTGTATAACACGCACTTTTAACACAAAAATTAAGGTTAAAATTAACGGGTACGCGTTATACGCCGGGTATAAAAATGAGAACTAATAAGAAAAATACTAATAAATTCTGATGACTCACGTGAGATGCACTTTGGCAATAATAATCCATCAAAAATATGTAACTTACCTGAAAAGAAAAACAAATAGATTATTTGAGTGTTATATAATATAATATAAAATCAAACATAACATATATAACCGCATTTTTTAAGAAAAACATAAAACAATCTTTTAAACACGCTAAAATTACATATGAAATATATTCAAATATCTTGGAACACACACTTTATATAGAAATACCATAAAATCCGGCGTATAACACGAACTTTTAATACAAAAAATGAGATCGAAATTTACGGTTGCGTGTTGTACGCCGGGTATCAAAATGATAGCTTTAAAAATAAAAAAAAAGACAACATAGAAAAAAAATTAGCATTCTACATGTATTGATAAACTGTTTATTTAAAAGAAATGACATTTCTTATGAACTTAAAGGGTTGTAGTTCTAGAAGTATACTATTTTTTTCTGAAACTTGGAATAATACCTCGAATAAATGATTTCAAAACATTAGAGCATTGCGCATATATATTTCAGGTTTCTTCGTAAGAAAGGGGGTACGCGTTATACGGCGAATATACCTAAAAATTAAAAATTGCAGCTTGAAAATCTAGGTGCGCATTATACGGCAGATTTTCATACGGCTCAGGATTTTTATACGGTAATTTCAAAATGTTACAAAGTACTATTTTCAGATAAATAAATAATGTACGTAACTGTATTAATTAGTTATCTACTCTAATAATGTTTTTAATTATAAATTAAGGAATCTAGTCCAGGATGGCACATCATTCAATTTTTCCACGAGGTCTTTCCTTGTTTGTAAAAGCGGGTAACTTCAACATTAAATGAAAAACCTTCGCAGATCCCATAGAAAAACTCTACGTATCCGGGGTTTCCGTGGACCACAGTTTAAGAGCCACTGTTCTATCGTGTACTATTTTTATCGCTATTTCTTATTGTTTTTTAAAATTTAAGGAAAACACACACACAATTGCAATTAAACCTTTCAACTTGTTAATATGAAACTCAAAAAAATCTTACATAACACAGGATGTCCAAAATGTATGGCTACAAGCAAACAAGAAAAGATATTCACTTACGCTTTATGTTTTACATAAAGCAGCATTTCTGAAACTGTGAGGCACGACCCCCTTGGGGGGGGGGCGTGATAACTCCACAAGTGGGGTGCAAGCTTGTTGATTGATTATTTAAGAAGAATACTAACTTATACCGAAATAAACAAACAAAATTTTTTTTGACGTAATAAAAAATAAAAGACACATTTACACTGATATGCACTTATAAATGCATCAGTACTGCACAATGTATTTTATAATTAATTTAGCAATACTAAGTTAAGAACGATAGGCATGCGTATGTAATATGTTTGGGGGGGAGAAGAATAAATAAGCAAATCCTCTGAAATAAGTAAATCCTTCGTAAACACCGTCAAGTCACTTTTATTACATTGTATTACCTTCGAAATAATTTTATGAATAGCTGTGCACAGAAAAGATGGTATTCGGAAAGACGTATATACGTCCAGGGGAAATGACGCTTTGGTTGAGTGAGACATTTATATACACCCTTAAGGGGTTTAAGTCTAATTGTAGCTTTAGCATCAAAGTGTATTATTATTGAAATCAATACATTGTTATTGTATGGAGGGGTGTGTGTGATGAAAATTATGATTGAATATTGGGTCACACATATGGGAAGTTTGAGAAGCACTGACATACAGAAAATTTGAATTTTTTTACAATGCTTAATATAGTTTAATGTGCGCAACACACCGAGTCTACACAAGATTTCTGTCCCCGTTCTATGTAGCATTGCAGGACAAACATCTGAATGGCCATTGTAATTCGACCGTTGACTTCATTAATGATACGAATTGGAGTTTGGTAAACAACGATTTTTACATATCCCCAACAGGAGACTCAAAGTGTTATGTCTAGAGATTTAGGTAGCCATGGTATTGGACCTAATCTTCTCATTAATCTTCAACTTTTCATCAAAAACCTATCTAACCTCCAAACTTCAGTGTTGTTGGTACCACATTTGCACTGAACATGTGCTGAAGATTAAATTCGATACACCATTCTACAACTTGCGCTTGTTCTTGTGGTGACGCCATTTTAGTTTAATCTTTTATTTAAGGAACATAAAAACCGTAAATGGAAAAATTTTTGTTTTCTTATTTCTAATTCATTTTGGAAAGGGGAGCCATGTGCTTTTCAAACACCCTATGTTATTTGTATACATATCATTGTACTTTTGATGCAAAAAAAATCTATTCTGAAAAGTTTAGAAAGAAATATATGTTAAAAGATTTATTAACTGGAGGCTCTTGTTTGAACAAACGCATTTAAAAATTTGATACTTTCTGTCATTAATAAAATTGAGTTAATACATCTTTTTTTTAAAAAGAAAATATTTGTATCTTTTCTCATAAAATGAAACCCGTAATTTAATTTGTAATCAGAGCTTATAATTTAGTTCAAAACTTCAGACAGTATTACAATTAAGCAGTCATAAAAGTTTACTTTCGTAACGGCTTAGGCATTTGGTAGTAAAAAGAATGGGATTTTTGATGACACTATTAAGTATTCATTTGAAGATAATCGTTCCAACAGCCCTTTTTTGGTCATTTGGTATTAATTTCCTAATGTATCATTTACTAATAAGTATCTTAATTTATTACTTACTCATCCCAAGCAGTTAATTTAAATTTTTAACCTTAATTTGCTATTCAAACTCCTAACCTAGAAGTGCAGTCATTATTTGTTTTTAAATCACAATGTTTCTATTTTTTAATATATTGAAATGAAAAAAATCTTATTTAAAGATTAATGTCATTTGTTATATGAAATTAAATGTTTACGTTATTATGACCCATTTATTTAAAGAAAGTTATGACTCTGAATAATTGCATTTTACTGTATGACATACATTATTTATCCTTATATTTCTAATATTTCTGTCTATGTATAAAAAAAAAAACTTTCGCGATGATGCAATAAATTTATTTACTATCTCACTCATGGCAGACAGTAAGTGCTGTTCAATATCATGGCTAAAAATCAAAACAGGGCTGTGGGTGGCCTAGTGGTTAGAGCATCGGACTCCATACCGGAAGGCCTGGGTTCGATGCCCGTGCCACCAAATACCCTCCGAATACACACGGAGTACGTGCTCGTTAAATCAGTGGATCCGAAAGTCTTGTGGGCTGAATCACGAGTGCGGGGTACTGAAGAATGTTTTCCTCCCATTCAGTTCCATGCTTAAATTGCGGAGGTGGAGATAGGTGGTGTCACCATCTATTATCCCTTCGGGGAATTTCGCAGAGTTAAATCGTACTATCACCTGTATGGTTCTCAAGGCTAACGACAGGCATATTTCTAACCCCTTGCCACGATGAATTTCGTGGGCCTCGATCTGACTACGTCAGACAGGTGGCATGAGCAACAACAAAACTACACAATACACGTAAATTTCAGTTTTACAATTCGAGCAATATAAAAGCTGTATAACTTGTACAATGAGGATTGATCCATGATTAGGCGGATAGGAGGTACCCCCCTTCCCTAGCTTTTATGTATTATTCTCATCATTATTCAAAATAAAAATAGACAGGAAACTTTATCACCATTTAAAAAATAATCGACGTTATTATATAGTCTGTATATATATATATGTAAATTTTCAAATACACGGCTAAAAATGTATAACGTTATTAAAAACATTACTTACTATTATAAGAATAGAAAATAATGCTATATAGGAACAATACTACACAATGAAATACACGTCTAACGCGAAAACGAAATATAGGAAAGCACGAAATAATACGACTGTCCAAGAGACTACTGTATATTTGCTTGTATTTTTTCTCTTAACTTGAAGCGAAAATCGCTTAACACGAAAAATCTCCCTTCTGCGAGTGAACAAAATACGGAAAACACCAGCCGAGCAGACAAGATTTAAGAGGGTTATGAAATGAAAAAAAGGTAGTTCACATGTTTCGTAGAAAGGAGGCAACTTGGCCATGAAATAACCTTAAATAACTTGTGATACGAGCCAATTTGATTAATCTAAGATACTTTCAATTCCATGCCTACAAACGCCGCATAAAAACATCTCGCGTCACATCAGTTGGTTGAGGAATTCGGTGACTAGTACATCGCAGTGTGAGTAATAATCAGTGTGTTTGTTTCGGGTTTTTTTTTAAAAAAAGAACCTTTTTTGGGAGGATTTTTTAAGAGCATAATGACAAAGAATTCAAGGGGAAAGCAAACCACTATTTCACTGAAAATGAAGATGAAGCTTCTTAAGGCTGATAATAAAACAAAAGAACTTGAAAAATTTCTATTAAATTTCCTGAAGTTTTTGTGGATGTTTTTGTTTTATTGGTTATTAATTAATGCTTGCATATACATGTATCTGTGGAAATAAAATGTATTATAATAAACTTACCCTTATGTTGTTTTTTTTTGCAATATCTTTTGACACGAATTTTTTTTAACACGAAAAAACTTTTTAGTCCCTTCAGTTTCCTGTTAAATGATTTTCAGTGTATGTTATTTTTACGAAACTAATAATGGCTTAAAATGTTCTTTTTTATACAAACTTTAATTCAAAATTAGTTTAATAAAAGTAATATATGTGAAGAATTGGGACCTTCAATAAAAGTGTGCATGCGTAAACTGTTTCCTTGAAATTTCAAAAATAAGGAGTAGAAAGACATGTATAAAAAAGTAGCCATATATTTTAAGCTAAGTAAAACTACAGATATTTGAAAAAACTGAATTATTAATACCAAATACATTACCAAAATATTATACCAAATAAAAATTATGCAATACCAAAATAGTTAGGGACAACAGAAGATAGCTTTATATTTTTCAATATTACATGGATAAATATTATTTTAATTTTGGATATTTTTCTGAAAACATTAAACAAGGAATCTCATCTAGCATTTTTCTATTAATTCAATAATTTTTTAAAAAATTACTGAATAATGTAATTCGTTCTCTGTGGCATCTTTTCTTCGTTCTATCTGCACAGATTGGTTATAATAGAGAGAGAGACAAATCCCCCATTTAAAATATAATTCGTTGAAAATAATGCCAAATAATTCTCACAGCGAACTGGATGGTATGAGTATCAGCTTACCAATCAATTAAAAAACTTATGGACTTTATCTTGACAAAAACTAAAGTAGAATATTAATGGAATAATTAAATTTCTGAGCAACTTAAAGTCACGGGAAAAAAATTCAGAAAATAATGGAAAATGTCAGTTTTCGTTTTAAGAGTGAAATCTGATAGCACCCGGTAATAACTGGAAGAGTCCAAATATGATAAGAAATCGGGTAAAAGGTGAATACTAATAAGGGAAAAAATGCTGTGTTCGTTAAAAGCTTCTACATAAATGTGTTCCCATATTTATTAAATTCCATCCAATGGAACAATAGCAAATGGAATTTTAACTAATAATACACTCATTGCCATAAAAATTTGCGCACCAAGAAGTAAGAGATCTATTGGTACGAAACTTGGTATGAAAGTACATGACAGACAGATATGTATATAGCTAAAAATGCAGCTTGATTGCGCATTGCGTAATGCCACCAAGCGGCGTTGAACTTCGTTCTCCTTGGATTATAAAACAGGCAAGGAGAGCTTGTTTGCATGTATATTGCAGAGTGACACTTTTTGGGATGCTATTAAGCCGTCATCAGTACAAATGTCAGAAGGAAGAATCATAGGGATGTTGGAAACAGGGAGTGCAGCTAGCCACCTAGGCCCTTCTCACTTTACTGTGAGGAGATATTGGGACCAGAGGATAAGACAGAGGTCTATTGCTCGGCGACAAAGCTCAGACCGCTCTCGATAGAAGAATTGTCGAAAAGACCGTAACATCATACGACATGCCCGTTTAGCGACAGCTGTCCACAATCTATACACAAACAGCACATTCACTACCTTCTGCTAAGATCAGTCCGTTCCATCGCAAGGCCAGATGCTATCGCAGTGACTATTACATGTACTGCCATTGCCACCCTCTCACCGTCACCTCCATTTGGAAAGATGTCTTGCTCAAAGGATTGGCCTGCAACAAAATGGGATCAGGTTGTCTTTAGCATCGGATCTAGATTGGATGGGGGCAGTGAGGACAATCGTGCACGTGTGTGGAGTCCCCGGGCTGAATGTCTCAAGCCAGCCTTAGGTATACAGAGGCACACTACTCCCACAACTGATGTGAGGGTATAGGATACAATCGCATGCAACCAATGTCAACTTTAATGTTGGTCCACGGCACCATGACTCCCCAAAGGTTTCGTGGCTTTTTTTTTCAACAAGACAATGCTCACCCCCCATACAGCAAAGCTTTCACAAAACTACCTCCACCACATTTCCACCCTCACCTGGCCTGCACAATATTTAGATTTATCACTGATAGAGAATTTCTGGGATTATTTAAGATGACAACTTGAACAACCTAAGATTTTGTTCGAACGAGAGACGTGTTTATAGCATTCGTATTACAAGATGTCGCAGGATATCATACGGGACTTTCATGCTTCTATGCCCGACCGTATTACATCATGCATTCATGCTAGAGGTGGTCCAATAGGGTACCTTCATTTGCAATTTTTCCTACAGCAAATTATCACTTTGCTCTATTTTGTAATCACTTACTTCCACCTACACTGAACTTATGTATGTAAAATTTCGTTTTATTGTGGCAACTCTTTCTTGGTGTGAGAATTTTAACGGCAATGAGTGCATATTAAATTGTGAATAGTTTCATTTCACTTAATTGTAGAAGAGAAAAAATTTTAATTTATTCAATAAACGTGATGTCCCATTTATCGAATGTTTTTGAATCTTTCTTGGTTTGCTATAGATAGTAAGTTAGCGTTTCTCTAACGGTGGGGGGCGCCCACAATGGGAGCGTGGCCACTGTACGAGAGAGGCGCGGGCATATTGAGAAGTCGAAATCAAAAGATTATTTAAGAAAATTATTAATTTATGGAACGTTAACATACAAAATACGTTCTGACATAATAAAAGATAAAATACATTCACGCTGATATAATACACTTATAAATGTATCAGTGCTGAAAAATGTATTTTATTATTTATTTAACAGTACTAAGTTAAGATCAAGCTTAAAAACTATTAATGACCCATGGGCTTGTCATACAAAACAATTATATCCAAAAATTAATATTGATCTGGATAATTTTTACGGTTTATAATTAACCCCGAAGCTGCCGGTTAAGAGTTGCGCAAATCGCTTATCATTGCCACCGTTTTCAACGTAGGCGAACGTATGTGATATATTGAGGGGAGGGGAGAAAAGGTATAAAAAAAACCAAATCCTTTAAAATAAGTAAATTCTTCGCAAACACTGTCAAGGTCCTTTTTTGCATTCCAAAACCTTCGGAATAATTTTATGGATATCAGTGAACAAAAAGATCGTACTTCGGGAAGACGTATATATGCGTCAGCGGCAATTATCGTTTTGGTTGAGCTAGACGTTTATACACGTCAGTGACTCTTAAGAGATTGAAGTAGTGTTGTACCTTTAGCGTCAAAGTTTTGTGTTATTTAATTCAATACATTGTTATTGTATGGAGGGTGTGTGTGTGTGTGATGAAATTATGATTGAATATCCGGTCGTAAATAGTGAAGTTTGAGAAACACTGCTGTATATTAAGAAAATAAACGTCTTATATTTATTTTATGACGACTTACGCGTCTTTTCTTTAACAAGTCCTTTGGGTTCTTTGGGCCAGAATTAATGGCAACTCTTTTCCAACCAAATCCAAGAAACGAGAAGTGAAGAGATGCAAATAATATAGGATAAATATAGAATCTTAGAGTAAGCGTAATGGCAATGATGGCAATGTAATGGTAGTGTAAAGGAATGTTCGACAATTAAAGTCCGTTGTGGTATTGGATGATTATTGAAGTTCGTTGTTCAAAGATTCAAGTTCTACGTGTCGTGGATAAACATATTGGTGATCGATTAAAAGTTAAATGTACAGCTGCATACCACTGTAGATAAAGACAAGTTTATTACAGAATAATATAAGGTAGGATTGATTACTTACTATAATTATATTTGAAGATTAGGCTGTTCAATTATTGATATAGGTCTGTATTATATTGTGTGTTGCGCATTGTGTCATCGTAGATTCTCTCATTCATTTATATATTTGTTCAAAGTTTAAGTTGAATATCTTAATAAAGTCATATTAAGAAAATGTTTGATTCTAGTTCTTACGATAACCCTACACCTCTAGCTCGCGCTGATACTTCGAGAGATGTACTTCCAAGGGGAGGCAGGAATATTCTTTGAAATCCACTCTTCCAAGATATATAGCAGTACGGGTTCGATGATGAGTATTTTAGCGGTGAAGGCGAATAGTTTTAAGCAGAAATTGCGTTTTCAGCGGATAGCGAAGGTTGTCATTTTTGTTCAGAAAAATAGTTAATGTCAAAAGATAAGACTCTTATCTTTTTGGTATGTTATTGACGACCTTAGAAAACGATTTAACTAATTATTTTAAGTAGAAAGAGTGTGTAATTAATTTTACAGTGGAATATCTTTAATTAATTAATTAGCTCTAAATAATTAAATTTCCCAAAGTAGAGTATTTTGTTTATGTATATCTCTTGGTTTTTAATGTAGTGATTCAAAAATAAAATAGTGCATTAAAAAAACTGCAGTAAATCATAATGCGGTCGATAAGGAGTTAAACTAATTCTTAATTCATCCATAGTATAAAACGTACAATCTCTTTCTCAAAGAAGATCTAAATTTTACAAAGGGCACACTGCCAGCATTTTCGGAGGAAAAACGGGCAATATTAACCAGTTATGATAGTTTATTATTATTTTTTCTTCCTCCTGTCTCTTGTTAAAGAGATTGATAAAGGCACTTAGTTGCTTAGTCTCCGTTATCTTATAAGTATGTTGTACGAAAGACATACAATAACTCTTTGCGTAAAATTATTGAGAAACCATAAACTTTTATCTCTCTTGATAATTGTAATGGAACAGCAAACAGGAAGATAAAAAGGACAGATTTATGCGTGGGGTAGATACAAAATTTATGAGTAAAGTTACAAGAGCCATAATTCAGCATTGAATAACCATTCTTGCTTTTCGTAACCATTATTTCGTGTCTATAACTGAAAATATGCGAAAGCCTAATATGTAATTAATGTGTATAGTAGTGTTATATGCATATAAAACATTTCTTGCTGTGAATATTTATTACAATCATAATGTATTACTTAGTTCATTATTAATACTCGCTAGACAAATAAAAAAATGTTCTTTAATTATTAACTACATCTGAGTCTCTCTCTCTCTCTCTCTCTCTCTCTCACACACACACATACGCACACATATTTACATATATTTACATTTAAAGAATCAATCCAATTATAATAGTGGTTCGTAGGTTCTAAGTTTTAAGAAGTTTCTATCTTAATATTTATATGCAATTATGGCAAGAATGTATTCAATCTAATTTTGAAATTTATCATTACTATAATATATAGTAATACAATGTGAATGTGGCTTATTAATAATATTACGTAGCAACATTTCTGTTTGTAAATTAACTTAATTAAAGGTAACTAATAAACGTTAATTTAGGCGAAGATTACTAAAAGGTTCAATAAACGTTAACATAAATGATTGATTGTTAAGAAAATAGACCATCTGAAAACCTCAAGTGTAAGTTAAACTTTATGAATTGAATGAGGGTAATAAAAAAACTGGAAACAGTATAGACCAGGGGTGGCGAACATTTGTGGATCAACGAGCCATTTTTTTTCCAAAGAAGAGTCTAATGACGTATAGACGTGCCGTTAAATAATTTTGACTTGTGATTATTGGGAAAATAATAAAACTAAATACGAATAACACAAAACTCTATTTACAGCAAAAAAATATTTTATGCACTGTATGGTTATAAATGTTTTAGTTATTCGTGTAATTCAAATTAAAGTAACATTTGTGTAACTTCTGTTGCAGATAGAATGACAAATATCTTATATTAGCATAGTAAGATGTTACTTTTTGTAGAATACATGCTGAATTTGAGTTATCTGCCAAACGGCTTCTTAGCAATTAATTATTTTTGCTCTGTGTCACTTTTTTTACTAGAGGGTTTGTGATATATTTCAAAATACAGTTTTACAGACGATGTTCTGCATACCACTATTCCAGAACATAAAACACATACCGCTTTGTCGCCTTTACTAATAATGCCATATTTCTCGGTCCATCAAATTTGAAATTCTCTTTTACACTTACTAACTTGCTCTTTTTGTTCTTTTGCTGAACTAGCCATGTTAAACAACAGTTGCAAATCATAAATAAAACATAGGTAAACGTTAAAAACATAGTTGTGTCAATGAAATTGACTGTGCTATGCTTAGGCAAACTTTACACCATAAGCAATTGTAGTTTACAACGTAACTAAGGCAAGACGAGTGCGATCCCCGATAACTCACGTGTGTTCGTAATACTTTAAAGTGAACTTTGAAATTTTGAAAAATAAAATGCAAACCATCTTGATCACTGACGTGCCTAAGATATTGTGTCGCGTGCCACTGGTTCACCATCTCTGGTATGGGCTTTCCAAAATGATCAATATGACCCATTTCTTGATTCTAAGTAAATTATTGTAGTTTATTAGACCATAAACAAGTTTTATATTTTGGATTAAATAAACTTGAGTGTTATTTTATTAGTTATAAATTGTGATAGATCCTAGTCACGTCCTTTCACAAATCCTCTTGGGGAAACTGTTCTTAACTGTTGTTTGAGTTTAAATCCACCTTCCGTTGAGAGAACTTGATTTCATGCTAATTTGTGTGGTATTTAAACTTTAGAAATGTGAGTGCTAGAGTTATTCACTACGCTGTTATTAAAGTGAGTTTAGCGAAGTGCCTTTCAGAAGTCTTGGTGAAATGGTGAAGAAGTTTTAGACTGGAATATAGTTGGACCAGAAGAGATATGACGAGTGTTCTTCTATATCTATCGGATAACACTCATACAAACGTTTAATTCTTTGTCTTCCGAATTTAAGGTAGTTAATTAAATTCATTTCTACCTTGGATTATAATCAGGATTGATAGTAGGTTTTATTGACCCTAATAAAATTAATTATTATTACAAAATTCTCTGTTGATTCAGTGTCACAAAATGATAAGGTTGATTCCCACAGTGTACACCCTCGAATATAGAGTCGTGACAAAATTGAATTCTTGGACTTACTTGAACTTTTAAGGCACGTTCCCTATCCGTCGATATAAGGACATGTGTCCGGTACCTTAAAATAAACTAATTGATTTTTGTAAAAGAAGATTTTCTTATTGTCTAATTTTACGTTTAAATATTGGATAGAACATATGGGTGTAAGGTACTCAGGGTAAATTAATGTATTCATTGAAATGTATAAAAATTCTTTATTCATAACTGTCTAATTGCGATTCTAATATATATTTTTTACAGCTATACCTTCAGACGTGTAACAAAATGAAGACCATATATTTTAACTTTTACTTTAACTATATTTAAAAAATATCTGAATTTATTTCATTGCAGAATAATCGCTTCAAAGAGGAAAGTTTTTCTAAAAGAAACTTGATCTATCTTGACTATTTTTTTCCGCAATTACAACTACATTAAAATCAAATACATATTACAAAATTTCGCTGTTTGTTAAAATGTATTAACGTTTTGTTATAAAGCATAAACAAATGTTATTACTATGTTGAAGGCTTTCTTTTTACAAAGTTTGTGTGTAATAAAATGACAGTCTTTGTTCCTCAAATACAACGATAACACAGTGAAATTGATACTGTATATCAATATAATAGTGTTTTCTTAAATAATACCATCCCTCATCTTCTTCTCAAAGAATCCAATACTATCATTCGCATCACTGAAGAATCTACTCAATATTGATATTTCAGCAATATAGAATCGTATGAGAAAAAATGATACGTCAGAAGAGCTGACAGGAATGCTATTAGATATGATTGATAAATACGATTCATGAATGAATATGTAGCACATGCTCATTTGAATAATGAGCTGTGTAATTAGTTGATCTGCCAATCGGAGCTGAATAAGTTGACGTGGTCTAATACACAGCTTCTCGTCCAGTTTCATGAAAACTCTTCAAGGCATCAATTAATGCTGTCTGTAAAGGATTATTACGAATACCTAAAACTTATTTCATGTTGAGTATCTGACTACTACAGTGTTCTTCAACCCCCTCTAGGGAGGCATGATAACTCTACGAGGGGGGTGCGAGTATATTGAAAAGTTGAAAACAAAAGATTATATTAAACAAATTAATAATTCGCTGAAAGTAAACAAACAAATACATTCTGGCAAATAAAAAAAATAAAATACACATTTACATTTATATAATCCACTTATAAATGTATCAGTACTGCACAATATATGTTATAGTTAGTTTTACAATACTAAATTAAGAAGAATATTAATAATTACCAATGACCACATAGGTTTGTCATATGTAAAATTATATACAAAAATTAACACTTGTCTTTATAATTTGTACAGTTTATAATTATTCCCTTAACGTTAGTAGTTAAGCGAAAATAAATTAAAGTTACGATTCACTCCCGAGCGCCACCATTTTCCACGTAGACGCTCGTATGTCATATATTAAGGGAAGGGGGGGGGAGGGAATAAATATGGAAAAATTCTCTGTAATAAGTAAATCCTTCGCAAACATTGTAAAGATCCTTTTATTACATTCCGAAATCTTAGGAATGATTTCATGAATAGCAGTGCACAGAAAATATTGTACTTTGGAAAGATGTATTTATACGTTCGAGGCAAATAACGCTTTGGATGAGCGAGACATTTATACACGCCGATGACACGTAAGAGGTTAAAGTCGTAATGTAGCATTAGTGTCGAGGTGTATTATTGAATTAATTACTTCGTCATTATATAGAGGGGGGTGATGGAAATTATGATTAAACATTGGATCGCAAATATTGAAACTTTGAAAAGCACTCACCTGCTATTACTGAATCAAAGTTTGACTGAAATTCAATTTTTTTATCCGAGCTGCTTTGTAAAGGAAAAAATAGGATAAAGAAAGAGGAAGATCTATGACAAGGAAGTCAGACTCAAAGGGCCAAAAAAGCAAGTTTAACTTTAGGTGGGCCGTAAAAAAAATCCATATTCATAGAAACGTAAGTTTATTTTATATTAAACATATATAAAAGAACAAAAAAATTTACTTTTACGTCCTTACACTTGACATCTCTTCTGTACTAATATCTTTCCTATTTCGTGAGAATTTATTTTATTTTATTATATATTATTTTGTGCCGAAATATTGGCCGGGCCATTGTTCGTTGCGTGCTCGAGTTTGACCCCCTGGTCTACGCTTTAAAAGTGGTGAATTTTAAACATCTGATGTGAAGCATTGTTTTATTAAAATAAGAATCAAAACTTTTATGCGAATCGTATTTTTTGTCAAAGTTATGTTACTTAAAACCTTATATCTCAAAAACTTATGAATGTATTTCATTCATGCTTTGTATATATGTTATTTAAGGTATGATAAAAAATGAACTAAGGATTTTTAACTTTGACAACAATATATTTTTTGTATCTTCAAAAACTTATTGTTACGTACCTTCATACATTTTATAAAATTTTCTACAAGAAAATGTGCAGTGAGCCATAACATTTTGGTTAATTTAAATACATATTACATTTTAGTTCATTGCTTTTATATCTGAGTTAAGTATGTTATGTAAAAAAATAATTTAAGTATATGGCTTATAATTCCATATAGAGTGTTTTGAAATTCCGAAAAATTTTCATCAAATTGTACTTTATAAAAATTGAAACTCTCATACAATTTCATGATGGGTGCTTCACATTAATTTAAATCATAAGCAAGCACGCGCGTACACACAGAGAGAAGCACAAAAATAATAAAGTAATGTTAACAAATTTTCCACGTTCTTGTTTTGAACCCCTTTGAAGGAAGCGTGATTGATTACCTCGGAACAGTGATTTTAAAAAGAAGTATGAATGCTTTTTTTTATATACATATACATTTAACGCAGTGCTTCTCAAAGTTTCAATATTTGTGACCCAAAATATTCCATCGTAATTTTCTTTGCACCTTCCTCCATGCAATGAAAATGTATTAAATTCAGTAATACTATACTTTGATGCAAAACTTTAAATACCAACTTTAACCTCTTATGTCACAACAGCGTATATAAATGTCTCTCTCAGCCAGTGCCTTAATTGCCTCGTTCGTATATGTACGTCTTTCTGAAGTACAATATTTTCTGTGAACAGCTATTCATAAAATTATTTGAAGACTTTAGAATGCAATAAATTGACATTGACAGTGTTTGAGAATGATTTACTTATTTCAGAGGATTCGTTTAATTTTATTCCTTTTCTCTTACCCCCCACCCCTTCTCCCCACACAATACATCACATACGAGTACCTACGGGGAAAAGGAGGGTGTTGGGGAGAAAATTACGTTTCTTTAATTCAGCATTTAAGGGAATAGTTATGAGCTGTACAAATTATCTTGATAAGTGTTAATTTTTGCACATAATTTTTTATATATGACAAGCCCATGGGGTCGTTGATAATTATTAATGATGTTCTTAATTTAGTATTGTTAAATTAATTATAAAATACATTGGCCAGTACTGATACATTCATAAGTGTAAATGTGTATTTTATTTTTTATTACGGCGGAATGTATTTTGTTTGCTTACTTTCAGTAAAGTCATAATTTTTTAAAAATAATCTTTTGTTTTCGACTTTCCGATATGCTTGCGCCCCCCTCGTAGAGTTATCATGCTCTTCACAGTTTCAGAACAACGCTGATTTAGTGGCAATTGAAATGGAACATAATCGAAAATTTTTTATAACTATTTTTACATGAAAAAAACATTTAAACGCATTTTTTTGGTTAAAAAGGAAGCAAGAATGACATATTTTCAAAGCATTCTTCTTTATGAAAAATGCTTTGATAATAATAATATTTTACAAATATGTGTATCTGAGACTTTACGGAGAATAAACTACACTATTTACAAAGTTACGTTAAATGAAATAATAACGGTTTTTTTGTAAAAAAATTCTCTGATAAATTAAAATATGAATAAATGCACTCCTAAATTATGTATTTGAAAAATGCTATGTCAGACTTTGTACGGCAGTTTTAGCTATACATAAGCAAAATATTATTACAAAAATTCCTTTTTCATAAAAAAAGAAAGTTTGGAAAATATGTTATTTTTCTTCATTTTTACCAAAAAAAAAATTGAATTTAAATAGTTTTCTTATTGGAGTAAATCTCTTAAAACAATTTTATCTGTATATTATAATTCAACTGGCATTAAATATGAAAAAAATAATTTTTACACTTCTGTAATATCACTATTCCGAATGTAGTCAATCACCTTGTAACGGGTCTATTCGCGTATCTCCTACTAATCCTCTTGGGGTAAAACTATTGCTTAAACACTATTCTATTGAAAACTGTCTTCCAAAGAAGAAGAGTCGAATTATGCAAAAAAAAGGCTTATATTTAAAGATTAACTTTCAGGTTCGAGAGAAAGAGATGCTAGAATCTAAAGGATAGCAGTTAGTGATTAACGTAAATCTAATCGAGAACGTTTCGTAGATTATTTGCTTAATATTTAAGACTGACGATTTGGTCAATTTGATATTTAAATTGGATTAGTATTGGCTTGATTTAGATTAACTTACAACTTATCTTCAAATATTTAGAAAGTGTATTGCCAGGATGTGCTTAAGAGTATAAGTGATCCGATTTACAATTAAATCTTCCATTATCTCGTCTACCTCGCTATTGCTCTCATATTTATCCATTGGAGTATTTCTGAACTTGGGTTGTTGAAATTTGTTAGTAAATTGAGTTTGTTTTTACTATGGCTAGTCTTCCTTCTGACCTTCCTACAGTAATGGATAGGACCACTCATCCATTACAGTTTTACTCCCCAGTTTTCAGGAAACGATGGCTATTCTTTTTCCTAAGGAAATCATTTCTTAAAGCATCTAAAAGAAATCAATATATTAGGGATTTCATGGAAATTAATCGTTACTTTTGGAACACCCTGTTATTCTCTTTGAACTACAATACATTTTTACCAGCGTTGTTATAGCTTCTGAAAGCTCTGAAGAAAGTTATCTTTTGCAAACACACAGGTGGTTTGAAATATATATTACTCCTTTTATATCCTCATCTGGTAACAAAAAATAATGTCCCTGCAGATTTCGCTCAATTTCAATGTAAACAAATAATAATCACGCGGAGTTAAGTCCGATGAATAGACAATGATGTGGAAACCCTCTATACTTTCAGTTTCGACGAAACACACAGATAATACTAAGCCATTTTTAAGTAAACTCTTAGGATTAGGGGTTAAACAGCAACGTTATCTGATGCATCCTAGTGCCAGTTTCCTTTTTGTTTACCTCTATTACTGGGTTAGTATAAAATTTGAAAGAGAAATGCAATGAAAAAAATAATGCAAACTATTTTAAATAAAAGTACATAAACTGATTTGCAATAAATATCTGAAACATATTTCAAGATTATATAATAACGGAGCAATTACGTTATTCTCAAAATGTGTTCTTAGAATCTATTTTTTTTCAAAGGTTTTCAATGACAAAAATTTTCTCTAAATATGTTTTCTTCTTATAATCTCTTCAAAATAATATTTTTTTTCATATTTGAAATAACTTTTAATTGTATTAATAACTAACCCAAGAAAAATACTTATTCGCATCAAACGAGTCACATTTAAAAAGGAGAAGAAACTTTTATACAAAAGTAGCATTTCGTTAGCAAAACAGAGTCTTAGCTTTTTCATTAGCATTACAAAGGCATTCCGTAAGAACACGCTTAGATTTTTTTCAATAGCCTCAGAGGAATATACGATACAATGTAAAGTTAAAAAACTATAACTAGCACTTCGTTAGTTAGGGCAACGTCCCAGTCTTATGAGTTTGTACTAGTTTGAATAGTTAGAAACTTATTATCAAAGTAGCCAATATTTTTTATCTTATATTTACTTAGTATTGATGATTTCCATAAAGGACAAACTTTATGATAATTAGTGTTAAAGATATAACGCTTTTTATTGAAATTCTTTTGCCATGCACCTAGCTGTTTTTTTTTCTTCGTTACTTATTCTTGTTGTATGCTCGTACATATAACTAGGAGACAATCGAAATTTTTAAGACCAGATTTTCCTCAGGAATCGTTAAAATGTTTCAAAGCAAAAATTCTCAAACTTTTTGTCTCATAGACCGCTTGCCATGTTTTTCGGTTTGGGGTTGACCCCTATTTACCTAATGTTGAATTTTTGCAAATTTATCTCTCTTTTTGACAGTATATAGATCTATACTTATTTTAAAAGATTTGATTTTCTAACAGTAGTGAAGTATAGTGTTTAGAGCTTAAGAAATACGTTGATTAATAAAATTAAAATTTAATGAATACATAAAATAACTGTTATATAAAGTAACTGAGCAACAATGGGAGGAATGAATCTGGTGCTTCTAAAATTGCTGATAACCGTTTCTAAACTGTATACCATAAGATGTTCTTAGTACCTATTCCGATCAGTACTTCTTGTAGTTTGACATTTGTTTTTTCTTTCAATGTGTCCATATTAATCCATTGTATACTAAGGTATTACTATAGTCAAAGCATTCTTAAACCCAGTTTCAAAGTCGTGTATCCAATAGTATGCTCTTTAGCTTAATTCTGACAAGAAACCCTGAAATGATGGTTCTTTTAACAGCAAATTAACCCAATTAAATTTAGTAAGTAAATCTGCTGAATAGGAAAATCTGGTTTCCATTAGATTAAGTTTGATAAAGTTAAAGTAACGATTTGATTTAATGAGAGCCACTATCGCGTAGGATCCTCAAGAACCCCAAAAATATTTTCGCTGACGTGGGTCCCTTGCAGGCTGGATAGACCTCTGGGAGTCGATAAAGTCCACTTTGGGAAATATAGCTTTAAAAGATTCAAAAACTGTAAAGACGAAGGAAATTATTTAGTAAAATAAATCCTCTTTTAAGTCGACATAAATGCATCTTGGTGGTTCCTTAGGATTGGCGAATCCTTAGTGGTTGGTTTGATGTGAATTAAAGTCCATCTCTCTAGGGTAAACACATTAGTCACAGGAAGAATACCTTGAAGCATAGTGACATTCACCATACCCACAAGTCGAGCTATTATTTTCCTAACTTCATTTCTCCAATATATCTGAGTATTTTGAGACCCAAAGGAGTTTAACTTGTATAAGTCTTTTGTTTCCTGCGCAATGAATTTTGGAATGGAATTAAAATTTAAACTCACGAGACTGGAATCCAAGTAAATAAAAATCCCTAGATATTCGGCACTTCTATTCTCAAAGTGATATAAACTGACAAAATTAGGAATAATTGAAGTTTGAGGAACAATTTAAGAATTTTTAAATGTAACAGGCACTCTTCTAAGCGACCTTATAAGAATTATACTTAGTTCGATAATAATTGAATCTTTAATTCGGAATTATATAAAATGAAATAAACTAAGGATGCTTGGTGTAGGTTCATTACAGAAACGCGTTTCTTTAAAAATAATAGAATCAGTAGAAATGCCAATAATTAAGGGCTTTATTATTATAACAATATTCAGGGGATATTTAATCATAAATTAAGGCTTAGAGCATTCTTTCAAGTCTCTGACATCCCTTGAAGTTTGAAAAAACGGTTAGAATTAAGAGGTAGATGCTTGAATTAGACCTCCTCCTACACACATTCTCTACATCCCTGCCACGTCACTTCCAAAGAAGAGCCGTAATGAGGCAAAAGTACTATCTAATATGTATTTTACCTTATTGCTAAATTTCTTAGGTTTTCTTAATTTTTCCAAATATAAATAGTCAATTAAAACTCATTGTACTTTACTGGTGTACGTCTTTACAGATCATCTAGCTCATCAACTGTTTTTATCTTTTTAAAAAATAATTATATCAATTTTCCAACAGAGCTTTCTACCACTGAACTCTACGTTCAGAAGGGTCTGGTCAATAAAAACATATAAATTATAATTTTCTCTCGGATCGTGAAAATCCATAGACAACTTTTTCTTTATTTTTATTCATATAACAAACATCACATATCATATAAAACAATTATCATCATGACTAAAAATCCGAAGATAATCTAACATACAGCAATCGATTCAAAATAAACGAAGCGTTATCATTATCACTGTTCCAAACAAAATAATTAATTACTTCCTCTATGCTTGAATTCCTCATTGAATACGGAAGAAATGCCTGTAATTGTCTTTTGCAGGGATTGCCAAGAATTCGTAAAACGAGTGGCCACACTCATTCAGTGAGTTGTGTATTAAAATACCATTATAATGTTTGAGTGCTGATAGTTTCAGAAATAAGCCACCTTTCAGCTAGTTTAAATTAAGATATACTTTTATTAGTATTTAAAACTGTAATGCTTGCACACATTAAACCTTTATTTGCTTAATTAAATTATTTATATCTTTCAGAGCTAAACAGTTTAATTCTTGTGGCGATCTCCACTGAAAGATCGGTTTCCTGTATAAAGTAACTAATAATCTTCCAAAGATCATTTATTTTCTTGTGGGACCAGAACAAAACAATGTCAGTACATAAATTCGGGCAAGTCAGAATTTGACTTCACTTTGGTCAAGGCTTGTAAGAAACTATCTAAGTTCTCACGCCAATCTCCGACTTGAAAATCTACCCTATGAGTGATGACGATACCAATGGCTGAACAGTAATCTCAGTTACGTCTGCTAACGACCGTTACGTAATCATTCTTTACTAATGTCTTCATTTCAAGGTGTGACATAACCCCATATGACAGAGATCAGATCCCCTGTTTTAACAGAGACCCAAAAAGGTGAAAACAGGGCATCGCTTACTAGAGATAAGAGTAAGTGTCGCTGTTTTCACTTGGTCTAAAAATAATAAAGTAATTTAGTTCACTCATCGGTTCATGAGGAAGATGGTCCTAGCAACTGTAAGTTTTTATGTACATCTATGTTTTTTAGTAACTGACAAAATTCTCGGACAAAGACCTAAACACACACTGTGATTTACTTCCTTCTTTAATGACAAAACTTTTTCTACCTGTCTTAACAGTAAGGAAGTTCTGGAGCACATGCTGTCGGATGATCGCAGTCCTCTTACCAGAAAGTGTCCTTCCCTTTTCCTCTCCAATGAAATAACTGTTCTTTAGGCAGCACGGCAATGGAACATTACTCTAATGTCACCTCAGGACTCTACCATTAAACAATTGACATTGACACCCCTCGATAGATAGATAACTTCGCGTCTGCAGCTATCAATGGGGTCAGCACCTAGTCGTCATCACGCATTTGCCCTTGGCTGACCCTACTTGAAGGAACCTTATCATAAATCAACTTTCCTACTTTTACTTTTGCCCTTTTTAAGCTAACATCTAAAAAACATATTCATCGCACATAAATAAATTCGCTCTGCGAACTTATACATTGTTTCAGGCGATGCATATGGATATACATGAGTCCATCTTAAATTTTTCATGCGTTTTACTTATTTTTTTTACACCGGTCTGGCCTTAAAATATTCTAAATATCTTGAAATTAAAAAAAATGATTTGTTTTTCTCAAAAACTACAATTGAAGTAGCCAGTGGTCACTACTTTTTACACCTGAGTATACTCGGCATGACACAAAACCCTACAACTTCTACATAACGAATATACTAATTAATACACAAAATCCTGCCATTTCTCCATGACGAGTATACCCGTCAATACACAAAATCCTGCAACTTTCACATGACGAGAAAAAGCCCCCGTGTAGCTAAACAGTGCGACGTTAATAATCAATCAATCAATCAACCCATGACGAGAATACTCGTCAATACACAAAATCCTGCTATTTCTCTATGACGGGTATACTCGTCAATAAACAAAATCCTGCTATTTCTCTATGACGAGTATACTCGTCAATACACAAAATCCTATCACTTCTCCATGACGAGTATTCTCGTCAATGCACAAAATGCTGCTACCTCACCGTGACGAGTATACTCGTCAATCCCAGTTAAATGGTTAAATCCGAAATACTTATTTTAATTTGCAATGATCTGCCAGTTAATTCAACTTACACCATTTTTAAATTCAAGAGATTTACAGGAACATAAAGTAAAGGATCATCAAAACTTCTGCCATAGGACTATCAAAACCAACTAGTAAAGAAAGAAAAGTTTTTCACTACGATGTAGATTAATTAATGGACTCGTGTCCCCTGACATTCTGCGGTCCTACATCAAGAATCTCAGAAACTTAATTAAGGCCATCGATTTCCGAGGGTGGAATTACAAGTGGAATTCTTGCACATGGATCAACTGCTTTTGTAAGACGAAAAAATTCATCCATTATCGGGTGTAGAAGTTATCGTCAGTTGGATTTTGACAAACAAACTTAAAATAAGGTTCTATTGAGAAATTGATTCATTTTCGGGAATGAGGGAGGCTTAAGCATGATTTAGGAAATTAATGACGAAAATTCGAATCTTTTGATGGACAGAAAAGTCTCGTATAAAAGAGGGTGAAAAAAATGTGTTTTTTTCCCTTACTGCGTACAAAAATGTTTCCCCCCTCTTTGAAAGGTTGTGATTGATTAATTAGACTTTTTCGCTGCACCTTGGTTTTTTTTTTAAAAAAAAACAGCAACTAAAGATTGATTTAAAAGAAGATAGTTAATGTCATTTGAATAATCTCCTGGGAGTGGCTAAAGAATATTTAAGTGGTTTCAAATGAGGCTAAAAAATAAAACAAAAACATATAGAATATTATCGCATGACTAAGATAATACATTTGTTAATTATAATAATTATGCAAACAAATTATTTTTATGAAATGTATACTGATACATTTGATACGATAATTCACAAATGCTAGCAATAATAGAGCTCACTACGTCGTTTTTATATGGAAATGTATACACTTAAGTGACATGCTGAGATACAGCACCTGAAGTACAAGTTAAAGGAAAAATATGCTAAATTTAAACCCTTTTATAGTCTATCACTAATTTCTCCGCATATATTCCCATACACATGCAACTGTTGGCTAATGCAGTGCTTCTCAAACTTTCAGTATTTGCGACCCAATATTCAACCACAATTATAATCGCACCCCCCCTCCAAACAATTACAATGTATTGAATTGAATAAAACTATACTTTGGCGCCAAGGCTACAATACAACTTTCACTTCTTAAGTGCTTTCGGCGTATATAAACGTCTCACTAAGCCAAAGCGTTAATTTCCTTGAACGTATATATGCGTCTTTCCGATGTACTATCTTTTCTGTGCACTGTCATTCATAAAATTATTCCGAAGTCCTTGGAATGCAACAAAGGCCTTGCCAGAGTTTGCAAAGGATTTACTTATTTCACAGAATTTGCTTATTTTTTTTTCTTCCCTCCAATACATCACACACACACCTGGGTGGAAAACGGTAGTGTTGAAGAGTGAATCACGCATCTTTTAATCAGCAGTAAATGGATTCATTATACGCCATTCAAACTATCAAGAGAAGTATTATTTTTGTATATAATTGTATTTATGACAAGCCCATGGGGTCAATGGTAAATATTAAACTAATTTTTAACTTAGTATATCTAAATTAATTGTAAAATATAGCGTGCTGTACTGATACATTTATAAGTGTATTATATCAGCGTAAATGTGTATTTATTTCTTATTATGTCAGAATGCATTTTGTTTGTTTACTTTCAGTAAATTAATGATTTTTTTAAATAATCTTTTGTTTTCGACTTTTCAATATGCTCGTTCCCCCCCTAGGGGGCCCGCCCCACAGTTTGAGAAACGCTGGGCTAATGCAGTTGGGTTTGTTGATTGATTGAATATTAACGTCGCACTGTTCAGCTACACGAGGGCTTTTGGCGACGGACCACGTAATTTTGAACCATGGTCAAGTGACGTGGACGACACCTGAGCTGGCACCCCCCTCTCTTAACTACCACACCACACCAACGGGAGGACGTTTCAGCTCTCGACAGATTTAACGTGCATCGCTGCCCTACACGGCGGGTCTTTAGTGGTACTGGGCTCGAACCTGTGACAAAGCAAGCCACAGTCCGATACCTATACCACTCGGCTACCGCGGCCGGCTAATGCAGTTGGGAGGAATTACAGTAAGGATTACCATCGAAGTACCAGAAATAATACCGAGAGTGAACACGTTATATTTCCTCCCGCGTATCTGTATCTTGTGTTTGTGACTCAACAAGTTATTTGTGTGCATATACAATCGCATACAAAAGATAACTCTTGTAATGTGGTAAGCCACACCTTAAATTTTGTGTCACTCAATTGTCATTCATGCCCATAAAATAAAACATAAAAATTCCTTTTTAACGTGTGCCGTAGTAAATTTAAAATATTGTTCCATCGTTCCTGATACACCATATAAAGTAGCAGATATGTATGTGAAAGCAAAATTTAACGTAAATAACATCAGCTTAAATAATTAATTTGTTTTATTTAAAGCTTATATATATTAATTACAATAATATAATAATCAAATTTTAACTTGTTTAAGCTTCGTTGCTACCATTTAATGCACACTAATAATTTCTCATTTTTAATATATTGGTAAATATATTATACAAAAAAGTGCCATGAGTGAGTGAATATTAACGTCGCGACTATTTAGATACTCGAGAGCTTTTGGCGACAGACCACGTAATTTTGAACCATGGTCAAGTGACGAGGACTATACCTGAGCTGGCTTTCCCTCTCCTAGCTTCCCCACCACGCCAATGGCAGGAAATTAGAGCTTCAACAGATTTAAAGTGCATCGTTCCCTGACACGGTAGGTCTTCAGCGGTACTAAGCTGGAACTCACGGCACGCCGGCCACGAATCCGTTACCTTGACCACTAGGCTACCGCGGCCACATAAGTGATATGAGATAAGAGAAAAATTAAAATGCTCAGGTATAAAGGATAGTGAAAATAAATGATGGACAAATGATAGAACTAAATAAGTGTCTGTGCTTTATGAAAAAACAAGCTGGTATACCCGTTCTTCGCACGGGTGTACTGAAAATTAAACAGCACAGATTGAAGGATAAATACGTTTTTAATGAGTTAATTTTACGTGAATTGCAATTTTAACAAAAAAAGCTTTTTGCATACTTCAGTTGAACAAAAAAAAAAAAAAAAAAAAAACCACCTTTGTTAAATTTTAAGTCTGTAGATCTAATAGCTGATAAAAAGGATTTTTTTTAATTTATAACTCCCCGTAACACTCTTGTGGGTCGATTTTTTAAAATACCTCCCTAAGCTGATCTCTGCTCAGCAAAAGTAACACATTGTTAAAAGTTTTGTGTAATGAACGCTTAAAGTAGTTTAAATAATTTATATCTGAAAGTGTAATACGTTAATATTACTTTCTGTTGTATTTATTTTATCTTAAAATTGTAATATTCGCAAGCAACGCCGTTTCTAAAATTATAAAGGCGATTCAATGATAAACATAGCGAAATGTGGCCGATAGAATCAAGTTGGCAAATGCCTAGCTACTTTCATAGCTCGAGCTTTATCAGAACTTTGTAAGACCTGCCGTGTAGGGGCGCGATGCACGTTAATGTTTTATGTACCGCATTATGATTTACTGCAGTTTTTTTCATGCAATATTTATTTTGGATCACTACATTGAAAATTAAGGGATACACATAAACAAAATACTCCACTTTGGGAAATTTAATCCGTTAGAGAAAATTAATTAATTAAAGATATTCCACTGTAAAATTAATTATACACACCGTTCACTTAAAATAAATAGTGAAATCGTTTTCTAAGGTCTTCATTAAGATACAAAAACATAAGACACTTAAATTTTGACTTTTAACTATTTTTTCGAGACAAAAGTGATAATCTTTGCAATCCACTGAAAATACAATATCTGCTACAAAACTATTCTCCTTCCCCGCTAAAATACTCATCATAGAACTCGTGCTGCCATATATCTTGGAAGAGAGGATTTCAAAGAATATTCCTGCTAATTTGGTGTGGTGTAGTAGCTAGGAGAAGGGAGTGCCATCTCAGGTGTCGTCCACGTCACTTGACCATGGTTCAAATTTACGCGGTCCATCCCCAAAAGCCCTCGTGTAACCGATCAGTGCGACGTTAATATTCCCTCACTCCAAAAAATACAGTACAGTAGTTCTAATTATTTTTACACTTAAAAATGCAATATCTGCCTATTCAATTAAAATTATAGTGCTATATTTAACTACTAACCACAAACAAATTTTGAAAATTTGTCCAAATGATGTAGTGAATTAACTTCCGCATTGTAATTGTAAGTTCGTTCTTTTCAAAAGTATTTTCATAAACTACCAGGCACAATAAATTCACTGATTCTTTAGTGGCTAAAGTTTTATTTTTCCAATTACAGCCACACACTCATTAGAAAACAACATCAAAAACTAACTACGAACATTTAATTAGTTAAAACCATCTTTCTTTGTATGCTCGCCGAAGTCACCGCCCTTCCGCTCATTCCGCCATGTTGTCTCTCCCCCTCTATTTGATTTCGATGGCCGCGCCACCTATGAAGTTTTTACATGCCTGACGAATCTTACATAGTGTGAAAGAGAAAGTTTATTTACTTTAAGTACCTCAAGCGAAAAAAATTTTTATTTTGAAAAAAATATCAATTTCTTACTACCAAATGTGCATAATGAAATCATAAAAAAGTATTCAAATAAAGAGAGATTTATAACAACCTCTCCCTTCAAAACTTACTTTTATTCTGAAATAAAAAAAATTAGTAATTACGCTGCTTACAGGAATAAATTAGAAGCGAGCGCCTTGCGTAGCCAAAACAAAAAGGGTTTCTTCACTAATAAAAGATAGATATATGCTGCCGAGGGCTTTTTTGCAGCGAACGCCAGAATTTCTTGCAGATGGCAGAACTTTTTCTTACTTACTTGACAAATATCGTTATATTCTGGACACTTCACACAATATCTTTATAAATTACAGCCTATGTGTTATTCTGATGTATAAGCTATATTACTGTAAAATTTCATTAAAATCCATTCAGTTGTTTTTGCGTGAAAATGACCAAACATCCGAACAAACTTTCGCATTTATAACATATATCTAGATTTAAAAAGTTATAAAACTTCATAAATCTTATCAGCTCATAATTTATTTTACACATTATTTTATCCTAAACCAATTTTGCCAAATCAAAATACATTGTCAAATCCAAAGACGCCGCCAAATGTTGTCACTGTATGCAATAACAAGATTATTTATTTTGTGCTTACATGGGAACAGTTTTTGACTATTGGCATCGTGACATTTGGTGATACCTTTCCTTTTGATGAAATTGGTGGACGGTATAATATGTAAATACACTCATGGACGAAAAAATTAGCACGCCAAGAAATAATTGCGGTATCGTAACGAAACTTGGCATGATGGTACATGTTGGGGAGATATGCAAATTATTAAAAATGCAGTGTGATAGAGTATTACGTATAGACAGTAGAGGGCATATAACGTCGTTCTTTGCGGAGTATAAAACAGGTAAAACCAAAACTTGTTTGAGTGTGCTGAATCGTTTACAAAGTAAGAGCTGAGTTAGACATGCCATTACGCCGTTTTCGAAGACAATATGAGCAGCTTACTGTAAAGTTTCATTAAAATCCATTCAGTTGTTTTTGTGTGAAAGACGACCAAACATCCAAACTTTCGCATTTATAATATATATCTAGATAGTTTACATGAATTTGTAACATTTACTTCATTATTTCTAACATTTTCATAAATGCTAGTTTATGAGCCTATTGATATTGAAAAGTGGAAATGATTTCATAATTGAAACACAATTATTTTGCTGTTTTATAGTTCATTGCATCGTGGAAATGTAGTCAATATATCCTACACAACTTTTTACCTCAATATTACTTTTATTTATTTTATATATAACAATGTGATTACTTTTATGTAATTATATTCTTCTATTTTTCTGGTTATTTTGTTTAATTTTACAAAATACGCTTTTAATCAAAATCAGAACATGGAATTATTTCCACAGTAATATGTTACAAAAAAGAAGCGTAGCAAATTCATGGAACAGAACTATCTATCAGGGAATTTCTTTTTCCTTCACGAATCTTTCTGGCTATTTACCGAATTGAGTATCAATCCTCTTCCTAATCGGATTGCTTACCCGCATCTAATAGCCATCACGGTATTTCCTGAAACACTTTCATCTTGAGAGGTTAACATACTTATCTGTAGTAGACGGATGAAAAAGCAATTGGTATAGAGCATTTCAACGGATGGGGAAAATTAGGAGAATTCTGGAACTTGATGAACCTTTAGACTTTTTTGGTAGAAATAGTCTGATATTTCCTGCAGATATACGGTGGTGTTTTCGGGAAGACAAGGTCTACATCAAGAGATAGTGACAACGTAGTTTCAAATTCGTTTGGAGGAAAAGCAGCCAATGACTCTTTTTAATTGAATAATTACAAATTTATTACTTGGCAAGAAAAACAGATCATGACAAATCGAGGTATATAAATAAAGAAGTACTATAACAGCTTATTTACAATATTGCAACTCACACTCGTTATAAATAAGATTTATCCCCTTCAGGACCAGCGGAAGGAGAAAAAACACTTCCTCAGGCCCGTACTTTCGGAAAGGATACACACGCACGGGACCGGTAGAACTTCCCTGCTAAGCCTAATTTCCTTTAAAAAACCATGTAAAGTTTTAAATGCAATCAAATACGCTAAAACTTACAATTTACAATCATTGATAATATTTGAACGTGGAGCACAAAAATTTTCGTTATATTTAAAAAAACAATTGCGAGTTTTAAAGAAATTATTTTCATTTTAATAAAAAAAATTGCATACACTTTAAAAAAAAATTACAAAAATTTTATACATTTAAATACGAATATAGAAAATATTAGAAAACTAAACAAACTTATTCAAAATATAAACAGAAATCCATAGAACAATAGATCACGAACTTCTAAATGTCCGATTCTCTCGAAAAATAAACATGTGCAGTTGCTTATATTCATGTATATATCTCGGATCTAATTTAAAAAAAAAACACGGAACTGGAAGAACATATTGAAGTTAAAAGTCCATGAAACATTATTCGAAAAAAAACGGTTTTTAACCGCCATTTAGTGCTTGTAAAAATTAATATGAAAACGTTCCTAACTCTGATCACAAAGGTGTGATCCCTACGAGAAGGGAAAGCTCAATCAAATATATGATACCGTAAGCCGTGGAGGGAGAAACGCGTGATCACATGTATGTGATCATGGGCTTGAAAGGGTTAAAACTTTCCAGAAACGGCTTTCTAAACTATTCCACTAGTAGGAACTGTTTCAGTTCCATCCTCATATTCATCACAGTCAACGCTCACAACTGAACTCTCTTCGGAGACTTGATGACTTCGGATGACTTGACATTTGTATCAAACGTTCTTTATTTGGCCTTATGGAAATTTCTATAAGCATCGATCCCAGAGCCTTCTCGATGATTCCTCGGTGACGTTGCTTTCTTCGTCAAATTTGTCACCGTGGTCGATAAACTCATCAGTCTAGTTCTTTTATCTTATTTTTCTAGTTAACGCTTGTAAGCCAACTTTGTGTGTAAAACTCAATTATCCAACAAGAAAATTGCTGCAGAGAAAAGAACTTACATGCCACGTTTCAATGTATGTATGCTACAAATACTTCGCAAATCTTTTTATAAAAATCCGTAAAATCAACGAAACCAAGATAATACGTATTTAAATATAGACGACAGATAAAAAAAGGAAATAAAGCATTTTGGGACATATGGAATATGATCTGGATCTATTCTGGAACTTGGGTAGAAAAAGTTTGATATTTCCACTAGAGATATTTATAGGTTACAGTAGTCTGTTTGACAGAACAATGGTTATTCGAGCGTTTAATATCTCCATCAATGTACTGTGGCAATATATTTTGCTTCAAAACTTTTTGTCATCCAAAATAAGATCTTGGTCGATAAAGATAAATCAGCAGATCAGTTAAAGGAATATAAACCATAAATTGTTTATTTTATAACATTTAAAACAAATCTCAATATTTTAAAAATCCTTTCTTTGTTAACAATATATTTATATCCTATATCGTAAAATATTATTTTAACATAAGTACACTCGTTAATTTCTGTGAACTATTGAGCCTAAATTTTAACCGACTACGTGGATGAATAACACAATTGTCGAATATGCAGAATTATATAACAGAATTACCACAACTAGATTAGTCGAACAAAAACTATAAATAGTAATTAAGAAACATCAAAACTTATACGTATATACTGATTTCTTATATTGTGAATTATTCCTTACTCTTCCTTTTTAAGTTATCTGAACACGTTCAGAGTACTTTTTTAAAAACAACATACTGAAATCTTATAAATATATTTAGGTATTAATACCAATAAATATTAGTACTTAACCAGCAATATTCAAAAACATTAAAATGTTACAAAAATCTCAATTTTTAGTGAAATTTTTGAACTTTTTAAAATATTCTTTAAGTCAGAAAAAAAGTAACTTTGATTGATCAAAGTAATACTGAAATAAAATACACACATTTATCTAGGGGATATATTATAGGAATAAAAATGTTTTAATAAAACAAAAAAAAAATTAGCTGATCGAATAAATAGTACAAGAAATGTGACATATTTATAAGGCTATTGTTGAAATAATAGGCCCTAACTCAAAAAGTGTTTATGCAGCAAGAATTATTTTAGTGCATTTATAAATAATAAAATTATCGGGTTCACGAAAATTCATTGAAATACATTTATAGTATTTTAAATTATCAAACTCGCCATGATAGATTTAGAACACTTAAATCGCCCACTTTAAGTAGATTAAAGACCCCCTTCGGTTTTTCTTATTTTATGTAGTTTATTGTAACTCGACTTAGCGATATAGTATACCCAAAGAACTTTAACGGATTTCAAGTCTGGACTTTCACTTGGTCATAAAACCAAGCATAAACTTTTTTCTTTTCTAAATCATTCTTTGGTGAATATATCAGTATAGTAAAAAGCATTGTATCGCTGAAATAGATAGCTAGCATCCTCTACAGTTTTAATTAAGGGTCCAAACGGTACCAAATAATGTTATAGCACGCACGCACACACACACACACATAGTTTGGTACTCCATAATCCCTAAAATTATTGTAAATCGCACAATTCGTACAAGTACATGTTCCCCTCAAGCCATTACTGCTCCTCTTCCAATTTGTCAATTGAAACATTCTATTTATTCCTTCCTCCTACCCTTCCAATAATTTTTATTGCAATAAAATATTTTTTTTCACTCATAGTTCCAAAAGTTGATATTTTTTGCCCACACATTTCAGACTTCCATGTGAATAATATTACAATAACTTTGGTATTTTCTTCATTTTCCATAAATTTTGCATTAACATTTGATTTAAGACCTCTTCCGAAACTGTGACATGTTAAGTTTCCTTTTTGCTGAAATGTTTCGAAATTATACGAGTAGAAAGATTTTTTGTACTTTTATGGTTGAAAAATTTGTCACTGGTCCCATGTTGCCAAGTTCCTTTTTCTTCCACATCCTTTTATTTGGGCTGAATTGCCCTTTTGTAACCAGGGCATTGTCAATGGCAATTTTAGAACGCTATATTAACTTTTTCTTATTTCGAATTTATTAGCATACTTAGAAAACAAAATTTTTCGGTACTGACGTATCATACCTTCAATAAATTTCTTCAAATCACAAGACGCCGCAAAATGCCACGAAACGCAGCCAATTGTGAAACCTTTACCGTGCACGTTCCAAAACAATATTTACAAAGAAAGCATTATTCAATATCTTTTGAACTGGCGATTTCTTTTTATTTAGCGTAATTGGTCAAGGTATAATTCTTAAATATCGTATTATCAGAACCACAGCCGAATTTGAGCCACGCGAATCATGCAATTTTTCACCGAAATTTGAGTGATTTGTGTTTTTCAATTCCTACTGTTAGCCCACACTCTCTCTAGATATTTATTTATTTATCTTCGTGGAATTTTCAATCGTTAATAAAATACATTTTAAGAAACGGGAAATTTCGGACCAAGAAAAATCCTTCATATTGAATTTTACGGTAATTGCTGCAAGCAAAATATACACATCCAATCTTGTTTTGTCACGTGTCCAATAATCATTACCAATTGAAAACACTATTTCAATTGCTAACTAAATAGTTCCAGAACAGTACAATGTAAATTCAGCAAGAATAACTAAATTTTCATATGGAATGTGTTCATTTTTGAAATGATTAAATATTTCCACTCATCTGTAATCAAGTTTAACTTGCTGATTTTTCGAATTGTTCTAATTTATCATAATTTAAATATACATTCAGTCTTCTTCAAACATATAATTGTCCTCAATTTTAATATCGGGCATTTCTTTGAATAAAAACTCAACACAATTTTCTACATCTGCTCAATTTACTTGCGATAAAGTGACGATAAACAATTCGGCCTGGCATTTCTGAATGCAGATATTAACAGTAGTTTTAAAATAGTGAACAGGAGCACAAGAAAGAGGATACTTTTCGAGGAAGGACAGAACCTATAAAAGAAGAAACTTTCTCCCTAAAGGAGGACTATTAACTAACTATTAACAAATATGTCTTCGCTTAAAATATAATTTGTTCCTTTTATTGTTCAGCCGTTAGTGTTCTGTGTACCTTAATTTCTAGTCATGTATAGCATGTTTACCATGTTTAAACTAAATATGGTAAACTCGGGGTTGTGTTCAATGAAGCCTCCTTCAGTGTAAGAATTATTGGTACTTCTTTCGTTTCGCCGACGCAAATCTCGCCAAACAGGTTTCATTGGCGACATAAAACATTACACACGTAATAAAATGTTAATAAATGTTATTCTGGTTGGTTTTTCATCTATTTTTCAATTCCTACTATTAGCTCACACTCTATATAGTTATTTATTCGTTTATTTTATCTTGATGAAATTTTCAATTGTTAATAAAATACATTTTAAAGCACTCAATTGAGCTGAAATTTTATGTACATGATTATTTTGGATGGTAATACAGTAATTTAACTATAATTAATAAAAATTAATTCATTAAAACTAATTATTCAAAGAATTACAAATACATCCACGTTGGCATCATTTTTGGTGACTTAGCGACCAGTTTGGTGTGTCAAAATTGAAAAGGTTTTTTTCTCGCGTTTTAAAGCATTCAGTTGAACTGAAATTTTATAAACACAATTGTTTTGGATGACAATGCGATACTTTAATGATAATGAATAAAAATTAATTACCACTTAATGTTGTGATTCAGTCATATGTATATACATATTTATATTAATTGTAACTTTTTAATAAAAAGTAGCTAAAATAAAATTTTTCTTTGTTAATCTAATTAGGAATTAACTTAAATTTTTTTTATATTACTTGTGTGTTTCAAATAAAGCTCATAAGAAATATTTTGTTTTGATATGATGGGGTAATTTTCATGATGCAAATTTTGCTGTGGTGACGTTAATACGTAAGTACCTAAATACCTATCATTGTTTAAAGCAAAAAACGAAACATTTTAAAAATGTGTGAAACGTGAGACGATTTTTGAAAATTAAAAAGTTTTTAAAAGCAAAAAAAAACTACTGTTTAATCTATTTATCAATAGACAAAACCACCAGCAACAGACGAAACAGAAATCCTCGAGTGTGTGTGAATAACGCTTTAATACTAGTTAAAAAATATTTTTGTTCATTGAAATATTAAAATAACTCTTATATGGTTTAAAGAACCATTGAGTTTTCTTTTCCTAGTCTAGATCGATATGAATACCGCAAGTCGAAAATTGAGAAAAAATTATTCCTTATGTCATAATGCTGTTAAAATTTTATTCTTTGTTTATATACCTATACAGAATGACCTATTTCAGCCTTGTATCCATGAATATTTTGCATTGATTACATAGTGAAATGATTTTCGTAATCCATTTTTGGCATTGATTATTATGTAAAATAGGATGGAAACTAACTTTTAAATTCAGCGCATAAAGATCAATAGATGGCGGAGCGCATAACGAAAACACTGAAAGATTATAAATGTGAGTAAACAATTATATCACGCAAATGCCACTGAAATGTATTTTTCATATTTAGATGAATCATGAAATCAATATGAAATGTTTATTCTTTGCTTAAAGTCAGATAGAAGATTATGTAATCTAAGTATTTATTTTGAATAACATTAATCTCTTATATTGCCTTGTACTACTTTTAATTTTAAAACAAATAATTTATTAAAAATCTGTTTCGGAATCGGCAGAAATAGATAACCCGGTACTTTTTCATTTCGCCGACGGAAATCTCATCAAGCAGATTTTAATTGGCGACAATACACATTATACGCATAAAAAAAAAGTAATGTTAATATATGTTAGTTAAGGTTAAAAAAAAGAGCCGGTTGGGTAGCGTGGTTGGTTTGTCGCATACCTTCTGCACCCGAGGTTGTGGGTTCCCCCCCGGCACATTTTCCTGATGCAAAAAATCAACAGAGACCTTGTCGTATTATTATAAGGCAAGTAAAAGATCCACAGCGTGCATATTTGTCTTGAATGCTCTTGGCAAAAATAAATCCTAGTACAGGCTTGCATCGTCAGAGCTCAGGTTGTGACGGGGCTCTACCGTGGTTTCCCTACTAATCCTCTTGGGAAATCTTTGGGGCCAGCATTGAGTTATTTCACAGCCAATCCTCTCAAGAAGAAATCTTGATATTCAGATTAGTTAGTAGATATATAGTGGATGTTTTTTCATGACGAGGGAGAAGGAGAAAGGAAACTGAGATGCTGAACGCCGTGAGCTGATGGTAAGGATTTAAACTTAGAAGCGTAATTGTAGAACGGGCTTTAGCGAGTCAAATAAATTAAGGAAGATTGAGATTCACAGGATAACACGTTACTGAAAGTTAAGCAGTTAGAATTCCAGGCGTTTATTTACATAGAATTTAGGGTTACGTTATATCACTCCTGATTTCCTTCCTAGCGTAAGACTGTCTTTAAATATTTGAATTGATAATAATAAATTTGTTTTATTATGGCTATAGATGGGTCATCAATTATTACCCCCAACAAATCTAGGTCGAGTAGATGAAGATATGGTACCCCCAAGTAGGGGGTATCACAAGTTGCCTCCCTCTAGGGAGGAAAGTGGGCGTTAAAATTACCCGCGGTGATTGATATCCGTCTATAGAGTGACGCACTGAAAAGAGATACCAGCTTCTCGGGAATATAATGGGTTTGCAATGGAAAAAACTCCAATTCGCTGTCCTTTAGAAATTTAAAAATTGTTTAAAAAAGAAAAAAGTACTTACGAATTACCGCAACAATCGACAACTGTATTAATGAATCATCAAGTTGGCGACCCCGATTTGTTAATTGTCGTATGCGCTGAATTGGCAACCAAGAGCTTCGTTTCATATAATGTCGCCTATAAGTTGCGATAATACGTAAATACCAAAGTAAAAGATATTACTAATAAGAAAAAGCAGTGATTTCTTTTGAAAATGTGGTAGTAAAAGATTACCAGCTAGAATATTCCATTCGGCGTCTGTTCTATAAAATATTTGGCAACTTAAACGCCTGCGTCGGTGAAATGGAAAAGTATCGATAATTTTGTACTTAAGTATTATCGTAACATAATCGCTGACTCTATTAATAACTCTCCATTCGTGATTGGCAACCCCGATAGCCTGTATGTTGTATGCGCTGAATTGGCTAACATAGGCTTCATTTCATATAATATCGCCAATAGTTTGCGATAGTACGTAAGTACCAATAATTCTTAGATATTATTAAATAAACAAATACATCAATTATAAGAGTTCTGTTAGCTTTGCAACATTTAGGTAAAAATCTGCTTTAACTCACACTTTTGTAAAAAAGAAAAATGAATTGTACCAAATTGCACTTAAATCTTATTTTTTTGTATTAGACTTCTATCCGACATGAAGAAAATAATCATCAAGTTGGCGATAAATAAAGTTGTGGGATGAAATAGGATTTGACCCAACAAGTTCGTCAGCTAAAAATTTTGGCATTTTTTCACAAATATTATTGCTTTTTTTAAAAATTTCTAACGGGCTGCCATTGGTGTTTTACCATTGCATACCTAGTACATTCCCTGGAAGCTGGTATCTCTCTTTTGTGCGGCACGGTATAAGCGGATACCAATAGCTGCAGATAATTTTGACGTCCAGTTTCCTCCCTAGAGTGCGGCACTCTGACGATGGAACCTGTACTAGGATTTAATTTTGCCGAGAGAACCCAAGCCAAGCAGACACTGTAGGGATCTTTTACATGCCATAAACCCAACGACATGGTCACTGCCGATTTTCTCCATCATGAAAATCCACCGACTTGGGCCGGGGTCGAACCCACGACCTTGGATGCAAAAGGCCAGCAAGAAACCAACCTCGCCACCCATTCGGCCACACTCATAGAAACTAAAATACATTTTTTTATTTGAAAAAATACCTTCGAAATTTGATGTATAATTGCCAAAGTGAAATAAATTAACCTTCTTTGTAATATTTTTTAGTTTGTTCTTGTTTCTAATCCGAATTGTCTAGCAATGCTAGACGATATTTTTCCATTTTCCAAGATTTGTATTGTTCAATTTCAAACAGACATTGCAAATTTCCATTCATTACTTTATTAATAAACCAAACCGTATAACATGCCAAACCATATAACCACTCGAATAACAAATATAAAATCAAACGATAAGGATACATCAGTAATTCATTGAATAAAAATAAATCGGGATACACTTACGTATTATTGCAATAATCGCCAACTCTATTAATAACTCGCCAAGAGTTGGCAAACCCAATTTCGCCTGCATCGTACGTGCTAAATTGGCGCAAACATGTGCTTCGTTTCATATAATTTCGCTAATAGGTTGTGTGTGATAATACGTAAGTACCTAAAATGGTACCACAGTCTAAATGAAATAATTGCATCTTGTATTTATTCTCTTTGAATTTTCACATAAATGGGATTTCAATAACGATTTATCTATTCCGTTATGTAAGTGAAATCATACTCCTGTATGAGTGTTGAAATGTATGATTCAATGATTTTGAGTTTTCTTGTTTTTCTAAAGGTAAGTTAAAAAGGAAAATAAATTTGATGTGCACACAGAGTTAATTTCTTGATAACGAATATAAATGTTTCCTAACGTTTATCAAATATTAATATTAAATATTAATTGCTACATATATTAAATATTAATTGCGGAATGATAATTACTGTAATTAGAAAAGTATCTATATTCTCCATCTCTATATATCTCAGACACATATACACACAAACGAAACCAAACACTTACTGGTCCCGTATTAATACAGTGGCTTCAGAATTTTGCCATGAAAACTTAGTTTAAAGAATAATTCTGAAATAAAAATATTTTTTTGTAAAACTCTCTTTCTCTTTATAGAGATTGCATTACATACATCTCATATTGGACTTTTGGTTCTTTCTTATTTACCGTCGATCAGTTTCGTCAAGCGAAAAGATATCGCCAATTCTAAAAATGTCACCAATTGCAGTGTTCGGTATTACTGCTGTGTTCGTACTTACGCGGGAACGATCACAGGATTTGGCAATGTCTTTTGATTTGAGGAAATTGGTCAATGTATAATACGTAAGAACCAAACTTTTTAATTAAATGTAAATTATTCTTTTATTTTATATTAATTGTTACTAACACATTAACTTTTGAATTTAACTCTAAACCATACTTTAAAAAGTGGAAATATGGAATGATTACCGTAAAATAAGGCGTTTAACGTGCACCTATACTTTAGAGTTGCATTTTTTAATTTTTAGATATATACGCCGCATAACGCATACCCTCTTTTTTATGAAAAAATCTGAAATGTTGGTATACAATGCTGTTATGTTTTGAAATCTTTTATACGAGGTATTATTCCAGACTTTTGAAAAAATAGTATACTTCTAGAACTATAACTCTTTAGTTCATAAGGCTTGTAATTTCTTTTAAATAAACAGTATTTCGATGTGTGTAGAAGTAATTTTTTTAATGCTCATCTCTTTTGTTCTTTTTAATGCTATCATTTTTATACCCGGTGTATAACACGCACCCTTAAATTTTGATTTGTTTTTTGTGTTAAAAGTGCACATTGTAAGCTGGATTTTACGGTATTTACTGGAAAGTTCATTGTGAATTATAGCGTTAAGTATATTAAATCCATTTAAGTATAACAAAATTAAGTATAATATACACTATGATTTTTCAAAAATACGACGCAATATTTCATTAAAACATTACAACAAAAAATTATGCTTAAAATAATAACCAGCAATTATTTAAAAAAATTTACTTTTGAATGTTATATGGCTCAAGTGTTCATGATTAAATAAATGTTAAATTAAATTATCGAACATCCTACTATCAGCTATCGGAACTGAAACAAAAACACGAATATATTTTCACTATCATTACGACTTCCTACGAGATATTACTTTTGATATTCGAAAAAAAATTAGAGATTTTTCCTTTTTTTAATTGCCAACTACACAACTTACTAATTTAAACTCTGTGTTCAAATGCGAATATCTTTTTTTCACTTCTTCCGTTTAACATGAAAACTCTTGCCAACAAATTTGGGAAAATTTCCAGTAAACGTAATTACACCAGGCAATCTACCTTCAGAACCTAATTGGAAATGCAATGAAAATGATGAATAGCTTATCTTCCAAAAGAGTGCTATGCTTGCTCTCTGAGGCACATCTAGATGAGGGTATTAGCATTCGGAGCTGACGTGACAGCAACTCTGCATATCATACACTTCAGATACTTAAGAAAAAGCTTATAAATCATTCTATTTTAGTGACTAGATTTTGCAGATTGATTCATGTTGGGTTGGGAAGCTTCATCGTTAAAAGAAGTGTTTTTGTTTCGGTTTGGTCTCCAGCTGATAATCATAATGAGTGTAGTGTATTTCCGTTAGTGAAATTAAAAATTCTTGTAAACATGGAGAGCAAGTCATTGGTATACATGGGGTGTGTATATTTACTAAAAATAAACCTTCTATATGTTAATTATGATTGATGAGATATAACGTAAACGTTGTTTTTAATTAATATAAGGGTTAAATTATTTTTTAATCTTTATTATGCAATGTAATTTCATATAATATGTAAATGTACTTTATTTGTGGATAAATATCTTATGTGTTACCTTGGACGCTGTTTGTATTTCAAAATAAAGGTTAAGTTATATGATAGTCTATTTTATAACAAAAATATTCAAATTTAAATAAGCATTATTTCCTTTCGATAAAATTTATATGTTACTAGTCGTACCCAAACGCATCATCTATGGGTACTTCTCGACGTTGTACGAATATATATTGTTCATTTATATGTAAATTATCGACGCTAAGTTTTGGCGTTAAGCGTTCTCTTGCACTGAAAAATATTCTTATAACTCTCACCTCTTGATTTAAAAAATACAGGACTTCTAACACTAAGGGGGATTTCCCTAAAACCCATTTTAGTGGATTTCTATTCAATAAAATAAACACGCTTACCAAATTTTAAGTCTAAATCTAATAGCTCACAAACGAAATTTTTTTTATTAATAAGCCCCGTAACCACCTCTGAGAGTCGATTTCCATTAGATACATTCTTAGTGGATTCCAATTAACTTTTTTGGAGTGAATATCTACTCCATGAAAGGAACATGTCTGCCAAATTTCAGAGATTTAGGTCTAATACTGCAAAAACATGAATATTTAACTTTAACGCCCCTAAAACCCTCGCAACGCCACTTGGGGGTCGATTTTCATAAAATTTATTTTGTAGCGGATCTGTATTCTATAAAAGGAACGTGTCTACGACACTTCAAGACTGCGGGTCGAATGCTTAACTGTTTTACCCCTATAGCTCTCCCAACGTCCCTTGGGGGTCGTTTTCGCAAAATCCGTTCATTGCCGATCTGTAATCTTGTATAGATGAATAGTATACAAAGATCGTTATCGCATGGATTTTTGTACATTTTCCGAAAACCCCATTTATTATTAAATATATTACAGTTATATATATATATATATATATATATATATATATAGAGAGAGAGAGAGAGAGAGAGAGAGAGAGAGAGAGATTCCCATTTTTAAAGCGGCATCGTATAAATCTCCATACATTTTTAGACACTTTTTTCATTCTAAATTATAGTTGGAACACTAATTTCACATCGTTATCCCATAGAATTTTACTCAGGGTGTCCAAAGAATAGATCCCAAACTCTGTACAGCCGGATTCTTTGTTGGGAGTACATAAAAAATGATGTTCAAAGAGCTGTTTCTGTATGATCCGTAATTTTATGGGGAAAATACAGGAAATGATGATCCATGATGGTTCATGATAGGTCTGTGTGATTTGTGTGATTAAAATTGTGCGAATAAAAAAATTGTTTGGTGCGTTTATGATCACATGATAGTAGTGAAAACTTTGTTTTATTCTGGGTAAGATGATTCAATTGTTCGGATCCACTACTATTCTTTTACAACATTTTATCATGAGGGTGTTAAGTAGTTCCCTTTTCCGTACACATTCATTGGTGGATTTGTTTATTTCATCCAATCTCTTAGTGGTGTTCACTAATATAAACCAAAATATTGGCAACTTTCTCACTTATTAATTTCCTTCAAATTTTGGATTTTAACTTTTTTTGTGGTTAAGTGCTTTTTCTACTGAATAAAAAAAAAATAGATCTCATGTTTCGTTTCTTTTTATTTTTCATCTCCTACATAAGAATAATTTTTTTCCCAACTATTTTCGCTTGCATTTCTCTTCTTTCGTACACTCGCTGGTGGTGAGTGTAAGTGGGCTGCATCAAAGTAATATTTATACGAAGGAAAGAAAACTTTAAGGAAAAAAGGTAAAAGAAATTGTTACTTAAGGTTTTTGACTACTTGCAAGAACTTTTTTTTAATGAAAATAGAGATATGGAGGTTTTTTTGTGGCTTTTAGATTTATTTAGTGCATTTTAAGAAAAATATGCTAAAATTAAGAAGTGGAAAATAAATTATTACACTAAAATGAGAAAAAATGGGTAAAAATTGGCAAGAAATTACATAAACGGGGCCCGCTCTGTACAAATAAAAAATGAACAAATACTGAATTTTTCAATTTTGGTGTATTACTTGGTTGTTCCTTTTTGAAATGACCCTCAGGATAAGAGATATTTTAATTTTAACAAAACTAGAGCACTTTATCTTAGTTATTACATGAAATTACTTAAAAACAGTGATTATATTCACAAAAAGAACTGTAAATTTTGTAATAAAGCAGAGATTGATAAATTTGAAGGTTAAAACACTTTAACTGTTGTACAAAACATACATAAAAAATTTCAGCAAATTATTTTGAAAACTTTTTGAGCAATTGCTGTTCCCGTTTGAGCTTTTCGAAAAAAATACATTTCGAGTAAAACGCATTTCAAGGTTTGACATCTTATTTAAAGTTATGGCATCTGCTTTTAAAAAAACACTTGTAGTTTTTGTTGTAGTGAATAGAAATTAAAAACTTGGTATTTTTATAAAGCTAATAAGATGACCTATAAACTAAAACCATAAGAAGAATTTGTCAATTTCTTTAAAAAATATCTTGATTTTAGTGTAGTCGGATACCTTAAATAAAAACGCGCCTAAAAATTTTAATTTCAAAACTGAGCTCACGTCGTCGAACCGAATAAATTTGCCGACTAGAGACGAGAAAATCTGAATGACAGTAACGCACTCAAGCTAATTTAAATTCACTCCTCAGCAAAACGCGCCTAAGGAAGTTATGACTTCAAAAAAATTGTTCAAAGGGTTTTGAGTCTCCTAAACATCTGTAGTTATGAATATTTGCAAATACTGCTGTTGATGTTCGCAACGCGATGTTTTTTCTTTGGCTCTCCATATTTTGTTTTTCGCATTTTTCACGTAATCTAAGGATCTTACAGGTAAAGTTCTTTGGGTATTTTTATGTACTCCTGACGAACACCTATTTTTTTTTATCTATCAGTGATCCGTATATAATCCTGTACACCAGATGACTGAAAGCTAACAGTTCACGTTATCAACTTTTAAGTTGGGCTGTGGGTAGCCTAGTGGTTAGAGCATCGGACTCCAGACCGGAAGGCCTGGTTTCAATGCCCGATGCTACCAAATACCCTCCGAGTACACACGGAGTACGTACTCGTTAAATCAGTGGGTCCGAAAATCTTGTGGGCTGAATCACGAGTGTAGGGGACTGGAGAATATTTCCCTCCCTTCAGTTCCATGTCAAAATTATGGAGGTGGAGATAGGTGGTGTCGCCATCTATCGTCCATTTGGGGAATTTAGCCGAGTCAATTCGTACTGTCACCTGTATGGTTGCCAAGGCCAACGACAGGCATACTTCTAGCCCCTTGCCACGATGAATTTCGTGGACCTTGTTCTGAGTACGTGCGGCAGGTAGCATTAGCCACATCACAACAACAACAAGTTTTAAGTTTTTTGTGAGATGATTCTACAACTGTTGAAAAAAAAGATGCCGACTACTATAAACATCATTCTTAGTTATTTAACCTCAAACCATATTCTATGGCCAAAAATGTTTATTTTAGTTCTCTTTACCAACTAAAATAATCATGTACAATTTTAACGTATTTTATAAACATTGAGTACATATTATATATGAGTTAAATAAAATTCACCGGTGTGCTCAATTGAAGAAATTAATCATTATAATATCCTTCGAAGACGATTCTTAACCAAAAGGCTTTTATCTCGCTGAATGGTTTGATTCAATTCAAAAAGCATCGCCAGAGAATTTCACACTGGAAAACGGAAGATAAGCTTCGTATAAATCTAAGTAATGGTTTTCAGATTTTCGAACTAATATCTCTTTCTCCCATTGTGCTCAATGCAAGGACTCTGAAATCATTTCAATAGAATTAAAACTGAGATAAATCTCGGCCATAAATATTGAAATAAATCAATTTTTAAATTCAAGAACTTTTAGTTATCAGCCAGATGGGATCTACAGAAAGAGACCTAATCTTCCCAAGAACAGTAAACATAGTTTTGGTTTATTTCAAACATAGAGTAAAAACATAAAAAAAGTTTTAGATTAAGGTATGTGACTACCCAAAATTCACCTTTTTGGTAAAAATTTTCAAATTTTTTATGCTTTTGTTTTATAGTCCACACATTTAAGATTCCAAAAACACTCTATTTTTATTTCTACGGTATTTAGAAGCAAATTTATGGCATAATTAGTAAGCCGGAAATTGAGTTTACAAAACCGGAAGTGGATTTCTACAGAAAATATTTTTAAGATATTGAATTGAAATTTTCAGAATATATTTTATATAGTTCTATCTGTGTTAAGAATCAAAATTTAATCTCTGTGTATATATTTGTGTTCTTAATTGCTCTTTTATGAAAAAAAAAATCATTCATTTCTTAAAAAATCGTGTTTTTGCATAAAATTTGGCATATTTCAAAATTTTAAAAAGTATTAAAAATCTTTTAATTCCTAATACCACCATATAAAGATGTTTGTTATTCACGTACTGTATGGGTATTATTGGAATACATTTATTAGAATTTTGTGTAACTGCAATTTTTTATCAAAATTTCACTAAAAACGACATATGTTTATCTATAAAACTATCCAGAAAATAGCAAAAGTTTAAAAGAAAAGTTCTATTGAGCTAAACATGAAGCTTAAAAGATCTTGACCTATAAATATGGCGAGTTTAAAAGCGTAGAATTAGTAGAAAATTTTTTATGCAGTATTAAAATCTTTAAGTGCATTTTCTGCGAAACTGTTTTTCAATTTTTTGCTTCAAGGTAAAATTCACTACAGAATTTCTTTTCAAGATTTTGAATTGAAATTTTCTGAAAATATTTTATTTAGCCTTATCTTCAGTATAGCCTATGATATAATACCTATCTATATATTTATGGATTTTATTGCACTTTTTGTGAGAAAATAACGTTAGTTTTTGTAAAAATTGAGTTTTTGCATAACAAAATGACATATTTCAAAAACTTTCAAAAATATTACAAATATTATAGCTCTAAACACAGATTATGATGTTATTTATATACTGTAGAAATATTATTTGCGAACATATTTATTAGAATTTTCAATAAAAGGTTTACCCCGTAACTGCACTTCTTCACTAAAATTTCACTCAAAATTCCAAATATATCCAAAATTATTTTTAATTCTGTGGAAATTGTACTTATATACCTAGTTTTAAGCCCCATTTCCAATAAAAATGTGTTTATTTAGTTGAAAATGCATATATTAAAAAAAAAATGCTTCGAAGGTAGTGACATATCTTAAGGATGCTTTTTATTCAGGATTGTAACCGTACTTGCCATACCTAACTGACACTCCCAAGCAGATAAAGCGAAATCTATCGGCTACTTCAGTAACGTCAAAGTGAAGAAAGAAAATTTTCACAATGAAAATCCGTTCATGCACTTTATCCATTGATTGTAGCTAATAATAGTGTTGTAGTTGTGTAACACAGCTTGATTAATAAATAATTTTTACACTAAAAACTTTATATAAAGACCACCTACGAATCAACTATATTAAATTTAATCTTTTACATCCAACATTTATAACAATATTGGATTTTTGATTTCGTAATATCCTAAATAGGAAAGTAGCTAACGTCGAGGTATTTCCTTATTGAGAATTAGGGCCAAGAGAAACAAGTAATATATAAAAAAAATTCAATTCAATTCCTACTTAGGTCAACAACAAATTTTTTTATTTTAGTTACTTTTTGCTAAATAATTGAAGTTAATATAAATATGTTTATACACACACACACACACACACAAACACACACACACACATATTACAGAATCGCAATACTAAGTGGAAAAATAGAAAGCGATTTATCTTCCTATATGCGGTGTTGAACAACAATTTTTGTTTGTTACTATTTATTCATTAATTAAATTATAATAGATGAATTAATATTTGAAAAATAAACAAGTGTTAACATCAAGTGTCATGCACTACATTTTTATAAAAATGTATTTGATCTTGAGTGGATGAATAAAAAGTATTTTACTAAGGATTGAAAATTTGAACAAGATATATAGTCTAATTCTCTACAAACAAGAGATAAACATTTATCAATCACATTCGAAAAAAACACAGAGACAGTAAAGAGATCATACAATGAAGGACACTAGACTGAAAATTATAAAATAGATGCTGCAGTATTATAAACATTGCTGACTTAGGACAGCTAATATACACTCAGGAACATTGAAAATAGCGACCCAAGAAGAAAGCATCGGATTGAAATGAAATTTAATACACATAATGACACACATGAGAGATTCACTTGAACTAAAAAACAAGACAATTAAACGAATGCAGGGTGTGCAACGACACAAATACTGGGCAACTTCAATAGAGCGTTGGACCACCTCCAGCTGCAATACATGCCGCCACACGGTCTGGCATTGAGTTGATTAGACACCTTATGTTGTCCTGAGGCAGATGAGCCCACAAATCTTGAACATCCAACTCTAAATCATGTACAGAGTGACACGATGGCATCTACCATTTTAGCTGATCCCACACGTGCTCTACAGAGGACAAATCGGGGGAGCGGGTCGGCCATGGAAGAGTCTGAAAATGACGTAGAAAGTCTTGAGCAACTCTTGTTGTATGCGGACGAGCATTATCTTGCTGAAAAATTGCCCCTGGGAGATCATTTAGGAAAGGTTCTACATGGGGTCGAAGAATATCATCAACGTAACGTTGGCCCATCAAGGTTCCACGCATCACAATTAAAGTGGACCGGCTATCATAGGCTATGGCCCCCCAGACCATTACACCAGCTGTGCGGGCAGTGTGACGTAGAACAGTGTGGGGGGAATTGTACCGCTCACCAGAGAGCCTTCACACCCGTACACGATTATCATCTCTCCCCAAAACAAACCGGGATTCATCACTTAACACAACCTTTTGCCAATCTGTGACATTCTACTTTGAACTAGCTTGGCACCACTGTAGAAGCAGTTGCCGATGTTCCGGTGTTAAAGGGAGTGCACGGAAAGGGCGCTTGGATTTAAGATTTGCTTCTGCAAGGTGTCTGGAAATTGTTCCTGGGAGAATTGCTACGCCTACGTCTGCTCGTATCGTTGAACGAGTCACTGTGGGGTCCACAAATGCTCGCCGCATGATCCTTCGATCTTCTCTCCTCGTGGTCTTCCTGGTCGCTCCAGACCCGGTTTTCCGTGCGTGGGTACCTTCTCGTGTCCACTGCTCCCAACAATTTCTAATGGCACACTCCGAACGATCCACCTGGCCAGCAACACGGCGCGTCGACCAGCCTGCAGTTTTCATCCCGATGATCAGGCCTCTCTCAAACTCGCTTAACTATGAGAAATGTCTTCTAGCGCGTTTACCTGGCATGTTTCGATTATCTAAGTCTTCCTACAATCAGCGGGTAATTGTCACGTTTATGAATCTTCGAATTTACGCTGGCTTATATAGCACCCTCTTCCTGATTGTAGCACCACCTCGGCGTGTATGAGCATGCGAGTATGAGCGTGAGCATATATATATATATATATATATATATATATGAGCGTGAATGAGCATGAGCATATATATATATATATATATATATATATATATATATATATATATATATATGAGCGTGAATGAGCATGAGCATATATATATATATATATATATATATATATATTTTATTTATATTGAAAAAGACAGCAACTGAGATGGTGCCTAACTCTAATAACTTCCACACCATACACTTTTTAGAGTCAGTTATACAACCCCCTTCATCATACAGAAAGACTTTTTTAATGTAACTAAAGATGGAATTAGTATAAAAAATTATGTAATCTTAATAACTATTGATATTTAAGCACTGAAAAGTCGTTTGTTAAAATAAAATGATTTCAACTTTCAAGTGAATATTTTATTCAAGTTAATGTAAACGCCAGTACAAGATAATGTATACACACATCCAATACGTAACAAACTTCAACACACGGTAACAATTAAAGTATCCGGCTACCCTGATATTATGAACTTAGCGATTTTTTTTTCATATTAGCTTATAAAAATACCAATATTATTTTCCATTCCCTAGAACAAAAACTACAAGTGTTATAGTAGAGGCAGATGCCATTACTTTAAGCAAGATGTCATACTTTAAAGTGCGTTTTACCCGAAATGTGTTTTTTTTCGGAAAGTTCAAACGGGGGCAGCGATTGCTCCAAAAGTTTTTGAAAATAATTAACCAAATTTTCTTGTATACATTTTGTATAATAGTAGAAAACGTTTTAACATTCAGATTTATCAATCACTATTTTATTACAAAATTTGCAGTTCTTTATGTGATTATAATCACTATTTTCTTAAGCAATTTCATATAACTGAGATAAATGGATTTACTTTTTGTAAATATTCAAATATCTCTTATCCTGAAGGTCATTTTAAAAATGAGTAGAAAGCAGCACATCAAACTTGAAAATTTGTCTATTTGTTCTTAAACTTTTTGTACAGAATGGATCCCGTTTATGTAATTTTTTTGTACATTTTCACCCATTTTTTCCCGTTTTAGTAATAGCAATTTCTTTTTCTCTTCTTAATTTCAGCATATTTTTCTTAAAATGTATTAAACCACAAAAAATTCCTCATATCTTCATTTTTATATGAAAAATAAAATGGCGCAAGTAGTCGGATACTTTAAAATGTTTTCAAAATTACAAATAAAGAGGCAAATAAATAATAAGGAAAATTAAACAAAGATAAAATGCTTAGGAAAATAGGAAATGCATTTTTTTCGGTCCTCAAACAGATCTTGAAAATAAAATTGAAAATGCTTATAACAGACGCAAGAACAAAATAAATAAATAAAAATACAAGTAACTACATAAAGTAACGTAAATAAAAATTAAAGAGAATAAAAATAAAGTAAATTAATAAAAATAAAATAAATAAATTTTATTAAATAAAAATACCTTTCGAAACGAAAAACTTCTTTAATAACATCTAATACATTCATTCGAATTTTGAAACAAAAAAGCTATCAAAACCCTCCGACATTAAAACTAATTTATGAATTTACAAATCAAGTTACATTTTCTTCAAAAAATTCAAATAATTAGCTACTTTTAAAAAATTAAGAATTCATTTAGTCAAAATCAGAATAACGATTTGCCGTCCGCAAATGCATTCGTAAAAAAACATCAAATCACCGACAGCAATGCATTATTCGAAGAAAAAACAAGGTGTGGTGTAATTATAGTAAAAAGATTTACTACAGCAATTAAGTCATTCAAAGGAAAACGACTCTAAACCGCGTCAACGAAAAATCCAGATTTCGAACACTCGATAGAAAATGGGAAAAATTCAATAGCGGGAAAGGGAGAAAGAAATTGAGGATTTCTAAAAAAGAAACCAAAAAAAAAAAGAAAGAAATCAAATAACAGCCATTATGTTTCTTTTCTAGTTAAAAAAAACTGAGATGAAAGCCATTAACTACCCTGATTGATACCATTATAGTGACTCAAATTACCCTAACTGGAACCGTTACGGATATCTTGAGAGGGAATATTAATAGTTAGCTACCGGCGGTTGCGGCGAAGAAAGGCATTATTCACTGTATCTGACAATTTTTGTTTCGGTTCCTGTCGATGGAACAGAGATTGGGTTTTTCTTATCGGTGATTTTTCCTCGTTTTTATGAATTCTCTTTTTTTTATTATTGTAATACTCTGGTGTATTGTCCCATCTTGCTTTATTAATTTTTCTTTACCCCTCTTGAAAGTCAATTTCGAAACATAAATTTTTAGCAGTTTACAAAATTCTATGATTTAAGGATTTAAGGGAAATATTTTTAAGGCTCCCTTGTTTGCTACAAAATTTTCGAATTTATAAGCATAATTGTAATGTTATTGAATTTCTACTTCCATTTCCATTTTTAGAGTATTGCGGGTTTTTTTTAATATTGTAGACTGAATCTAAAAGAAGAGAATATAGTGATGATGTTTATGGAATTATATATTTATGAAAAATATTTTATACGTAATTTTATAATTATCTTGTTGGTTTTCTGAGGTTTATAAAAAATGCATATATTTTTACAAATAGAATGAAAAATATAATTTTTACAGACTTGATTCTTGTTCAATTTCTACTATTAGCTCATAATCTCTCTATATTTATTTCTTCATTTATTTATTTATCTTGGTGGAATTTTCAATCGTTAATAAAATACATTTTAAAGCACTTAATTGAGCTGAAATTTTATACATTTTATTATTTTGGATGACAATACAATAATTTAATTATAATTAATAAAAATTAATTGATTAAAACTAATTTTTTAAAGAATTACAAATACAGCCATGATGGCGACTTGTGTCAGAACTCGAAAATGTTTTTTTCTCACGTTTTAAAGCATTCAGTTGAACTGAAACGCTATATACCCGATTGTTTTGGATGACAATACGATACTTTAATGATATTTAATAAAAATTAATTACCACTTAATGTTGTGGTTATGTCCTATGTATATACATATTTATATTAATTGTAACTATTTAATAAAAAGTAGCTAACATAAAATTTTTCTTTGTTGATTTAAGTAGGAATTGACTCAATTTTTTTATATTACTTGATTTAGTTTTATATATATATTTGATTTTATTTAAATTAATACAATGTGTTGATTTTTGCAGTAATAATTACACTGGACTGACACTGCGTTTGTAAGTTCAAAATGCTAATGCATAGGACTTCGCGTGATTTTGAAAGGAAAATTTTACTTTTTGTGCTACATTTGGGATAAATAGAACGATAAAATGCATTACGAATTGTTATAACATTACTCGTATTTTTCAACAATCATCATTTTCATAACATTTCTCTTAAAATGTTAAATCATCTGCGAAGAGAACATTTTCAAGACATTAGTTCATGCGTAATTTTCATGCATTTGAGAATTAAAACTGAATTTAAAATATAAATGAATAAAAAAGCTGGTTTTTGTTTTATATGCTCTTCAAACACATGTTCCTAATTCGTTTCCTATTTTAATACTTTTAACGAGAAATAAAAGGAAGAAATTTTAATACAACTATGAATTCATGTATCGGATTCCTTTGATCATTATTCTTTTTTACAACAAAATATTTGAGAGGCATTAAATTTGTAAAATTACTTTAGTCAAGTCATTAATCTTGCATAACTATAAAATGTCCAATAGTTGTTTACTTAGTCTTTACCTATGATAATTTTATCTACAATTTCTGACCAAGGAGTACTCAAGAGCAGTTAAATTAATATTAACTTTTTATGTATACAGTTTCAAATATAATTCTGTAATAAAAATATTAAATGGTACATTTTGAGAGTTAAAAGAAAAAATGTTTTAAATGCATAAAATAAAACTCAGGTATTTCTTGTATTATCAATAAATCTCTCATTTATATTTATCCTATCAGAGACTAATATAAACATGTTTAGTATTATTTTTTTGTCTACGATTGTAATATGTTTACACTTAAGCATTAAGTGACTATAGTTATTGTTAAAAAATTTTTATTGCCAAATAAAGCTAAAGTTTTTAAGGTTTTCGCACACAAAAGAAATATCGAAAAGAAAAGAGAAAACAATTTTTTCTCTCATTATGAAATCTAGAAATATTGGTGCAACTTTTGTGTAGTAAATACTTAATTTTATTTTAAATTCGTGTAAATAATTTAAATTTAGATGTTTAATACGTTAATATCCCTTTCAGTTCTATTCATTTTATGAAAAAAATTGTAATGTTCGAAAGCAATGCCACCCCCTACTTTATAATGGTGTTTGAATCGACGAAATATTAGCGATATAGCCAAGTTCGTATCATTTTTGGTGACCATTTTTGACTACTTGGTGATTTTATGGATGCTTGTGGAAAGTACTGGGGAAATCTATAATAACGTGACCTTTGACGTGAGCGGATATTTGGAGGAAACGCTTGAAGAAATGAGTGAATGAATATTAACATCATATTGTTCTGCTACACGAGGGCCTTTGGCGACGAACCTCATAATTTTGAACGATGGTCAAGTGACAAGGACGATACCTGAGCTGCCTGCCTTCCCTCCTAAATACCACTCCACAACAACGGGAGGACGTTTGATCTCTCGACAGTTTTAACGTGCATTGCTCCCCTAAACGGCGGGTCTTTAGTGGTACTGGGTTCGAACTCGTGACATGCCAGCCACAATCGGATACCTTAACCATTAGGCTACCATGGCCCGAGGAAACGCTTGAAGGAAGCTACATAGACAATATTTAGCGATGAACTCGCTGAAACTGGACCAGTATTACTTCGGCTATTGAAGAAGAAGAGAAACTGTTTGCGGATAATCTTTACCATTACGTACTTATGTGTTTAGACACTGATAGTTGTGTCTGTGCACTGTAGACACGATGAAATCTTCTGGGATTAATAGGGCGAATTTTATGACTGCATCCTGTATTTTTAAGGATAGTTTTTGTGCAATAAGTTTAATCGCTGTTAAGGAACTCTTTTGTTCTTTGGAACTGATGCAATTCACGAACATACAATTCACGTACCTCGATCTATGCGATAATATTTTAAATGTAGATATGTTATAGTAAAAAGGTAACAGTTATAATTTAAGTACATTTCCTCAGGCAACTTAGATTTGATTTACTATACATTTAAAATTTATTAGATGATTAAATTCATCTTTTTCTTCAAATAAGCACACATAAATTCATTCAGGAAAAAGGATCCAGATGAGAGAGAAATCATTACATTAGAAACTTTTTGTTTTACTTCTCTAACTAATCTTAATCAACTTTGGAAAAGTGACCTTTCAAAGGCAAGAATAAAATTAGATAAAGTTTTCTGGTTTTTTCCCTTTTGTGATTATCCAATAAAAAGTAAAATCTCTTTCGGAAGAAAGTTATAATTACTACTCCGATTTAGAAGAAGCTTTGTGGTAATTTCATTGAAAAAAATCACCGTGATTATTGCAATTTCACGTGTACATTAAACTGGCACAGGCAAAAAGAGAATTATGTTTCATTTTTAAATCAACAACATCAAACTTGGGCCATCAAGTTACCAAAAAAGGGAATATTTTTTAGTTAATCATTGCTTTGAGTTTTTAATAAACAATTTACTAAAAACTTTGTAAATTACTTTTTTTAAAAATGTTAATAATATTTACATAATTATAGCTGATACTTACGTATTATACCGTCGGTCAATTTGTGACAAATCTATACGGAACTTTATCACTAACCTTCTGAGACGTCTTTTTTAGGGAAATTTATTTCCCTACCTATTTCCAATCAGCTCCAAAGAGAGGACAGGGATTTCTTATTATGCATATTAGATAAAGTATTTAAGTCAAACGGAATAGTAAAGTAAGAGGCAGTAGGAGAGAGAGATTGAAGCAGGAAGTTATAATAGAGAAGTTAGAGATTTATTATTGAAGATTTCTAGGTGGATAAATTAGACAGGAAGAGCTGAGATTCAGTGTGGTAAATATTGATTTATAATTAAAGTCTCATTAAAGTTTTATATTAGGAGTGAGATTAAAGTTAAATGTTCAGTAAGAACATTATTGAATATAATTCTGGGATCTCTTATTGCGGTAATCTCTGCGTGATCTATATTCTAATTGTTAATTAATTGGATCATTAAATCTTTAGGTTAATATAAAGGAAAGTCCCTTTTAAACCTCATAAAGCTATTTTGATTTATTTGTTATTAAAAGTCTTTGATTCTATTTGGGAAAGATAACCAAATAAAGAAAGTTATTTATAAAAACGGCTACTGGTTCTTCTTTGACTCAAAATTATTCTCGTTCTTAAAGTGAGATCGGAGGGGATCTCTTCACAAATTTTATGAAATCAAAAGACGTAGCCAAAAACCGCGATAAGCAGCCAATAGTGGAAACTATTACCGCGCGTGTTTACAATAAAAATAACAATGATAAAAGAATTTGGCGACATTTTTTTTCATTCAAAACATCTTTTGTTTTGGTGAAATTAGTTGATGAGGTTTAATAGGTTCTAATACCTTATAAACTTGGAAATAACATAATATTAACCAATCGTACATTTATACTGTAAAATAGAAAAATCCAAAATTTTTAAACATAAAATAGGTATAAAAATATAAGAAAATTTTTAATGAAATCATTTCCATGTTCGGTAGTATTTATCGCGATAGTATAATGTATTTTGTATCAAAAAGAATACGTAGTTTTTCTTTTCAATAATAAAAGCAATTATCCTTTATCGTCAGTCACATTTGTAAGACACGCATGAGATCTTGAGAAGCGTGAAAGAGTTTGGTAAAAATGAGGTGATATAGTGCTATATATAGGAAGAAAATGTTAATTTTTGTCTTTTATTTTATGTGTTCAGCTTCCCCATTACTCCAAAAGGAATATTGGCGTGTGTTTTAACTAAAATTATTGTTCTAGTTAAGATGAAATATAAAGTACGACAAAATATTGCAATCTTTTGACATGGTAAAGATTTGATACTAGTATATTTTATTTCTTAAAAAAAAAAATAACACATGTGATATCAGTTTTTTGGCAAAACTTAAAACAATTTAGCAATTTATTTTTTCTAGGTAGCCAAAACATTGCCAACATTGCCAACTTTTGTGTGTGTGTGCACGCGCCATCCATTTTTACTAAGATAGCTCCTTTCTACTTAAGCCTTGTGCAATAAGTCTGAATAAAGCTGTGAGTTTGACAAATTTGTTTTACCCTAAGAAATACAAATACTATTTTAAAATACGTTTATTAATAAAATGAGATATGTTTAAGAAAATAAACTTTTCGATTTATGAATTTGATAAATGAAACAATGTGGAAAAATAATTTATGATAATCTCCAGAAATAACTTTGTGATAGCGTGAATGCATTATTATTAATAGTCTGAAACTTTTTAAATATAATGAAACATAAGTGCTTGACACTCGATAACACAGCAGTCTGAATTACTCAGTCACATCCTTGCAGGTAAAAAAAATTACCAAGGGCAGACCCGTTCGAAAAAGAGCGAGACATTAAGATGGATGCATAATTTCTTGCTACTGCCATAGTTAACTCCCCTTAACGGTCGGGTAGTTTTGAAAAAAAAAGAGTAATAAAAGTGCCAATATTTTTATTCAAGAAAATTATATCAAACTAAATGTGGGTTCAATATATGAGCATGAGAGCAATATATAAGCAATATATAAGCAAGAGATAAAAAACAACAGCATTCACATGTAACAGTACACATCCATCATCACTGCTCTCAGATTCACTAACAGAACTTTCAAAACAAACAATTATTTCAGAATCACTCTCAAATCTAACTGACTAACTCCGTAAGGAATACAATATATATATATATATATATATATATATATATATATATATATATATATATATATATATATATGACATGTTTTTTGAGCCAGAATCAGACTTAGTTTTAAAAAGGATCTTTATTTGATGAAATCTATACAAGTTCTTACGCTGAGAGGGAGAGAGAAGAAGAACACCAAAGTGAAATCTAAGTGTTTTACCACTTAAGCCAGATGTGAGAAGTACCTCTGATTTTATGAGTGTACATGAAAGTGTTAATGCTGACATATAGGGCTATTAAATCTAACGATCTAAAATTAGACATGTTTATTGGCTAGGCCATAGGTTCGGAAGAAAGAAATGGGTGATTAGTTTGATACTTGAAGATCAAAGGAAAAATATGAGTTAAGTGCTTGATAGGGAATTTAATTTTTAATCTAATTTAATTATATATATATATACATAATCACATAACGCAAACCACGCGTGTGCAAGAAAAGCAGAACTAAATAGCTGATCTAAGGTTACAAAAACATATCGCTAATATATATGTTTGCTTGTGCTAACATCTAGTTTTAAATAAAATAACTATCTATAAACACGTTACTAATAATCTGGTACTGTCATTGGTGAGAAATAAACATAATTCCGAGCATGAGAAATGGATAGGTTTAATCCTTTTAGCGCGTTACTGTTGAACACTCGAGTCCGGAAATATCACGGGCACGAGAAATACAGAGGGAAGTTTTACCCCGTGATTTTGACGGAAGCGATAAGCAAGGGGTTAAGGAACAAATGACGGAAAAATAATGATATAAACGTTGAGGGCACCGTATAAACTCCTAAAATATCACATAGGATTGCAGTCGAAATCACCCTTCATTACTTCGAGCTATCTAGGTGTGTCGGTAAGGGTCTTACTGTCCCTTCGTTATCTTTGAGACGAAGCAGAAAAAGGCAGAGTACAGTAGAGAAAACAACCAGACATAAATCATTCCTCTAAATAAAATAGTCACTTTTGCAAAGCCGGCTACTTCATGTTCATTACAAACTGATTTATGCCTTCCTAAAGTATCTTTCTGGGGTATATTTTCATAGAGTACGTACTTATCCATCATTTAAAAGTATTTGGGGGATTTATTTTCTATTATATTATCAATCAAACAATACAAACAAGTTCTGAGGAGACACTTTGTAAATATGTCGGATCCACGCCTAGAGATGGGGGGAAGGGCAACTAGCCATGTTCACAATCAGTTAATTTATCTGTAACACAATCAATAACACAAGTTCAATCAATCAAAACTAAAAGACTAACCTAATTAAAGCTATATGGAGTCAATTACCAAGGTAAGCGAAATATAAGAATACTTTGAATACCAGGACACTTACTTCAGGTTTCAATACACTGCCTTCTTAGCAATCTAATCTCTATTCAATATCTAGGGATAAATCGTCACCTTTATTATTACAATTATCAAGTACCAAAAATCGGCTTTACTCTATGAATTTTACTAAGCACTGTTCCTCTAACAAACTATCCTATCTATTTCCCTTTTTCCAGCTTGAAAGCAAACTACATATAGTAGACCTAATTGACATAATCACGTTCTTTTCTTCTGAGGGTTCGTTGCAAATAAAATAGTTTTTAAGGACCAAAGATTTCCTAAGAGAATTTGTTAATCAGATGGACGCGGATAGAGCCGTCACAACTTGCACTTATTCTTTTAAAGCCGAATCTCGGTAACCCGGCCTTTTCACAAATTCAGGCACCCTTCGCTCTATATTAGGCTGAGATTTTGGTGTTCTACTGCACTTGATAGAAATATAAAGCATTTTAAAATATCTGCAAGTTTGGATTCTCGCGTATTATCAAAAACCAATTTCTAATGTTATAATTAATTTTTCCACTTGTTGATTCCTTCTGATTGTCATTTCGCGCTCAAATGCAATATTAACTCATCCTACATTATTTGTAGTATTGAATTAAAATCAGACTAAGTGGCAGACATTTGAAAAGGAACTTCCATCAAATGTAGATGTCTATGACCGTGACATATTTAAGGTTCAACAGCCCCTATTATTTTCCAAGATGGTACTTGGTTGGATTTATGAGGAGGAACACGCGATCCAACAATCCTGGATTCCAATTAGTTTGAGACTCAACCAATATCAGGTTTAGTAACTCTCCTTTTTTACATTTAAAGCAAATAACGGTAAGACTTAATGTAACTGTAACTTCAAGAGATACAAAATGTGTTGAGTTTAATTGTTGCCAAGGCAATTAAAAGAGTTATGCTACGTTCTGAATAAACATAATCGATTCGTCTATTAGTTAAAGTGTTTGATGTCGACTACTATTATTCAAAATTACAATCAAGTCCTAGCCCTCTTCCCCATTGACATTTTAGAATTCGAAGTAGAACTGTAAAGTGATATCTTAGTAAGTAAAAAAAATAAATAAACAAGTGATATAAAAAGAATTAAGTAAATTACTTCTAAGAAACAACAAAGAAAAATCTATTTTATAGTTACTTTTTATCAAATAATTACAAAAATATAAATATGTATATGCATATGACAGAATCACAATATAAGTGGTAATTAATTTCAATTAATTATCATTAAAGTAACGTATTGTCATCCAAAACAATCGTGTATATAATATTTCAGTTCAACTGAATGCTTTAAAACGTGAAAAAAAATATATTTTAAAGTTTTGATCCAAGTCACTAAAAGTGAAGCCAAGTTGAGACTGTATCTGTAATTCTTTAAATAATTAGTTTCAGTCAATTTTAATTTTATTTAATAATAATTAAATTATCGTATTGTTACTCAAAACAATCGTGTATAGAAAATTTCCCCTCAAATGAGTGCTTTAAAAAATGTGAGAAAAACTTTAAAAAAGTTTTGACACAAATCGCCAAAACAGTTGCTAAGTCACCAAAAACGATGCCAACGTGACTGCATTTTTTGTAATTCTTTGACAATTAGTTTTAATCAATTAATTTTTATTAAATATAATTAAATTACTGTACTTCCATCCAAAAATAATCGTGTGTATAAAATCTCAGCTCAATTGAGCGCTTTAAAAGATATTTTACTAACGATTGAAAATTTGAACAAGGTAAATATATGTAGAGAGAATGAACTAATAGTAGGAATTGAGAAAAAAAGAATTCAATCTAAGGTTGCGAAACTAGTGTACTGAATAGGACCAAATGAGTTTAGATTTAAATAGTGATAAGCAATAAAACATTAAGATTAAGAAACTTAAATTAAAGTCATTTTATTCCAAATTCTATTTATTCCATTTTATTCCTGAGCTTTTAGTCCAAACTTGCTTATTATTTCCTTTATAAATAATTGGATTTTCATGTAAATTCTTTCTTTGGGAATCAATACTAAATGTAAATAGTCTTTCTGTGAAATAGTTGATCTTAATTTTTATTATTAATAATATTGAAATATCAATAAATTAAAATCAACTTCGAATAGCAAAATTAACATAAAATAATAATAACCTGTTCTGAACAACATCAATTTGTTGTATTCTTAAATAATTCCGGTTTTCTATGAAGATTCCTATTAACCCCTTAAGTGCCAGTGGCGTATACATCCGTATCACTTAACCTGTGTGTTATCCACCCTGGACGTATATATCCGTCCTTCCGAAATACGATTCTTTTCATAGCGCTGCTATCTAAAGTCATTCCCAAAGCTTTGAAACGTAATAAAATGATCTTGATAGTGTTTACAAAAGATTTACTTATTTAAGTGAAACATTTGCTTATATTTGTACCTTTTCCCCCCTCTCCCTCCCAATACACCGCATATGCACGCCTATGTGAAAAACGGTATCACTAGGGAGCGAATTACGTAGATCTCTTAATCCGCAGTTAAGGGGTTTAAAATACTACCAGATCAACGCTCTCACCTAAAAGTAAAATCTCTTTGAGGGACGTTGCTACGACTGATAAGCCTTCAGCGTTTAATATGTCTTGTTTTGAAACAGACGTTTAACACTTTATTGATTAATAAACTATAAAATGAATTTTTTTTCCTTTTTGAATCTCAGATAAATGCAAAATATCGCGGAAGATTTCAGGAATTCCGTTGAGTATAAGAAGAATATTGCCAAAAACTCAACTGGTAAGAATCTGTAGCGGTGGTATATATATATATATATATATATATATATATATATATATATATATATATATATATATATATAAGCCAGTAACAGCTTCCAGACTGAAGTGATCATTTTGGTCCAGCGGTATGTTACGTGTTTACGGGTCGGAAGGTACCCAGTTCTAAACTGCAACATTGGTGAACTTGACGCTGGACAAAGAAAAACGCAGCCTTTTCACGCAGCTGTCATGGTGCCACTACCCTCCGTAAGAGCAACCAAAGCCGTCAGACACACTTGAAGCAGCAAACAAAGCAGTCGGATCCGCACGACGTAACAAGCAAACCGTCAGACGCACTTGAAGCAACAACTCACACGCTCGCCATAGCAACCATATCGTTCGCTCGCTTATCCACCGACTCACTGGTAGAGGAGTGAATACAAGTGGTATCTATATAAGTCAGTAACAGCCTCCGCAATGAGATGATAATTTTGGTCCAGTGGTATGTTACGTGCTTATGGATCAGAAAGTACCGAGGTCGATCCTTCTCAAATCTAACAGCTTTTCAGAAAGAAAAGATGAATCATAAAAATTTCCAGAAACGGATTCAACCTCTATCAACAGGTAAGTAAGGAAAACTGCAAGAAACAAAATTTTAATTTTGTTCTCGGGAACCATTGTTTGCTACGCTGGAAGACGCCATCCGTGCGAATGGATTGGTGACAAAAATACAAAAAGCTAATTTCAAAGCCATCAATGAAGCAAAAAAATAATTTAAAGCATCACAGCATTACCTGATTTCCTTCAACGGCGTTAATTGCAATGAACTTTATAAAGATCACACTCACAAAAAGTTTTGTTTTTATGAATTTTTACTGAATTATGGGATCCTTCCTATTTTCTTTCATCCATGACTAAACATCTTTTAATTACTTTCTTCTAATAAAAAACAAAACAAATTGATAACGTAATTGATACATTTGATTTCTTGTCTGATAGAGATTTCTGTTAATTTTTTTGTACATTGTTCTCCAATAATTGAATTTCTACCACTGATTTACTCTATTTAAGATAAAATTAAGCATTGATTACACATAATTCGTTACAATATGAATCCAATGTTTGCTTATGGGAAACATAGTATTTGCTTTGATATTGTTTGTTTAATTGAAATAAGGATATAATTTTTATTTCAATATTTTTCTTCCGTTTCAAATTAAAAATGTTAAATGATCCGCTGCTATATCTTAACTACTAAATAATTCTCGTTACAGAAACGAAAGGGGATTCATTTCACACTCTTTATTGCTCCCCAAGGTAAGCAAATTTTCTTTGAAATCGTCCATTTTTCCACCCAAATTTTTTTATTCCATTATTAATCTCCTGCTGTACTCTAATAGATAAGACTGAAATTGAAATGGAAGAAAAGATGACTGTTAGAGCATTGCAGTTTTTGAATTCAAAATTTCAAAAGAAAACACGATTCACAAAAACATAAAGGGAAATATCACACATAAGAGCTTCGAAAATAAATATAAAAGAAGAATTGTAAGCCTAAATATATTTTCGAATAATTGGAAAGAGGGGATTCAGATTCCATAAATAAATTTAATTTTTGATTGAAATGATTGCTTAGAGACGCATTTCTTTGAAGAAATTTGAAATAATGCGTTGCAATGCATTTATTTTGAGACAATTTCTTCCCACATTACATTAAAAACGTATGACCTTTAAGAGTAAGTCTTGTTTGTGTTTTGGAATAACAATCTTGTTTTTGAGCTAATATAATAAATGGAAGATTTAAGATACTACAAATAATTTAAAAATGGAATAGGAACACAACATTAACAGTTAAAAAAAAGATAAAAATGATTTGGTGTAAGCTAATTTATTCCAAGAATGGATGTTTTTGAAAAAAATTTTCTTTTAAATATATATCGAAGATTAATTATCTAAATTAATTAGTTTATCACATCTAGGGTTTTTTAAATTCTAATAGTTAAATTTTAAAATCTTCCAAGTATAATGGTTTATAAAAAATATGATTTATAATTCCTTAAATAATTTTTCTTACATGTTCTCCGAAGATTTTAACAAGAACCCCCTACACACACAGTGAGTATTTCCTAAATATATATACTTTTCAACATCTTTTTCCTAAACATCTTCTAAGATTATTAACATTTACATTATATTCTACTATATTAAATCTGGTATTGCTAAGTGAATGTATGAAAAGATAAAATTGGTGAAAAAGATTCATCATTCTTTTTGGGATAAAGCGTATAATGATATAATTATTCCAACTAATGGTATAATTATTCTCATTACAGAAATACATCAAGACCAGATGTTGAGTATTTTTCATAGCTAAATATTCTGTAAAAATGTGAGCATTTTAATATACAATGTAATAAAAGAGAAAAGAGGCTCTAAAAACAAAACAAAAAAAATAATTTTAAGGATTGTAATAAGAATTTTAAAAATAAAATAATTTTTACAAAAAAATTATTTTAAAGATTATAAAATTAATTTTAAAGATTATATAATAAGAATTTTAAAGATAAAATAATTTTCACAAAGAAATAATTTTAAAAATAATATACATAATATAGGTTGCATACATATTTAATATCCTACAATCTATGTTTATAAACATTGTTCGCTTCGTCAGAGCTCAAGTGCCTCCCTCTAGGGAGAAAACTGGGCGTCAAAATAACTTGCGGTGATTGGTATCCGCATATATGGTGCAACATTAAAACAGATACCAGCTTCCGGGGAATGTACTATGCCGGCAATGGTAAAACACCAATGCGCAGCCCATTAGCAATAAAAAAAATATTTATAAACATTAGGAGGGTACCCCTTGTCCGTCTAACGTTGAACCAGCCTCCATTGAACAAATTATACAACTGTTCATACTTGTTTCTCAAATTGTAAAACTGTATTTTACATGCATTACGTAGTTCTATTTTTTTTAATACAGTGTGTTCTATAGAAATTTCTATATTTCGTACTGTGATGGAAGTCCTCTCACATTCATCAGTGTTCGAGAGTTAGAATGGAGAGAGATCAGCCACATAATCAAAATGAATATGTAATCTATTTAAGGTATCCGACTACCCAAAAGTCATGATATTTTTTGAAAAATGGACAGACTTTTTACATGATTTTATTTTTTAGGCCATCTTATTAACCTCATAAATATACCAAAGTTTTTATTTTCCATTCAATAGAACAAAAACTACAGGTGTTTTAGTATAAGCAGATGCCATGACTTTACATAAGATGTCAAACTTTAAAACGCGTTTTACTCGAAATGTGTTTTTTTCGAAAAACTCAAATGGGGTCAGTGATTGCTCAAAAAGGTTTTAAAATAATTTTCTTAAATTTTGTGTATATGTTCTGTATAACAGTAGAAGTGTTTTAACCTTCAGATTTATCGATCACTGTTTTATTACAAAATTTACAGTTCTTTATGTGAATATAATCACTGTATTTTTAAGCAATTTCATATAATGACTAAGATAAAGTGCTCTAGTTTTTGGGAAAATTAAAATATCTCTTATCCTGATGGTCATTTCAAATAGGAATAGCAAAGCAATACAGCAAAATTGAAAAACTGAAAATGTATTCATTTACTATTTGTACAGAGCGGGCCCCGTTTATGTAATTTGTTGTCTATTTTTATCCATTTTTTCTCATTTTATTAGTAATAATTTATTTTCAATTCTTAATTTTAGCCTTTTTCTCTTAAAATGTACTAAATAAATCTAAAAATCACTAAAAAATCTCCATATAACCATTACTTAAAAAAGCTGATGCAATTAGTCAGATACCTTAGGTTTTTTATGTCTCAACAACCCATGTTAGGAAATGCGCCCATAATTAAGTATTGGGGCAAAAGCGAGGTAGAGGAGTTATTTAATATTTAGTTATAAAATGAATCACTTACTCTTGGAATGTTTTGGTAACATACGTTCTAAATAATCGTTATTCTAATCTGAACCACTTGGACTCCAGTTGATATCACTACTATTCAAATATCTTACTGACCAATTTGTCAATTATCAATTTTAAATATTAAGTAACAATAAACAAGTAATTAATCAACAAGTCTTTCTCGACTAGATTTCTGCTAATTTACGTTAATCACTAACTTCCATCATCAAATTCCTAACCTCTATCTCCTTCTGAACCTAAGAGTTAATGCTTAATTGTAAGCCTTGATTTACATGAACCGCATCTTCTTCGGGAGAAAGTTTTCAATAGAACAAAACAGTTTTCCGCAAGAGGATCAGTAAGAGGTTCACGAATAGACCCTTCACAGTACACTTTCTTCATTTGTTCTTTTTTCCACAAAATCCGTTTTTTGAGCTCCTCTGCATTTAAATTCAACCTTTTGTGACCCTTTTTTTTCTAACTGTACCTGATGTATTTTAATACACGATTTTGTTTTTTATGGTTTTCTAAGGAACATATCTACTGTGTAAAAAAAAGAGTCAGGCGTATGTTGTAAGATGTTACACAGAAGGGAGTGTATATATTTCAGTATCAACAGTGTCTTATATCATGAAAATTTAAGGTTACTTGCCAGTTTGAGATACCAAAGTTCCCGTCTCCTTTAAAGTTATTTCCCATTGGAGGATAGATTTTGATGTCGAAGGATCGACATTCAATTCTGTTCTAACACGTCACTGTACACGCGTGACTGATTTAAATTTCGATAAACAAAGTATGCGCTGTACCTTTTGCTGTGGCGTCCACATCTTTACTAATGAAGTCACTGTTGCAAGTTTATCGTCTACGATATCCGAATAATGCACGCACGTGCGGCCGATCGGATTAGACTCGAAAAATCTCGGAGAGTTTTCCAATACACGGATGAACAGTTCATTACATTCCGATAAGTAGTTCCGTGATAATAAGCCATTACTTTTGGATTCTTTTAGCCCGGACATCCTGTATATTAAACATTCGCCAGATTTCAACTAAGTTAACTTAATGCAAAACTTCTGATATCATTTCAGCTTTTCATTGTTTAATTAGTTTAGGAACTATTGAATTATCCATCAATAAAATTCTGCTTCAGAAAAATTACGAACGGAAACCCAATAAAGATGCAGTTTTTAAGTTTTGCTCCAAATATGGTAATAGCGTTTGTTAAAAAAAATATTTGTGGCAAGTTAGACACGATTTCTAGATTTTCCTTTGAATACCACGCAAACTGTGATATAAAAAGAAAATCATTAGAATTAAATAAACAGTTAATTTCATTCATTTCATAAGAATGAATACAAAAACTGGACATTTAATGGAAGACTTGACAATGCAATTTTTTTCTTGCCACATAATAATAGTTAGTACATTTTACAAAAATGTTTCAGCACATCTTTGCTTTATATGCTTCATTTTTCTAACAAAACGTAACTAAATTATTTCCTTTGAAGAAAAATATATAAAAATACAACTTCGTTTGGGACACACAAAGCTAATGAGTTCTCAATTTTTATTTTTCTTACTACTTGGTGCTAAAGAGGTAAAAAAAAATGCAACTTGTTAAAGTGCAAGGGTAATGAAAGACGTTCAAACAAATGTCTGTGAATAGATGATGAAGTGAATATTAAAAGACATTCCTAAGCGGATATGGAAAAATTAAACGTGTGAATAAGCTCTCTTGCATGAAAAAATCTATTTCACTTTCGCAGCCAAATGTATCAAGCCCTAAAAGCTCATTTCAGCTTAAAGATTACCTTTTAAACTGTTCTAACTATTGCTGATTGAATTCAGTGTTGCATAAACTCATAATTATTTATTTGTTTTTTAACTTTAAAATAAAAGAATCCATTTATAAAGATTCTGAATTTACTAGATTAAAAAAAAATTAAGGAATCTGACAACGTTCGGAACTGATGTTTTGCAAAAGCGTATGAATGGATAATTTTTATGATATTTAGTGTCACTTAGATTAGAATACGCGTACAAATTTTTTTTAAGAATATTATTATAATAAAAAAATTATTTAAATGCAATATTTTGGCAAAAGATGAACTTAGAATGACCTATTTTCAAAACATTCTCCTATTATGAAAAATGTTTCTATAATAATAATATTATACCTATATAGTTTAAACATCTGTATAAAGTCTGAACTAAGAGTTTTGAAATATTTAATTTAAAAATGGATTTATCCCTATTTTAATATAACGGAGAGGAGAAATTTTAAGTAAGAAACATCGCGATAATTATATCAATCGGTAGTAACTCTGAAAATAATGTGAATTTTTCACAAATCCTAGTTCAGGCCCTCTGAAGAAATCTTTTCTCTATATAAGCTATCTCTTGTTGAACATTAGCATTTCTTTAAAGTAGTGCATTTAAAAAAAATTGCCGCAATACTTATGTAGTATACAAATTTGGTTTTAAATGTTTTGTTTGACTCTATGGTGGTTTTGTCTATATGAGTGAGTGATTGAATATTAACGTCAAACTGTTCAGATGAATGTAGAAATAATTTATAAGTATACTTTTATGTAACAATGTGTATTTTTCCCATAAAGAATGCTTTAAAAAATAAGGCACATTAATATATGTTGCAAAAAGGGAAAACAATTTCAATTATATTGCAGACACTATTCCTCAGTATATAATATGATGATTAATATATTCAAACACATTCATATCAAATGAGAAAACAATAGGGGAGCGCTTCGTAATTGATGAACATTATTCAACTCAGTGGATTTGAAACCGTATTGAAAAAGATATAATCATATTCTTTGAATTTCGGATGAGATATCTATCCGTACCAACTCTTTCTTCCTGAGCATTGGATTCTGTAATAAACGGCGTAAGAGGCCTGATGCGGTCTGTCAGTTTTTGAAAGGGAAAAATCGAGCCTTTGTACGACAAAAAATATTCCGCATCAATTTTTGGAATCATAAATATTAATGTGACGTGTAATATAAAACGGAATGTTGCGATCTGCTATATTAGCATTTCGTCATATGCAGCAAGAGAACAAGAATATTTGATGTATGTGAACATTGGAGAATGCGTCGAATCATTTCGTGAAATATTTTCCAGTCTAGTATTACAGAAAGATTTCTAGTATTTACGAAAAGATTCTATAAGAGGGGATATGATCTACCACTCGACATTAGATGCATTTATGGCCGATTTCAGTTCATAGTGGGATTTAGGTAATAAAATATACAGGAAATTAAATTTTCGCCTACGTTAAAATGTAATAAATTTAACGAAACAAATTAATTTTTTTCGGCGAAGTTATTTTTTTATTAAAAAGTATTCCTTTTTTAAAAGTATCATTATAAAAGAGGAATTGAACAAATGTGTGTATATCATGTTTAAACTTAGACCTTGTTTTTAATTTGACTAATTTTATAACCCCTTTTCTTTCATCAGAGCGAAAAATTCAATTTGTAACAAGGGATAATATTAGCACTTATTCTTGTCACAACTTTTAGATGGTGTCATATGACGATGTCTTCGAGAACTTGCATGGTTTCTCTACGGAGGAGAAATGGAAGCCACAGGAGAGTGAATCAGTAGAATGTTTGAGATCTGCTTCGTACAAATCGAATACACGCCACGACTGTTGAGATGGAATTCGTACAATGCCTAACGAGAGACTTATTACTTGCAGGGCTACACACAGGGACGTTTTATATTGACAAACTCGACCCAGACACAGAGTCTTGGGGAGAGGTTTTCACTAGCTCTCTCTTTTCCAGATCCATGCCACAACTGATCTTAACAGGTTTTGTGTCCATCTTTGAATTTTCGAAATCATTGACAATTTTCACTGTTGTTAATCGTGTCCTCCCCATGTGCTTTACTTATTCAACAGTATGTAACGGATACAATGCTACTCTTTCTCGAACTCGTACATTGTCTAATGAGAGCCTTATCACTTGCCGGGATACACACAGGGACGTTTTATGTTGGCAAACTCGACGCAGACACAGGATCTCGGGGAGAGATTTTCACTAGCTCTGGCGCGATTTGGCTACAATCCCCCCAAATTTTTAAATTGTCAAATGTCATTCCCGGGCATATTCTCCGAAAAACTAGGAATTTTGAGCTATGACTAGACTACATGAAATTTTACGGCCGTCATCTGCTTCTAGGGCTAGGTTGAATTGTTACAGCGTAGTACTAATAGCCTAGAAATTTGAGATGAAGAGTTCAGCTTACTTATTTGTTTTGGATTTACGTTTGTACTAGTATTTTACAACGTTTGATATGTACTGCTTCTTAACCCGGGAGTGGTTACGAGGGGCACAGATTCATCCCAAACTCATGAACTCTTTAGTTATGGGAAAACTGTTTATTTGTTACCAATGGCTTTGTCAGAATCCTACTATATGACAGACATCATGGGAACTAAAATGTATTGATTACATATATCCCTCTTTTTTAAGAGTGGCAAATGTTTTTTACAAACTTACGGTACTTGGGGGGACTAAGTTTCCCACACGACCGCTTTTTTTTCTAAAATATTTTCAATAAACATGTTACATTTCCCCCTGTGAACGAATTATTGGTTTTGATTGCTGTTTTGTACAACTCATTATGGTTTATGAACGTAAATTAACAGAATATTAAAAAGAAATTCTATTGGATGAAGTTGGAGTTGGAAGATCTCTATTGGATGAAGCTGAAACTGATCAAGCAAGAGAAGAACCTGGAGAAATAATGGATATTAATCATGATAGCGAGTGTAAATTTCAGTAAAGCGATGGACAGGAAACGTTTGAGTTGAAAGGAAAATTTCCAAAAGCCACCTAAAGAATTCCATCAAGAAAGATATAAAGCCACAAGTGTACCACAAGACCCTGTCAAAAAGATACAAGCAAGAAAAAGCTCAAAATGTTATTTGTCGATCATCAAATGACAATAAAACTACAATAACTTGAATAAAAGATAAGAATTTTGACTTCAAATATATCAGTCCTATAATGTTAACGAAAAGTGTGTGATTTGTGTTTTTTTTTAAAATATCACTTACATTTGAAACAGTTTAAATGGAGTTTTTTCTCAAATTATCAAAGAAAAATTGAAAATTCCTTAAAAGTAGGCGTGAATAATTTCTTTAAACTAAATTACTCACTGGAATTACAATTTTTACCGTGTACAATAAAAAAATTTTAAAAAAAGGATTGGGGAGACTCCGTCACCCCACGCGATCACTAGCGTTAGCATTAAGCGAGTGCCTTCTCTTGAATTAAAAGGATCGCAGATGCAGCGTAATTTTGCAAAGAACCCTGAGACCTCATGAAAACTTAAGATATCTTTGATGAAATAGCCTGAGATATTTACCCTCCCCTCTTCGGACGCTTAAATGTTACACTATCAAATTTTATAATGTTTATAAATACTGTATCTCATTTAAATTTAGGGCATCTATGCCTTTCATAGGCAAAACATTCTGGATATCAAGTCACTTCTGATGACAGTTCAACATATCATTTGCATCTCCATAAACAGGTTGATATTTCACACATATATAACTAATATTTCTAATTTTAAGAAAATATACTCCAGAAATACAAATATTCTTTTTAGGAAATAAAAAAATGGCAAAACCTTAAGGTATCCGACTACTTGCGACAGTTTTTTTTTTTAAAAAAAAATGGTGATATGGAGATTTTTTTTGGGGGGGTTTAGATTTATTTAGTACATTTTCAGAAAAAACGGCTAAAACTAACAGAAAATAAACTATTACTAGTAAAATGGGAAAAAGAGGGGAAAACCTGACAAAAAATGACATAAACGGGGCCCACTCTGAACAAATAGTAAATGAACAAGTTCTCAATTTTTCAATTTTGATGTATTGCTTTGCTTTCCCTTTTTGAAATGATTTTCAGAATAAAGGATATTTTAATTTTTACAAAAACTAGAGCACTTTATTTTTGTTATTGTGAAATTGCTTAAAAAAAAACAGGAATTATATTCACAAAAAGAACTGTAAATTTTGTAATAAAACAGTGATTGATAAATTTGAAAAGGTTAAAACACTTCTACTGTTATATAGAACATACACAAACAATTTTAGCAAATTATTTTTAAAACTTTTTGAGCAATCGCTGTCCCCGTTTTAGCTTTTCGGAAAAAAAACACATTTCGAGTAAAACGCATTTTAATGTTTGATATCTTAAGTAAAGTTATGGTATCTGCTTTTACTAAAACACTGGTAGTTTTTGTTCTAGTGAATGGAAAATAAAAAACTTGGTATTTTTATAAAGCTAATACAATGACCTTTAAAATAAAAGTAAATAAAAAATGTAAATTTTTTTTAAAAATCTTGATTTATTGTTGTCGGATACCTTAAAAAACAAAGAGAACGTTTAAAAATGTAAAGATTCAATTATATGTACTTAAAAAAAAGTAAATTCTCTATTCATTTGTACCATGTCATGTTGCTATTACTCTTAGGATACTGGTTTTGTTATTCGGAAGTGTAAGAATGATGTTTTATTTCTCTTGTAGGGTTTCCAGTCTTTGGTTAGACAAAAATGGAGTGCCTGAGGGAAGCTTTTAGCGAACTTCTTCTGGTCTTCTATTTCTTACTATTTTATTTAGATCATGGATACATCTACTTCTATAAATGGACTAGTCTTCGGAGCAATTTGGTCAAATATGGCAAGTTTTGAGACATTATGGTATTTACGAGCAATATCATATTTTGTTTCTGTAAAAAAAGAAAGCACTGGATAAAATAGGGCTTTATAAACTAAAGTCAATTTTAACAAAGAAATGAGTAAATAAAACCAATATTATCCACGTTGTTATTTGTAACATAAACATTCTTTAATTCCTGTCAAGTAAAGAACTATTTCAATTTTACTTAAAGCATTATCCGACGTACAACGTGCACTCTTAACGCAACCAATAAGATCGAAATTTATGGATGCACGGGTTATCCGCGGGGTATAAAAATGATGGCTTTAAAAATAGAAAAGGAGATGTGTGTGAGTTGTAAAAAATTAGACTTCCACATATATCGAAATACTGGTTATTTAAAAGAAATTGCATACCTTATGAACTTAAAAAGTTGTAGTTTTAGTAAAATTTTATTTATTCTTAAGCCTGCGATAAAACCATGAATGATGATGAGGATATTTTGTCTATGATTGCATCAAATCAGGCAATTTCATGGACAAGAACACCTGTTTTGACTATCTGTTGAATATTATCCCCATAGAGGTTTGTTGAAGTAAACATGACCCTATTTCTTGTTGAGCAGCAGGAATAGCTTGATGGTCAAAAATATGAGCAGGTGTTGACTTTATATCTGAACAGTTACAATAATTCCTAAAAGTTCTACCATCCCTATCAATCTTCATTCCTTTGTAATGATCACTTCTTAACCTAGAAATGTTCTTGGATATAAGGTGGTTTCCACACACTCACATTACAGAGTTGATGTTTTACAAGAATTGACTTCTCTCTCAATTTTAAATTTTCGACAGCATTTGCGCCTAATAGGGTAACATTGACAAAGTTGTCATTATTCAGATTTCTAGACTCTTTTTCCAGTTTATATCCGCATTTTCATTGCCTGTAAATCCAACATGTGCAAGTAACCATTGGAGAAAGCAGACTTTATTTAACTCATGTAATCTAAAGAGGCGAAAGCAAATCTCTTCAGTAATACACGAACCTCCATTCAGAATTGCCTGGAGGGCAATGAGTGAGTCACAAAAAATGATGAGACTCTTAACCTGTTCTAGAATAGGGAGAATCTCATATAAATGAAGAGTCTCAATTATTTCTCGAAGTTCACAAGTAAAGCAAAATACATTGGCACCAGCAACAATAACTCGTTGGTAGGTTGAATCTTTTGGAGTAATCATAAATATCCCCCCTCGAACCTCCACTTGAGAATGTTTCATCAAAAGAACCATCTGTATAGGCCAACACAAAATAATTTTTGAATACTTATCAATAGACTTCAGCCCTTTTGCCTTGAAGACACAAGTAAACTCACTTTCAGTACATGGCTTTAATAGACTTGTCCCAATTGTGGCGTTTTTATGAAGCGCAGCAGAGAAAAGAATTTCCTGATAAATAGAAAATTCGTTGTTTTCAAGTTCAAACGTTATTTTAATTTCACTATCAAATTGTATAGGGGAAGATCTTTTTAATCTTGCATTACTATATATTATAATTTTCAAAGGTTCTCTTAGTAATATGTTAAGATATATCTCCTGTGAGTGGCCCTGTTTGAGAATTTCATCAAGTTATATCTTCTTCTTTTGTCAAGACTATAAAGGCCACTCTCTTTTATGACCTTTAAGTAATACCTCGAATAAATGACTTCAAAACATACTAACATTGCATTTCAAAACACATTTTAGGTTTCCTCGTAAAAAAGGAAGTTCGAGTTATACGCCGAATTTTCCTAAAATTTAAAAAAAAATGCAACTTGAAAGTATAGGAGCGCGCGACATGCCGGTGCGTGCTATGCGCTGGATTTTAATCAAAATCTCCCGTTTTGTGAGATGGAAACAGAAATAGGACTTCAAAGCATTATTACGTAGATCGGAGCTCAAGAATTATTATGTAAAACAGTCGCAAAAAAAATCCTTAACAGCGATGCCAATTTATTATCGGAAATCCAATTCTTTAAATACAGAATTCCCCAGCAGTATTCACAGAGTAAATTTCAGAATGTCTTCACACCTTCCACAGCAATCAAACACAATTATCAGTGTTTGAAATACACGTATGTAAAAAATTATTCACAAGCACAGCCGAGCTAATCGGTAATCAAAATAATGCTCACTAATCGCTGGTTGAATCAAGACTGACTGGTTGCGGCTGGTGCTGCTCTATTTATAGACCCGGCGGAAACTTCCAGAAAAGTCCGCACGCGTCATAGTGTGTGAATAAGTGGAGAGATCCACAACTTTTTCTAGAAGAATCCAGAGGGTCCCAAACTCGCCAACATGGTCGCCAATGACGCCAAAATGGTCACCAAATTGGTGGTCAATCTAGTAGTTAAATATGATGCCAACTGGGCTCTTTTACCATGATTTCGCCAAGTTCTCATAGAATCGCCACTATAGCGTAAGGAACGGTATTGCTTATGAATATTACAGTTTTAACATAAAATAAATATAACATAGAGTAATGTAAATGCATTACACATCCAAATACGGTTTATTTATACTATTTACACGAAATTCGTAACAGTATAGCTCTTGTCGACTGACCGAGATTGTTACATAATAGGATCCATCTCTGATAGTATTAATATAACTTAAATGATTTTAAGTTAAAAATATTTTAAAATTCATTGCAAAAAAAGAAAAATATTCATCCCAGTAGCAACAGTTTAAATTTTCGGGGATACCAGAATTATATTCTTTGAATTTGGATTGGATGGAATGACAAGAATTATTCTGACAGAAGGTGTTCCTGACAGAATTATTTCGGATATACGCATAAAAAAAAGCAGCATATTTTTTCAAAGCTTGCTTTTTAAGAAACTTATATAATACATCAACATGTTTTTTTTAAATAAAACTGTTATATCCATTAGCATAATAGCTTTTCTTTCAAAATAATAGATTTCCATCATCTTATACCTTACTGCGAAGAATTGTACCAGAAATAATGCAGGAAAAAAGTTTCAAATGTGCTTTTTTTTTAATACCACCTTCCATTAACATATTAATATATAATAAAAATAAATTCAGTGATGCGAGAGTAAGAATTTCTATTGTACCTTTAAAGATCGAATTTTGGGCCTAGAGGGACAATACAAAATACATGGACCAAAGAATTTCCTTATTATTTAATATTTATACTTTTAATAATGAGTTGGCTCAATTTGAAATTATAAAAAATGGAAAAAGAAGAAAACGAAAAAGAGAGAAAGAGAAAGAAATAAAAAAATAAAAAAAATAAAATGAATAACAAAAACTTTTTTGATCGATAATGTACTGGATTTAATCTGAAGAGAGCCTGGAGAGTAAGTAAACTGGCATAAGAAATGGGAATAATATGTTCTCTGGATTTCTGAATACCTTAATTCTGTAAAATTAGAAGTACTTTGGTAGCTAGGCATCTGAATATATGATTTTCAAAATTCGTCTGAATCTCCAGAAATTCATTTTCAAGGTAAAAACTTTGGATTCGTGTGGAACTTTGTAGCGTAGGGTGCCAACACAAATGTAATCTTCATCCCTTGATTGAGGTTAAAAAGTATGAGGCTCATTGCAACAGCCCTCGTGTAGCTTCAAGTAAGTTAGTAACCTTGAACCGGCATAGAAACCAATTGTGACGGATGTCGTAATTTTGAAAAATGTGCAAGTAACGAGAACGATAACTGAGTTGGAAACCCTTCATCTAAGTTCCTCCCCTCAGCAATGTGAGGACTTTGAGGCGCAACAGATTTAGCATGCATCAACCCATCTACACAGTAGGTATTTGATGACATCAGGACTTGAGCCCAAGGCAGGACAACTCTGGTCACGACCTCATGACTATGACTACTAGGGTATCTCGGCCACTCGTGTAGTCTCAAAGAGTGAAATAAAAAAAATTAATCATTCACAATCTATACATAAATTATAATACTTTCTAAAACTATGTATTGATGACTACTTAGTGAGAACATTTATATTTTAATTCAAATATCGTGTTAGAGTCTTGATTCTTCTTAAGTTTTGTCGTAGAATATAATAAAGTTTTAGATACTTGAATGGATTGATTTATTGATTGTTTAATGACTTCGCACTTAGAAGCATCACGAGAGCTATTGGTAAACTAATCACAGGATTCTGATGTGTAATCCAGTGGTCAAGTTGACACTTGAACTGATATTTCCCTCAAAACTTCTTCACCATGCAAACGGGAAGATTTTGAGAACCTTGTGACGAATCTATACGGCACCTTATCACTAATACTCTTAGGCATCTTTGGGGATTGTAAATTCACGCATATTTCCAACCAGCTCTAAAAGAAGAGATGGGATATGCTAATGAATTAAGGTATTTAAGGAGAGCGTTGTAAGTTAGCAGATAGAAGGCGATTGAGCCAAGAGAAGTAGTGACGAAGTTAAGAAGATTCGAGCAGATTGCGTGATTAGAATCTTACTGTTATTAGTAAGCGAAATAACATTGGAAGGATTGATCTACCTGGAGAGAACGACATTATAGCCAGGGGATATTTATAACTTAGTTTCTCTGACCACAAGAGTTAATATATAATAAAGTTAGTGAAAAGTTAATGAATGCTAGTAATTCAAGTTGCGTATATTTCTCGGTCCTCTTGTTCCGCTAAACCTATTCGATATTGAGCTTAGTAGTTGATTAATATCCTATTTTGTGATTTAAAGTAATGTTAAAGGTAAATATCCCTTTGACGTAGACATATTATTTAATATTTGTATTTAGAAGGTTGTTAATTGAATCAATTGAATAAATACAATTTGTTATTCTAAAAATGGCGTCTGGTACTTCTTTGCCTCAATTTAATCTTAGTGTCCAGGGTGGAACCCAGGGGGATTCTCACAACCTCGACAGATTTAATGTATATCTGCTCTGTGTGCGATGAACTTTCTAACGCAAATACGACTGAAATACACAAGTATACATAAATAACGCGACACAAGTCCTTGACCATGATTTCTCGTTTACCGTGGCTGCTACGTTGAATTGAGCTGCCTTAAAGTCCTTGTTGTTGTTCTTGGCCTGTGTTTTTATCCTGGGATACATATGAAATACGAGTGGAAGAACAGAAGCCTACAATACAAACAGAAGTATATAGACATTTATTACAAGTGATGATCCCAGCATATAACATAAGGAGTGCGCTGTTTTCCATTCGACGAATCCATTGCAGGCGAAAGTCCGATTTCTTTTCCCAAAGAACATACATCCATGCCTTACTCGTGATTCGAACCCGAATCCAATCGGTTACAAGCCGAGGGTCATATCCACCATACTGGCAGGGTGGCTCTTAAAATTCTTAAAGTGGTTTTAATGGAAGTTAGACAGCAAGTCCAGATAAAAAGTCTTCATCGTTACCTGATTGATTGGGATTCAATATTATGAGCTATAATAAAAAACAGATCCCTCATAGCTTTAATAAAATTAAACTAATTAATTCGTAAAGAATAATGTGGTATCTGTCGTTCAAAATTAGTTTTTTCCAGAAATTAATTTTTTTAAAAAAAACCAGTCAATAATTTAGAAACTTTATTTACAAAATTAGTTATGAAAAATGATTTTCTGTTTAGTTTGGCAATTTCTCATTCTTTAGGCGATTTTCTATTTATTTAGTTTTATCACAAAACATTTGTCTTAATTTATTGATTTAAAAAAACGAATCTAATAAGAATGTAACATCTGGAATTGTGTGTGTTTATCATTTGTAATACTTTAATCGTGATAACAATATATCCACTTTTGAAATGGATCCAATTTTAAAAAGAATTTTTTCCCTAAATTTTATCCCAAACATTTTTTTCTTCTGAAAAATAAAAACGTTAATAATATCTAATTTATATTTTTATTTCATAAATACTGTAGACAATTTTTAAAAACAAACTATCTTATGATTAATGTTTGCTTTTCTGCGTTCAAAAACAATTTTATTGAGCTAATTTTATCTCAAAAACAGATTTTCTTCCCAAATTCACAAGTGCAAAATAAAAATGTAATTTTTTCTGTCATAAAGATCGCAATGTCTTTATTGCTACGCCGTGAAAAGCATAAAACATAGTAACTTCCAATATAAAATGTACTAAAGTGGCGAGGATATGATTAATGTTTTAGAAATGTGTAAATCTGAATAATTTATCATAGGAATATTACTCAACTAACAAGTATAGTTAACCCATGTGTAACAGACGGCTCTTGGCACTTGTTCAGGAAATTAGAGCACATAGGCACAACAGCTGGGTGAGGTCAAAGAACTAAGAAATGAAACTCCATCAATAAATATAATTCCCATCTTGAAAGGAACATTGCATGTAAAATATGTTTTAAGAGGAATTTTATATGATTATAGAGCTTTTCATACATTACTTTAATCAATGATTGTTATTAATAGCGTCTCTTTTCAAAACTATGCGAGGCGTATTGGCTACGGTCTGGTAATTTAGAACTTGGATAAAGTCACGATTGCGACACTTCAGCTGGCACTCCGATCTTCGTAGTTTCACACAACGTCAACGTGAGGACTTACAAGTCCAAACTGATTAAGGTTTCTCAGGGGTGTTAAATTTCTCTAGAGGGCTAAAAATATAAACAATTTTTAAACAGGTATAATTCTTTAAAATTTAAATTAAATATTTCGAATCTTTTACACATTATTTATAAATGAATGGGGCTTTAGAAAAATATAAAATGTTTAAAATATAATCATAATTTAAAACATTATAAGCATATGAAAATAAGACACTTTTTATAAGAAATATTTATTAAGTTTTACATTTTCCAAATTTTTTAAAAAAATTTCAATATTTTTCAAATATTTTGAAATACAAAAGATATATTATTCTTAAATGACGCAAGGTTTAAAGAGGATGATAAATTTTGAAATTATATAAAGTTTTGTACATCAAAGGGGCTACTATTTTAGAAAATAGCATGCACAAAGAAAAAATTAATTAATACTCGTATTTATTACAGTACTTTCATATGCTTATAATTTTAAACATTTTATACTTTTCTGAAGCCCCATTCCTTTATAAATAATGAGTAAAAGGTTCGAATTATTTGATTTAAATTTAAAATAATTCTACCTGTTGGAAGATTGTTTACATTTTCAGCCCTCTAGAGAAATTTAACACCCTGAGAGCGTACATCAGCCTTTAGGTCTTAAGGAGCTCCAGGGGATTCGAACCAACTACTTGAAAGAAATACCGACCATAGCCACCACCACCAGCTCTTGACAAGTGCGGCTATTACTAATCTTTGCCACTCAGAAGTTTACGCGTTAATTTTTCCACCAAAAATAGTAATGAAATTTATAACACTCAGCAACAATAAGTAAAATATTGTTACCATTAAAGAAATAGAGAGAAAAGTAAATGAAGGATATACAACCAGAGTTTGTGAAAATTGTTTAAAATATATTAAACATTAAATCAAAATTAAACAGGAAAAAGGAATTAAGTTCCAAAACTATTTGAAATTACCATTATAAATAAAATTAACGCTGTTTTGTTTCAAATAAAAATAAGGTTTCAATTTTATAAAGAGACATTTGTTATATAGATAAGAAGTTACTTTTACAATTTTTCATCAGTAAAAGCAAGATAAGCAGATTTATATGATATATTTTTAATTTGATAAGTTTTAAGTTTTAAGATCTTAAGTTTTTTGTGGATAATTGTGGCATACTGTATTTTTAAAGGAGATTTAAAGAACAAACTTTTAATTTTTTTACTTTCCAACTCATTTATACCGACATCGAAGATGTCCCCCCTTCCCCATCCATTTAACGAATAAGTTTCTAGGAAATGAATTTCAGCTTGAAATAAATGCTATTTCTAAGTTTTCTACGTTTTATTTTGTTATTGGACGTAACGTTTTACGTGTGTTGCATACGTAAGGTATCCCACTACGTCCATAATCTTAATTTTAAAAAAGAAAAATAAATAGAAAAAAGGAGTGTGTGTGCTTTTGACCACACGATAGAAGTAATAATTTCACAATTTGTAATGTTGTTTCAGGGATTAGTCCGGTGAATAAAAAAACAAGGGGGATATTTGTATTGTCATATAAAATTATTAATTCATATGTCTGTACTCGCAAAGTAATATTTTTTGGAAGATATACTATCATATTTGTGAGTTAATAGTATTCTAAGAAGGAAACCATGGGATTATGGTGGCTGAAATAGCTTGTAAATATTTTATATAGGATCAAAGTTATTTAAATATCTAAAAAACAAAAAAGGTTACTCCGTACTTTGACATGCTTTCATTTGGATCATTTGACATAATTAAATTAAATTTTGATTTTAAAAAATGTACTACCTACTAAAGGTTTTGATTTGTCTTTTGAAACACACACATTTACATTAAAATCCGCACTTAAAAGAATAGGCAGTTTGTTCTGAGGAGTTGATCCGGATTCAGTGTACGCAACTAAATTTTGAGAATAAATTCGATCATTTTCTCTACACTTTGATTTGGTGAAAAATACATAGTAACCATTAGAATTATTTGTTCATTTTCTGCTCTACATTTCGCTGCACAAATTTCTCTGATACATGACTCACTAAACCCAAATGATGCAGTAGTATTGCTACTATCCAGTAGTATTGTTACCATTGTTATGAGCGTTACCAACCCGATTGTAACAATGTTTGGCTTTCTAAAACGCATCATTCAAGTTCACTCTTCAGCAAAACGCGCCTAAAGAAAATATCACTTCAAAAATTGATATTTAACGTCATCTGAGTTAAATTGTTGATATAAAAATTGTTTTAAAAATATGATTACAATAAAAATTATTTGAATGCAATTTTTTGGTATAAAATAAATAAAAAAATGAAATATAATAATATATTTCCTGTATAGTATAACTAAGACTTTTGTACAATGCCTCGACTAAGAGCTTTGAAATATATTATTTAAAGGCGGGAAGACTCATATTTTTAACCAACATAGTAGAGAAAGTATAACAAAACTGTGATTATAATTGAAATTGATAGTAACTCTGCAAAATAATGTGATTTTTTTAAAAAAAATCTAGTTCGAGCACTGCAAAGAAGTGTTATTGTTGTTGTTGCTAATCCTCCGGGGTCTGACGAAATTAATCAAGATCAATTAAATCGTTGACTCTCAAAAAGTCCAGAACAAGAAGGGGATCAGTGTAAATTTCTTGCTTGTGAGATCCATGTAACGCATTATGTGTTAGGGGAAGCATGGTGATCTTGACACTTTGCACAGATAGAGAAGATATTTGTGTTCGCTGAGAATGGGAGGCATTTGATGTGACGGCTAGTAAAACGAGACAGTGTAGTCTGGGAGCATCCGTCACACTTGAGGACTAGGGCAGTGTTTCTAAAACTGTGGGGCACGCCTTCCTTGGGGGGGGGAGTGATAATCCTACCAGGGAGCGCGAGCATATTGAAAAGTCGAAAACAAAAGATTATTTAAAAAATTATTAATTTACTGAAAGTAAACAAACAAAATACATTTTGACATAATATAAAATAAAATACACATTTACACTGATATATTACACTTATAAATATATTGGTGCTACACAATATCTTTTATAATTAATTTAACAAGTACAAGTTTATTAATTACCAGTAACCTCATGGGTTACCAATATATAAAATTATACGTTACATTTTACACTTGTCTTGATAATTTGTACGGTTTATAATTAGTCCCTCAAATGCCGAGATTAAAAACTACGCGATCTCCCCAGTGTAATCCTGTAACACGCAGGCGAGTGTATTTGATGTATTATTGGGAGAGGGTAGAAAATGAATAAATAACCAAAATAAGTCAATCCTTAACAATCTCCGTCAAGGTGATTTTATTCCCTTCCAAAGCCTTCGAAATAATTTTATGAAGCAGTTCGCAGAAAAGATCGTACTTCGGAAAGACGTATATATACGTCCGGGACAATCAGCGCACTGGTTGAAGGAAACGTTTATATACGCCGGCGGCTCTTAAGAGGTCAAAGTCGTGTTGTAGATTTAGCACCAAAGTATAGTATTTAATTCAATTCATTGTTATCGTATGGAGGGGAGGCAATGGAAATTATGATTGAATATTGGGTCGAGAATATTGAAAGTTTGAGAAGCACTGGACTAGAGCCTGACCGGGTCTATTATACGTATCCCAATGCTTAGTGGGAGGCATCCTCCACTCCAACAAAAAATTTTTAACGAGTATAATACCAGATAGGTAGGGATGATGTGGAGGGAGTTGGAGGATTACAGCCCTCCTTTGCTAGTTTGTCCGCCATTTCATTGCCGTAAAGTTCGACGTGAGATGGGATCCACTTATACATGTTTCAGCTTGTGTAAGATAGATACACTAATTTCGTCTCACCGCCAATAAACCATTTATAACGGTGTTGAAGTGAACTACGGCTATCTCAAAGAATCCTTAGCTATATATAAGCAGAATATCATTATGTTAAAAGCATTTAACTTAAGGGAACTTGGTACCCTAAAAATCACAAACCTATCGTTTTTTTTTATTTTCATTTAATCTTATTCTTTGCATTATTATCTTTCGATTGATATATCACTTGTGCATGTCGGAAAGTTAGAAGTTGAATAAAACTTCATTTGAAAACAAATTAAGCAATTCAGCCACACCCCCTTTTTAGAAAAAAAAGCTAAAAAATGCGTTATGATCAAAAAAATCTATTTTATAAATAGAAATAATAACTATAAAAGAGAATGTGTAGTATTAAAAGCAGAATATTTCCGAGGCAATACAATAATGTAATTTTTCTTCCTTGTGAAATGTGTGCATGTAAAATTTTTAAATTAAGGCATTTTATATTAATAATTTTATAATTTCAGTTCTTCTTCCTGATATATTTTTCATACAAATGTAATACTTTAATATTATAAGAAGAAAATAACTAAAATATCTGTCGTGACAGAAAAAAAAAATTTTTTTTAAAGTTTTTCTTGAGTTTTCTTGTGCAATTTTATTACTCTCTTAAAGTTGATCATTTATAAAAATGTGTGGGTTGAAAACTTATGAAAATGCAATTACTTTAAAGAAAAACGTATAAGTAATATCTTAAAGTGGTATTTTAAGTTTAATTAAGCTTATAATAATTATTTTTTAAGAATTATAAACTTTTTAAAGTGGGTTTTCTCAGCTTGTGTTTTTCGAAACCTTAGTGCATTCAAAATGCTACTCCTTCGACAATTATTTACCAATCACTTCAATTTTTTTCCTGCGTGTTAAAAATAAAGCATGTAATAAAATTAGGGATCCATTTTGCTCTATAAACTGAATACTTTTTTTAAAAAAAAAATAAAATGTAAGACATGTTGGCTTTTTCGTTGATTTTTAGCCTGTATATCAACATTTTATTTTTTTCTCGAAAACGAATGAAGTTATTCTAAAATCGATCCCTAAAGTTGTTAAGAATATCCATAAGAATACTATAAAAACAGTTCAGGTCAAAAAATTAATTTTTACAAAAGGAGTAGGATTTTAAAATTTTCCCAATTTTCTTCAAAAAATTTAAATTTTTAAAATTGTTTGAATAATATATGAAAATTTTGATCTGGTAACATTTTCTTGAATAGAAACATTGTATAAAATGTTAAAATATAATTTTCAAATACGTAAATAAAGAAGTTTGCTCAAAGGGTGCCAAGTCCCCTTAAAAGGAGAATGTTTTGAATACAAATCATTCTTCGTTGTTTGCCTAAAAACGTTTTTAAATACTTTTCTATTGTAATTATATTCTTAAAACATTTTTTTTGTTTATATTCTAATTCAATTGTGCATATAGGCATCTGAAAAATCACGGTTCCGAACGCTGTCAGACATCATATCGCGTTGTCTTTTAAACATGATTGTTATTGCTTTAGTAATTTGTATTCTGTTGTTGTACAGCTTTATATCGCGTACTGAAAGTGATAAGTTTATATTCTTTTTCCTTATTCAATGTGATAAATTACGAAAAATGTTCATATATAAATTAAGAATATGGTTCCTAGTTTCCCTTCTAACTGTATACAAATAACACACAAATTAAGGTTTTTATACAAGTATTCTTCAATATTTTTATCAATGAAAACTTTATGTGAGAAAAACAACTAAACACTATGTACAAACGTGTAAAATAAATGTATCCAGAAGAATTCAAATCGTTTCTCCTTCTGGAAAACTCATTCACTACAAAAACACCAATGAAAAACGAATCAATTTAATGACATCTTTGGAAACTCAGTTCTAACAGCAGTATCTCGTATTACTCCGAGTCACCATTTTAGTCAGGCGAAAAACGATCATCGCCCAGGACGAGTTCCTGTTATCTGGATACCTTTCCGCATACCGACACAGTTGAACTTTAATTAAGAATCCAGGGAGTTTCCAAGCAATTTTCCTCTCCGGCGCAAGGAAGGACGAGAAAAAGTTCTTGCCATTAAACGGAACTTTAAACGATGCAATTTAGAGCGCTGTTATGTTCATACAGCTTCCTTATAATCATTACGGAACGCATGTTTCACTCTATGCTCTGTGCAGTAACCAATAAATATTTATTGCATTATTTAGGATACACACCGCGCACAAATCGGCTTGCTAATGACGTTTTGAGTACATGGTAATTGCTTTATTGATGGCAGACTTCGAAATTTAATGTACATTTTGCTTTTATGTGCTTTATAACAATACGGGTTTAAATTGAAATGCAGTGGGAAAAGAAATACGACATTTTGGACTGTTACGATCGTGGGTGAGTATTCTTCGTCGATAAATAAGTTAGAATTGCCACTGGACGTATTCAAATTACGATTATTACTAAATAAAAGTGCCATTAAAAGACTTACCACTAGAAAAGCCATACGTGGTGATTCTTTTTAAACTGACACTATCCGTATTAGCCTGTAGCTCGATCTAACAACTACATTGACACATATCTTTGTACGGAGATTAATAATGATAAAGAAAGCAAGATTCCGTGGTCTAATACTTAGTCCCATAAATAATCACCAGGAGTTTTCATAGCGGGATTGTAAATTACCAAACTAAGACTCAGATATATAAACAAGGTACCCTGTTTACCTCTCATTATGATTAAATAAAATTCAGAAAAAAATTCGTCCCTGTTACATAAAAACTAAGTTGCTATCAAAATTAATTAGAGCGTAAAAACACTTTAAAAAGACAGCTGCTTATTCGTGAATTACAGGTAAACATCAGAAAAAAAATTGATTATAAACATTGGAAACGAATGGTGCAAGTGATACGAGGTGTGGCTAATAAATAACGAGACTGTCGTTGTAAAAAGTTTTATTCTTATTTTATACATAGTTATTTATTATCGCCTTCAATGTACACTCCTTCTCTATCCCTGCAACGCTCCATGCGAATTTTCCATTGTTGGAAACAGTGCATGAAGTCGTCTTTTGTCAACTTCTTCAGTACTCTTGCCGCTTTCTGTTTAACAGCTTCCACGTACTCAAATCTTGTTCCTTTTAATTCAGATTTCACCTTAGGGAAGAGATAGAAGTCCCATGGTGCCAGGTCTGGCGAGTAAGGTGGATGCTCTAACACTGGGATGCTGTGTTTGGCCAGGAATATCTTGACAGATAACACGGAATGAGCTGGCGCATTGTCTTGGTGGAAAATCCATGGTTTTTCCTTCCACATTTCGGGTCGTTTTTTTCTTATTTTTTCACGCAGGTTGCCAAGTACCTCAAGGTAGTAATGTTGATTGATTGTTTGACCTTCAGGAACCCAGTGAAGGTACACAATCCCATGAATATCGAAAAAAACAATTATCATTGCTTTAAATTTTGATTTGCTCATTCTTGCTTTTTTTGCTCTTGGTGAAGTTGGAGTCTTCCAATGCATGGATTGGCGCTTTGTTTCCGGATCATACGTAAAAAACTAGGATTCATCACATGTTATTACCTTTTCCAATAAATTTGGGTCATTTTTAATGGCATCCAAAATGTCAGTACAAATATTTTTGCGAGTTGCTTGTTGTTCAAACGTGAGAATTTTTGGTACCATTTTGGCGCACACTTTTTGCATGTTCAAATTGTCATGTAAAATTTGCCTTGCACATTCTTTATCAATGTTTACAGTTTCAGCTATTGCACGAATACTCAATCGACGATCAGACCGAATCAAATTAGCAACTTTTTCGACATTTTCATCCGTTTTTGACGTTGAAGGGCGACCTGGCCACGAATCATCTTCAACGTCTTGTCGGCCATCTTTAAAACGTTTGAACCATTCAAAAACTCGTGCACGGGATAAACATTCACTCTGCCGTACACTTCTTTCAGTAAATTATAAGTTTCAGTAGCGGTTTTTCCAAGTTTGAAGTGAAATTTAACAACAATTCGTTGCTCTATTATTACACTAACCATTTTTTCGCCAAAATAAAATAACGATGTTAACGGAAATGAAGGTTATGACTAAACCGTGTTACTTACGCAAATGAGGCTTAGGGCATTTTGAAGAGAAAGCTTCACACTAAACAGCTGTCAGTCAATGGCGGACTACGCATGCGCACTTTTGCCTCCGCAGCGTCAGTCTCGTTATTTAATAGCCACACCTTGTATAACCGTGCGAGTAGTATAGGCTTTAAAAACATATAGACAACTCCGAAAAACTGTATTTTTAGTTGAAGGGAGCCAACTGAAGTGGATATACCACTTAAATTACCAGAGCACGCATTGTTGTTAACACTATAGTATACCTAAACTGAATTTTCATAATAATCTTAATTTTAAACACATAACTTACAAAGAGTTTGGTGATATGTGATGCATCTTGTATGTGTGTAAGTCGCACTGAATACCACAGTTTGCTATCTTATGTTTGAGAATACTATTGTAAACATTACATATCGTATACAGTTAAGATACTCCAGTATATTAACTGGACTCCCCCCAGTTACCCCAGTTACAGTATTATACTCTAGTACTAAGTATACTCCAGTAGATTAATGTAATGGTATTTAAAACATTTTTTTCCCGATTATATTGCTTTCAATACACTTTTCCCGGTGTTAAAATTTAAATAATTTTATTTTTAATGTATACTTTAATATATCAAACCTACTTTTAAATTAAAACATAAATCTAAGCGATATTTATGTAATAATACAGAACATTTTTAGTTTTTACGGATTATAAAAAAATATATTTAATCCATTCGCAATTTACTATTTTGTTACAAATTGTTGTCGAATTGCAACGAATTTCTTTCCTGATGCTCTACAAGACATTAACATTTATTAAAGAAAATACATGTATACATGTTAAAAAAATATTACACCATGTATTATTATGAAACATATTGAACACGTTATACATGTATGTATAATTTTTTTTCTAATCTCTGTCTCATTCAGAAAACGAATTATCATCTACTTCTAATGTTCACTCATTTTGATTTAAATTAGCTTTGTAACCATTCTTAATTATAATAACGGAAACTGTCAGTTCCAAGTAGCTGAAGTGCCCTCTAGCGACCACATACCTTCAAAAGAAACTAGGTGAAGAGACAGCGAGGTAGCTATGAACAAAAAAGTAATGTAAAAAAGAAAATTAAGTCAATTCCTACTTAGATCAACAAAGAAAAATTTATTTCAGCTACTTTTTTATTAATTAGTTATAATTAATATAAATATGTAAATACAACATTAAGTGGTAATTAATTTTTATTCATTATCATTAAAGTATCGTATTGTCATCCAAAATAATCGTGTATATAGAATTTCAGTTCAACTGAATGCTTTAAAACGTGAGAAAATAAACTTTTCAAATTTTGACATAAGTCGCCAAAAATGATGCCAACGTGGCTATATTTGTAATTCTTTAAATAATTAGTTTTAATAAATTAATTTTTGTTAATTATAATTAAATTATTGTATTGTCATCCAAAACAATCATGCATATAAAATTTCAGCTCCATTGAGAGCTTTAAATATATTTTATTAACGATTTAAAATTCCACCAAGATAAATAAACAAACAAACAAATATATAGAGAGTGTGAGCTAATAGTAGGAATTGAAAAATAGATGAAAAACCAACAAGAATAACATTTATTAACATTTTCCTACGTGTGTAATGTGTTATGTCGCGAATGAAGCCATCTTGGCGAAATTTGCGTCAGCGAAACGGAAGAAGTACCAATAATTCTTACACTGAAGGAGGTTTAAACATGGTATACATGACTAGAAAATAAACTGCACAGAACACTAACGGCTGAACAATAAAAGGAACAAATATTTTTTAAGTGAAGACATATTTGTTAATAGATAGGGGAACCAATCGTCCTCCTTTAGGGAGGAAAGTTCTTCTTTATAAGGTTCTGTCCTTCCTTGAAAAATATCTTTTTACTTGTGCTCCTTTTCACTATTTTAAAACTACTGTTAATCTCTGTATTCAGAAATGCCAGGCCAAACTGTTGCTCGTCACTTTATCGCAAGTAAATTGAGCAGATGTAGAAAATTGTGTTGAGTTTTTATTCAAAGAAATGCCTGATATTAAAATTGATGACAATTATGTGTTTAAAGAAGACTAAATGTATATTTAAATTATGATAAATTAGAACAATGGGACAAATCAGCTAGTTAAATTTAATTACAGATGGGTGGAAATATTTAATCATTTCAAAAATGAACACATTCTCTCTCTCTCTCCATATGAAAATTTAGTTATTCTTGCTGAATTTACATTGTACTGCCTTGGAACTTCTTATAGTTAGCAGTTGAAATTTTTTTTTCAAATGGTAATGATTATTGGACATGTGACAAAACAAGATTGGATGGTGATACTTTGCTTGCAGCAATTACCATTAAATTCAATATGAAGGATTTTTCTTGGTCCGAAATTTCCCGTTTATTAGAAAATAATATATTGACAAATAAAAAATAATTTAACGGAAAAATAATCGTTTAAGTAAATATAGGGTGTTTTTTTAGAGGTATAGAACTTTAAATTGCAATAAAACAACGATGTATTCTTCAATTGACATGCATTTCTTTTAATCGAAAGATAATCTTGTGGCATTACATTTTAAATATGATTTCTGGCATAGGACTGCCACGGCTGGCTCGGATGTAGTCCAATCTGGACGTCCAATTTTCGATGACTTTTTCCAACATTTGTGGCCGTATATAGGCAATAACACGGCGAATGTTGTCTTCCAAATGGTCAAGCATTTGTGGCTTCTCCGCATAGACCAATGACTTTACATAGCCCCACAGAAAATAGTCTAGCGGTGTTAAATCACAAGATCTTGGAGGCCAATTCACAGGTCCAAAACGTGAAATTAGGCGGTCACCAAACGTGTCTTTCAATAAATCGATTGTGGCACGAGCTGTGTGACATGTTGCGCCGTCTTGTTGGAACCACAGCTCCTGGACATCATGATTGTCCAATTCAGGAATGAAAAAGTTAGTAATCATGGCTCTATACCGATCACCATTGACTGTAACGTTGTGGCCCTTCATCGTTTTTGAAGAAGTACGGACCAATGATTCCACCAGCCCATAAAGCGCACCAAACAGCCAGTTTTTCTGGATGTAACGTATTTCGACATACACTTGTGGATTAGCTTCACTCCAAATGCGGCAGTTTTGTTTGTTGACGTAGTCATTCAACCAGAAGTGCGCTTCATCGCTAAACAAAATTCGCTTATGAAAATCGCGCGCGCGCGCGACCATTATTTTCGAAATAAAATTGCACAATTTGAAAGCGTTGTTCAGGCGTGAGTCTATTCATGATGAATTGCCAAACCAAACTGAGAATAAATTCTTTGACAACTGTTAAATCGGTCGCCATCTTGGAAAGTAATGCCAACTTAAACTTCTATACCTGAAAAAAAAACACTCTGTATTTAAAAGGGATGTTAGCGTAAGTGTATTTTTTTTCGTTTGAATTAAGGAAATGTTTCATATATTTAGTCGTTATATTTTCTTACAGTTTTCTTCCTCCCTTTCATTGTAAAAAAGCTGGTCACTTTATTAATAGAGCACAAAATAAAACAATTGTTTTTTACAGAAAATTATAATTAAAAAAATAACTATTCTAAATGTCGCATTCTGAGCACTTACGTGTAGTTTACTGTGAATGTAAACAAAAACACGAGAAAGGGTTTGTTACACCAGTATACAAGTCTCAAGCACCGAAGTTCCATTTTCACCACTTCGGAAAGCTATTTGCAAGATTAAAAATCTGACTTTCGCCTAAAGTACCATGACTTCTAAGCATTAGGTCGCCATCAAACCTTTTCAGCATGTATTCTGAGAGCCAATTTCATTTTATTGAATGTTTGCTTGCAGCATTGAGACAGCAATAAAATCTTGCACCGAAGTTTCCGTGAGAGTCTTAGCCGCCATTACAACACAGCAGAAAACTGTTCTATTTTAGGGTTAACATTTCATGCAAAATGTTTTCGAATATTTAAAATGCGGGAGTTATTTATAGTTAGAAGTTCATTTCGTTGTCCACAAAGAGAAATGAGTAGGAAAGTTTAATTTCGAGGAGTGATTTAGAGAATTCATGATTTGGATAAGTTTTGGATTTGTGTTATTGTATTTAAATTCGGGTTTAGTTTTAGAGTACTTGCTTATATTATTATTTTTATTGGTATCGGTACTGGAAAAAAATAGAAAGAAATTTTTTTCATCAATAACCTAGTACATATGACCAAAGATTTGAACACATTTATTTGGAATTCAGGTAAATAATACCAGTAAATCATAATCTGAATAAGTTTTTTCTTATCCACTTTAATAAACAGTTCTTTGATATGTAAAAATAAAAGTTCAATTTATTAAGAATATTAATGAAAAATAGTGTATATTTAATAAAGCAATGACAGCCACATTTACATCAAGCATAGTAATATTTAACTTGAAAGAATCTGCTTAAAGAATAAAGAAACAAAACACGCACATTTATTAATCTGCAATTAATACATATGTGTGTGTTTTGGATTTGTACTGTGCAATAAAACAAATCCATAATCGCAATTTCACATAATGCAAATGAAACGCACAGTCACGGTGAAATATTTAACTCCAATATTGCTTTCTTTATCGTCCTTTTGGCTGGGAAGAATCACCAATGAGCTTCTAAGGTTTTCTTCCCAAATGATCATTTTAGAATTTTCTAGAAGTATCTACATTTGTCGCAAGATTTGGTGACCTAATTTGTCATCAAGTTCACTCCTATTTATTTACTATTATTGAAAATATAATCTTCCTTGACCTGCAAGCGACTTTTCCAGTCACGATATCCATTTCAACAGAGAAACTACAAGTCAATTTATATATATATATATATATTCCATTTCACATAACAAAATCCTCTAAAAAATATTTATTTTGTTCTTTGTTACTAATTATTCATCGAAAATCCAAATTATATCCACCAACTATTCATAATATGCAATATACGAGTATATATATATATATATATATATATATATATATATATATATATATATATATATATATTGTTGTAAGAAGGAATTTAAGTGTTTTCTCACCACATTAATAATTTATGAAAACGCCAAAATGGCAAATGTTTAGGTTTCATACCTGACGTGAAATGCATTTTGAGCTTATTCATCTTCATCTGTTCGAAAAAAACTGGAAAGATTCCAGGATCAAGCGTTTAATACTTCACTACATACTTTTAAAATGTTATTCAAAATCTTGCATTGCATTTTTTTGAAAGTTCAAATTATGCTACAACTTTCCAAGATACAAAGCCAAGAACACAGAAGAAAAGAAATATTTTTTTTCAAATTCTCCTTGAATGCGTTTTTGTATTAATTCCATCACAGTTCGTTTAAATTCTTGCTGATAACAATTCGATTATATCTAAAGCGTAATAGAACACGAAGAAACCATTTTTTAAAGGGGCATGGTGCGATTTATACAAATTTTTATGTTAATGGTTTTCATAATTTTTTGGTTGACTCTTATGTATATATAATGTAAAACAGATTTTATGCTCAAACTTTCATAAAAAACTAACCATTTAATTTTTAAGGGAAAATCTTGAAACTTATGAGGTGATTTTAAAATGCTACTCCTTCTACAAAAATTGACGCACATGTATGAAATTTGATTTATAAGTACGTTAAACTACGTATAGTAAAATTTGGTATTGGTTTTGTGATAACATGATTGATATTTGTACAATACTTATTTTTGTGAATATTTATTGAAAATTTCTTGAAAACTGTGTAAACTTTAAACAATTATTTTTTTAAAAAAAAGCATTGCTTTGATTGAAAAATGCATACTAACTTTTGTTCCATGTACTATTAGCAACAAGTGAAAAAATTGTCCAAGTATTAAGCACAATAGAAAAAACACCTTATCATTTTAAGATATCCGACTACTTGCGACAACTTTTTTTTGAAAAAATGGAGATATGGTTTTTTTTTGTGTGATTTTTATATTTATTTAGTATATTTTAAGGAAAAATTCTAAAATTGATAAAAGAAAAAGAATTTATTGTTATTAAAAGGGGAAAAAACTGAAAAAAATGTACAAAAAAGTACATAAACGGGGCCCGCTCTGTACAAAAATTTTATGAACAAGTTCTCAATTTTTCAAATTTGATGTGTTAATTTGTTATTCCTGTTTGAAGTGACCTTCAGGATAAGAGATATTTTAATTTTTACCAAAACTAGAGCACTTTATGTTAGTCATTATACGAAATTGCTTAAAAAAACATGGACTATATTCACATAAAGGACTGCGAATTTTGAAATAAAACAGTGATAGATAAATCTGAAGATCAAAACACTTCTACTGTTATTCAGAACATTAGCAAAAAATTTCAGCCAATTAGTTTTAAAATATTTTGAGCAATCGCTGTCCCCGTTTGAGTTATTCGAAAAAAACACATTTCCAGTAAAACGCATTTTAATGTTGGACACCTTGTGTAAAGTTATGGCATCTGCTTTTACTAAAGCGCTTGTAGTTTTTGTTCTAGTTGAGGGAAAATAAAAAACTTGGTATCGTTATTAATCTAGTAAGATGGCCTATAAAATAAAGTCATTAAAAAAATTTGTTAATTTTTGAAAAAAATCATGATTTTAGGGTAGTCGGATACCTTAAATGAAGACAAATTAGTTATTTTATCTTTCTAAGATAATTCAGTTTAAGGTTTTGATTTGTTATTGGAATGTGAAAAAAACAAGCGTAAAAGTTATCACAACACTCTGCGTTTTTTAAACTTAGAGTTTACGAATTTTGTGAGTTTGTAGAAAAGTATATAAAATATATATATGTACTTAAGACTAAAAAAAATTATAGTTAATTTTTGACCAATTTTTGCCAATCGAATCGTACTGTGTTGCCTTAAATTAAAACATCGTTTGAAAAAGAATCTTGATGAATGATAAAAACGGAATCAGTAATATCGAAGGATGTATTTCTTAAAACAATTATAATTAAATTTATGTATTAAATTATCATTTGGTTTTGTTAAATTATCAATTTCAATTCCACATTTTCTTACGTTCTCCCTATTGAAATTCACGCTGCATTCTAAGAATAAATTGAAGTAAAATAACTCTCAGAGAGCGAATTTATAAGTATTCATAAATCATACGCAAATGATGTTCTAATTCATCATTTCTAAAGATTCTGATATGTCAAGAATTCCACTCAGGTTCTTCCTTCAGCAGCAATTTTGAAGCACTTCAATTAGCAGCTGGAGAGCGATTTAAATCTCATTAAATAAACATATGCATCAATTTTATTTCGTTTTTAATAAAATCGTGTAAGCAAGTGAAAATGTGATGTTATAGATCAAATTTCATTTAAAACTAATTCGCTTCTATGTCTTTTTTTCATCCAATTATTAAGGAAAAAGAAGAAAGAGTTAGAAACTAACTAAAAATGTTTCTAGTAAACTTTAACCATATTACCAATATAAAATTGATTTTAAGCCATCTATTTTTCATTTTAAATAGTTTATTTTTAAAAATGTACACACAGAGCTAATTATTTTAACTGAAATCTTATCAAAATTTAAATGGCATTAGAAAAGATTTTCTAGGAATTTTTCTACATGAAGCCTGTCATAACTTTCTCCATAATTTTCTGGAATACTTCTCAACACTCCACGTTGTGTTAAAACCAACAGAATTATTTCTTTTCTCCATACAATCGAGCCAAGTCTACGTTTCTCAAACTGTAAGGCAGCCCCCCTCGCTGGAAGACGTAGTAACTCTACGAGTGGGACGTGATCATATTGAAAAATCGAAAAAAAGTGATTATTTTTTTTAAAAAATTATTAATTTACTGAACATGAACAAACAAATATATTCTGACATAATAAAACATAAAATACACATTTACACTGATATAATACACTTGTAAATATATCAGTACTGCACAATGTATTTTATAATTAATTTAACTATAATAAGTTACTGACAAGTTTAATAATTACCATTGACCCCATGGACTTGTCATATATAAAATTTTTCCAAAAATTAACACTTATCTGATGATTTGTACGGTTTTTAATTAATCTTTTAATTGCCGATTAAAAAATACGTGATTCTCTACCTAATGCCTCCGTTTTCCGCGTAGGGGCACGTTTGTGATATATTGAGGCATGAAAAGGAATAAATAAGTAAAACATATTTCTGAAAAAGTAAATCCTTCGCAAACAATGTCAGGGCCTATTTATTGCATTCTAAAACCTTCAGAATAATTTTATGAATAGCAGTGCGCAGAGAAGATCGTACTTCAAGAAGACGTATATATACGTCCGGGGTAATGAACTCTATGGCTAAGTGAGACGTTACGTCGGTGGAACCTTCAGAGGTTTAAGTCGAATATGGTATTATTGAATTCAATACGTTGTTTTTTCATGGAGAGGGCGTGCGATGAAAATTATGGTTGAATATATTGGGTCGCAAATGTAGAAAGTTTGAGAAGCACAGAACCAAGCAAAGTCCTTCGCGCTTTAGCGAAACCGAAGAAGCTATCTTTTCTTAACACAGTGAAACCAGGTCCTGTCCATGGCTAAAAACAAAGAAACTCTCTTCCCTTTACACGAAATTCAATCTCACACCTCACCAAGGGACACCCTTTTCTTGTTCAAAGATCAACACCCTTGTTTTTCCAAAACAACAACCTCCGTCGCAGGTGTGGAAGATGGTGCCAAACGCTCAAAAATCTATCACCGACAGTAGAAAGAACTATAAAGCCATACTCAATCTTCAATCAGCGATTGAAGCAATGTTATGAGCCTTCATTAATTATTATATTGGTGAAAATAGAAACAATGAGTTTTTATGCCTGATTTATTTGAACAATCTATATTACATGTAAAAGTAATAGTTCTTTTAAATACTAAGTTTTGATAAAATTTTAGCTTCCAATGAATTATATTTTTCCCATAAAAGTTTAATCCACACTAATCCAAATGTTCAATTTTTGCCAATATTTGCTTTTAAACAGATTTTTTAATTGTAATATTATTCTTAAAACCATTTTATATGTATATTTTAATACAGGTGACACTACATATCAAAAAGATATTCTTTTATATATTTTTTTCAAAAGTATATTACAAACGTAATCGAATAACTTAAATTAGATAACACTTAATTTAAAACACTTTTTCACTATATACAGTTATAACTATAAAAAAATTTGTAAACATTGAGTTTATAACTCATTTGAAATATTATTTAATTATTTTTCTAGACCCTTAGGAGTTTTATGGCTAATAAATATGAGTTCATTTGGAAATTAAACAATGCATATAAATAGAATGTTAAATTATTTCAAATATTTTATTACGCTGCTCAAAAATGGTTTATTAAATGAATAATTTTTCGATTTGTGTAGAGTGGTGACTTCCAAAATTTATCTCTTTCTTTTAGAACAGATGGAGAATGGCCTACTGTATGATTGCATTCAACGTTACATTATTTATTCAATTATTTAATTCAATTGTTCAATGTAAGCTTAATCAACAAGTTTTTGATGTAGTAAAGCACTCAACAATATTCAGGAATTAGGCTTAAGCGTATATTAAGCCTTTCAAAAGCTTCAATTCGTACAATTTCAGAGATTCTTTTATCACATTAATTATTATATAGAATTACTACACTACAATAAGTCAATAAGTGTTCAAATTTATGGTATAAAGTATACGAGCACACTTTATTTGCGAGTTCTATTCCCAATTACCACAGCGCGAAGTGTTCTAGTTTTGTAAATCGTATTTTTAACCTGATAAGCAAATCCGTTAAAATTATTCTGCTCAAAATGCCATTTCTTTGTCATAGCTGACGCGGCAAACTAACGTTTGGAAAGATCGCAGGATAGATAAAAATCAGAACATAGACGACACACAACTTTTGAATATAAATGACTGCATTAAATTAAGTACAGTACACAATATGACTAATAGTGTTGTGTTTTGCTGAAATCAAGTTTTGTATCTCTGCCAAAATATAAGTACTTAGCAGTGATGGGTGATGTATAGATTTTTAGTTTCTAGAAAGACAAGCATCAGTTACATATATAATTTTATTAGACAATATAATGTGTCTACACTGTGAAAAAAATTAATATGTAGGCGAAACTCAAATTGAAAATCAATGCATACAGCACAAGAAAATTAAAAAGGACGCACATTTTTGTCTATGTTTTGTTGAATGCATAATTTTACTTTTAAAACAAAAGAAACATGGAATGATTATATGGGGTTAACAACTGTTGTAATAAATAATTTACTTGAACCAATAGAATATAATTATGGTATAAGAGACCGTTTACAATACTTTTTTAAAAGTAATATACAAAATATAAATGCTTTTTGGGGATCAATACCAATAAATACTAATACTTAACCAGCAAGATTTAAAATATATTATCTAAATCTTACAAAAAAATCCCAATTAAAGTGAAATTTTAGACATTTTTCAAAAATTCTTCAAAGAGCAGCTCGATGAAAAAGTAATTGACTTACATCAATAAAAGTATTACTTAAGCAAACTGCAAACATTTAATTGAGATATGCACAAAAAGTTCAATATTTTATTAAAATATAAAAAAAAAAAAAAAAATTAGAGCTGAACAAATAAGTTTTATAAGGAATAGGACATATTTAGGAAGCTATTACTAAAATAACAAGCCATTTCTCAAAAAAATATGCATACAATAAGAATTATTTCAGTACATTTCCTAGAGAATAAAATAAATATATGAGGCTCAAAAAGTTTCATATAAAAAGTAATATTATACTATTTATATATTATACTCGCCATGAACGATTTGATCAATTTAAATGCCTGATTCTTGTAGATAAAAGACCCACTTACGGTTTATCCAACTCTATGTAAATTATTGTAACTCGGCTTCTAACATTGATACTAAATAATACATGTTTTGTAAAGCCATGTTCGTTGGGAAATCCTTAAAGTATTTTTATTGAAAATTATACATAACACTGGAGTCGATCAAAAATTCTTATGAAAATCACATTAACCCCTTAACTGCCACATAAAAGTTACAAAATCCCCCAACCCTCAATGCCACCCTGTGATGTTCCCGCTCTTGGGAGAACATCTCTCGGAGTACCAGCATGAGCTAGAGGTGTAGGATTAACGATAGAACTAGAAGACATCATTATCTTAATATGACTTTATTAAGATATTCAACTTAAACCTTTAACAAATTAAATTATAATAATTAATGTGAGAGAATCTACGATGGAAAAATACGCAACACACACAATATATATATATATATATATTTAACAAGACTTAATCTAATTCAGACCACTAACAATAACTGAACCGCCTAATCACTGATTCTAATATTAAATAGTCAATCCTACCTTATTACAGTTTGCAGAATCAATCAATATTGATTTATGCTCAATCTTGTCTTTATTTGCATGCACTGGTGTGCAACTTGAATTTCCATGTAGTCGATCACTTATAACTTCTAATCACCTTCACGTAAAGCTCATTCAGACTTGAACTACGAACTATATTAACTTTTCTCTACTTGCCATCAACTTCCACAAACTACCATCAATTGTCATACATTGCTCTACACTGTCATTAGTTTACTCAAGGTTCCGATATTTAAAGGCTTGTTCATTTGCATCTTTCATTCACACTTCACTTCTTGGATTTGGTTGGAAAATCGTTGCCATTAATTCTGGCCCAAAGAACCCAAATGACATGTTAAGGAGGTCACTTCACGAAAATCCAAGAAAAAATCGATTTTTCAGTTTTGATTGAAACATAACATACCATTATTTTTCTTTCTAATGCAGTTTAAAGTTTTGTTCTAGCTTAATTAGAAGTATTTTTAATATTTTTTTAAAAAAAGCTGCTTACATCTGTCAAACCCCAAAACCGCTAATTGCCACGCCCTCTCAAATCAAAACAAAAGACACATGCTACTTTCAGCTTTATCAAATGATTTAAATTGATTAAAAGAATTTATTTTGATCAGCAACTTATCCAGGAAAGAAGTGAAGTGAATAGTTGTAGATGTTTGTTTACTTGCAGACTATTTTTTACCTCCACAAATGCAACGGATTTCTGCTATCATGCGCAATAGTGTTTTCCATCAAAAACATTAATAAAACGTTTACAAAACGTTTTTTAAACTCTGTTAAGTAATAAAATGTTTAAAAAACGAAAGAGTTTGGAAAGAAATGTACAAAAATCCACACTTTAATGGATTTAAATGTTGATAAGTCAGACAATTTCAACATAAATAAATCAGCTTTAAAATCTAAGTTAGGTAAGTTTAATAAAGAGTATGTTTCTTTTTAGATTCATTTGAATGTTTCTGTGAAATTCCTGACATTGTACTGTTCTTTTGTGCTTTGAAACAACATTAATTACATAAAATTAATGTAAAAACCAAGGTATTCACATAAATTTTTGTCGCCAAATCTAGGGTTTGGCTACAAAATTGTTAATATGTTGTGATTTTTGTGGTCTTATTCAAACATTTCTTAATACCAGGTTTACTAAAACAGTAGTTAATCAAAAAAAGATACAAAAAATTATATGAAGTGGACACAATAGAATTTCATATGCTATGAGGTCTATTTAAAAGAAGCAGTTGCAAAATATTTTGCGGAGTTATGCATTTGTCACTTACACCATAGTGGTTTTACGATTCCATGCATACATTAAATAATGCGATAGAGAAAGTAACCAAAGTTTCTATGGCTTTAGCTGCTGCCGAAACAATATTTAATAATGGATAACCAAATGTACCATTGACTATCAATGGTATCTGGCTAAAAAGAAGCTATATATTTCTAAATGGTGTTGTTACGGTAGTTAGTTTGGACACTGGGAAAGTTGTTGATGCTAAAATATTATCGCAGAAATGTTCATGTAATTTTAACAGCGATGTACATAGCAATGAGTGTTCGGCAAGTTACATTGAAAATAGTAGGGGAATGGATGTTGAAGAGGTGCACTTTTCTTTTGTATCTCTCATCACTCACAGACATTAAACAATTTACGATATACACAATATTTGGACTATATGGGAACTCTAAAGCATACAAAGCAGTTTTAGAATCTAAAGATATGTCAATATTGAACAATTAAAATGTGTTGATCATGTTGAGAAAATGATGGGGACATGACTTAGGGCCTTAAAATCAAAATTAAAAGACAAAAAGCTTAAAGACAAAAAATCTCTAGGATGCCGTAATGGCTTGACAGATGCTGAAATAAACAAATTGCAAAGTTACTATGTTTTGGCTGTTCAAAACAACTCGGGAAAATTTGTCAGCCATAAGGCAAGATATATGGGCTATAATTGTTGATAAAATGTTCACAGGTTTGAATCTACGACACGATTTATGCCCCATGGGATGTGACTTGTGGTGTAAATATAATATATCCATAGTGAAAGGTTACACATACAAGCATAAACACGACTTACCTATTGCAATTAGGAATTGCATAAACAACGGATTTAGAGGTCACTAATCTTGAACATTTATCTGGATGCTTGCTTAATAAAACTCAAAATATTAGTGAAAGCGGAAATAGTTTTTGGTATATAATTCCAAAAACTGTATTAGTGAAATTGGGAACTTCAAAAACTATAGTACATGATGCTATATACTTATATAATCAAGGCTTCATTACCAAATTAAAGGTTTTAGATGTATTAAACATTCAACCCCTGAATTTTACAAATGTCGAGCATTGCAAAAAAGTAGATCATCCGTGTATTAGGAAAGCAAAATAGTTAGTTTTACAATGAACCAAAGAAGCTAGAATTAAAAACAAACAACTAAAATGTAGGCAAGAAGATGGTCTTGCAGATGACACTAGCAATCCAAGTTATAGTTCTGGTATGCATTAGTTAATAGCAAGTTTTTACTTTAAATCACTATTTCTCAAAAGTGTAAATTTCAACACAAAAGGAACATTTTTGAAAAAACTACTTATTTTACAGCCTTAAAACTTTGCACATATGTTAACACTAACAAATAAATATTTTAATGAGAGATTTTGTCAAAAAAATTATTCAAACAATATTTACGGATTAAAATGTACAAGAATTTTCATCGTTTTAAAAATTTTGACGTGTTAGTCCACATATGAATTTTTTAAAAAAAACTAATCAAAATTTTGAAAAATACTCCCATTAAAATAACAAAAACAATACAATGAATACACACAAAAAAAAATTCATGACTGTACAACCAGCCAATTTTTAAAAAAATGTTCCTTAAACTTGGTCATTTTAACCTTACGGAGATAGGGAAAATGCTGCGTGAAGTGACGCCCTTTTAAAGAAAAGACGCGTGATCCCGTCACAACCTTTTTCGCACAGGCGCGCGTAGTTACGTGATATAGTGGAGAAAAAGGAAAGGCACGCGCAAAATTTTCATGCAGTTTCGTATCGCAAGAAATCAGGTGCCTCCCACTGGGGAGGAAACTGAGCATCACTATTACCTGCGGCGATTGGTACCCACCTAAATGGTGCCACACCGAAAAGAGATACCAGCTCCCAGGGAGTGTAATAGGTTTGGTTTGCAGTGGTTCCACACCAACTTTCAGCCCCATTAGAAATAAAAAGTATTTCATGCATGAAGATCAACAAAAGTAAATATAGATGCAAGTACAGCAAGACAACATAAACTCTTGCAGACAGTCATTAGAATTTACATGGGCCGTGGGTAGCCTAATGATTAGAGCATCGGACTCCAGACCGGAAGGCCTGGATTCGATGCCCAATGCCACCAAACACTCACACGGTACGTGCACGTACACACGGAGTACGTGCTCGTTAAATCAGTGGGTCCGAAGTCTGGTGGGCTGAGTCACAATCGCAGGGACTGGAGAATATTTCCCTCCCCTTCAGTTCCATGCAGAAATTGTGGAGGTGGAGATAGTTGGTGTCGCCATCTATCGTCCCTTCGGGGAATTTCGCCGAGTTAAATCATACTGTCACCTGTATGGTGCTCAAGACCAAGGACAGGCGTATTTATAGCCCCTTGCCACGATGCATTTCGTAGGCCTCTATCTGTTTACGTCAGACAGGTGGCATTAGAAACAACAACAGCAGAATTTACACAAGCAATCCCACTCTTGATTTTAAAAAAAAATATATAGAAAAGTTTGATTGGGTATATTTGTCTCATTAAACTTATTCTAAAATTAAATATGCTTGCACCTATCGACATTATGAGATTAGCACAATAAATAAGTTGGATAAAAACTTTCTATTTTTTATATGAATTATAATTATTTTTTATGATGAATGCAATCATTTTAAAAAAGTGCACCTGGAATATACTTCACAATGTGGACCACGAGACGAAAAAAGTTGCCCACCTCCTGTTAAGGGTAAAATTATAATATTATTTATATTCAATTTTAGTGAATGGCAAACCTTGCAGAGACGTATAAACCCAGTGCTTCTCAAAATTTCAATACTGGCGCCCCCTTTTCAATCACAATTTTATCCCCCTATACATTAATAATGTACTGAATGCAATAATAATGCACTTTGACGCTAAATCAACAATATTTATTATAAACCATACAAATTCATGACATAAGTATTAAATTTTGTGTATGTTACTTTTAAGCAAATAAAAAAATTAAGTAATAGGATAATTATTATGTTATTTTTTCATTCTCAAATTTTTAAATTGGAACATATTGCAAAATGCGGTGGCTGCTTAGAAGACAAAATATAAATATCAGCTAAATATAGAAAAAATAACTCAGAGAGTCAATTTCTAATCATAAGCATTCCTTTGAAAGGCTTTGCTCTGTAAGACAAGCCCATGGAAGTCGCTAATACTTATTAAACTTGTTCTTAATTTAGTATTAATTAATTAGTTATAAAATACTCTGTGCAGCACTGATACATTAAAAGTATACCGGCTGAAGTAGCCGCTCTTCGCACGAGTTCATTTATAAGAAAATAAAACATTATTGATATAATCACTGAATTGTGAGGAGAGTAAAGCCAAGTGTGCGACAATGTTTACAAAAATGTAAAATGATTTTTTTTAAATGATTGCTCAAATTATAATTAGTTTTAAGCGAACTGTAATTTTAAGCCTCACAGAATTAGCACTTAGAATTCATGTTGAATAATGAACAATAAAAAAATTCTGATGAAGAATAATTGTATTATTTTAAATATTTAAAGCGAAAAGACTTCAACATGTTTTAACCCTGGAGCAGGCGCGCAGTCGATACTAATGGTCGAGCGGGGTTATTGAGTCATCCCAATTTTTTTTATAATTATTTTTATAGTACACAATAAAAATCGTAATTCCAGTGAATAATTTAATTAAGAGAAAATATACTCACCTACTTTCAAGGACACAGAAAATATTTCGGAAAAAAAGTTATCACACCGGGAACTCTGACAAAACAAGTACCTTAAGATTGTAAATAAACGTTTGTCACTCCCAAAAAAGAGGGAGATATGTAACAAATATATTTTAGTTCACGTTAAGACTGTCAAACAGGAGGATAGTGTGTCAGGGCCATTGGTAACAATTTAACAGTTTTACCAGAATTACCGATTTCGTGCACTCTGTGCTCGGCGTGACTGCTCCCGGATTAAAAGTGTATTTATTACAATATGGATGTTCTAAAAAATATGTAAAACATTTTTCATTATGCTTTATATGTTTGAGAATACTCATAAAAATAAATCATGGCTTAGTGTAATCCTTCAAACTTCCCTAAATAAAAAAACAATTACATAAGAGCAGGGACGTAACTAACCGTACAAGTAAGTTCGAAGGTCAAACCGCAGCAAATACATTCTGCTGCTTACAGCTTATGGAAATAATATATAACATTGATGAATTCTTTATCTTATTAAAAATTTTTTTGATTATGAGTCTGGGTTTTGTCTTTTCTCTGAAAGAGTAGCATTTTCAGTTTGAAAAAAAAAGGAAATAAAAAAAATCTCTCATCATGAGATTACAGCAAATAAAATAAAATGTTTTTCGTTTGGTTATAGTATCAAAGATAGCTAAAAAATGATGTTTTAAAGTAGAAGTTTTTATTTTTGATGACATAATACCACAGATAATATATATATATATATATATATATATATATATATATATATATATATATTATTTCAGTGTAAATGTGTATTTTTTATTATGTCAGAAAGTATTTAGTTTTACTTCATTCCAGCAAATAAATTTGTTTTAATCTTTTATTTTCGATATGCTAGCGTCCCCCCAGGGGCACGCCCCATAGTTTGAGAAACACTGGTATAAACCAAATATTTTAACGTTTCGCCAGCAATGATAGATAAAAAAGTTAATATTTTAACTTCCTTTATAGGTTGAGAGTCTTCTTAAGCCTCATCCTTCATTGTCTGATATAATTTTTCGAAAAAAATGTTAACTATTACACCACTTAAATTACTTATTGTATTAATAAATCAGAAAATTTAAATCAGAAATTCGAATTTCAAAAATCTATAGAACTCCAAATGCTCTACAGCTGGAGCAAAACAAAGTATTCTATAGAATAAAATTAGATATTTGTATTGATTCCTAATTTTTTAAAGTTTTCCTCAAAGTTTAAAGTCTATCATGGACGTAGAACATTATCCATTGGAATCACTAACAAGCAAAATCTAACTAATATAACATTTAATTCCGTTAACTATCAAGATGTATGTAAATAAATTAAAGGAGAAAAGTAGCTGTTCGAGTGCGAAAGGGGAAAAAACTGTCTTTTATTATTTTATGATTAAGATAATGGCTACGATAACTTTAAGGTTTCATTCAAGACGGGATGGAATTCCCAAGACGAATTTATATTCTAAGGATAAGAAATAAAAATAGCTAATACAGTTGCGCAATTTCGGAAATTTCATTAAGCACGTTTTGCCTTTCATCGTACTCAGAAATTAACTTCTGCAGAGCGTGCAAAGTAAACGATGGAAACAACAAGCAAGATGGTTTATTTTTCGAAGTAAATAAGTGTCTATGCAAATAAATTGAATAATACGTTAATGCAAAGGTAAGTGGAAATAATTAAATCGTATATAATTCATGCCTTAATTAAAGTTACAACGATGGCACATTATAAGTTATACACCAATAGCCTTACATATTTATCTCTTATTTCTTATTTAAAAGTGAAAGTATACAAAGATTAAGCATTTTATTTTCTTTAATCGTTATTCTTAATAATTACAGCTATTGTAAATGTTGCATCTTATTTTAATTAAGAAGCTTTTTAAATCCTCCTTTTCCCTTATATCTTGTAGCGTCTGAAAACAAAGATGACATACAACACAGAAGGAATCAATTGCATAAGTTTATCTTACACTTTTCAAAATACATCCATAAGGAAAACAACGCATCTCTCACATAAATTGTTCATCCACAGTAAAATAAAAGAGGACTCACCTGAAAAGAAAAGAACATACAATACATTAGAATATATTTTTAAATACATTAAAATATATTATACATTATTATTGTGGCATAAGCGAATCATAATTAAGGACTAATTTTTACAACACATATACGAGGGTTGGGGCAAAAGTCATGGCAACTATTTTTTGTCGAAGATACCATTCAGGTTGGAAAATGTGACATATACAGACGAAAGGACAAGGTTTTAACTGCATTGAAATGTTGTAACACACTAATTTATTACGGTAGTATACAGGGCAAAATGGCCTTCACGGTGCAAAAGAAAGGCAAAACAGTACACATAAAGTAACATGACAAACCTGGACGCTCAACCATCTTGCTTGTTGGCAATGATGGTCCCTGCTATTGTCACCACATACTGCAACAATGGGGGAGGCGCTGAATACAATCAGCCTCAGCATTTGCGCACCATGTGTGAATTGGGTCACCTGTTGGCGTACATCATTAGCAATGTCCTCTCGTGTTACAAACCGTCTACCACGTAATGTTTTCTTAATCTTAAGAATGGAATCGAAGTCACAGGTGAATTTCTCCCTTTGAGAACAGCTATTTTGATGTAAGCATGCTGCTCAACACAGATTACTTCCATCTCACACCACATTCACCAACTGACTGATTCGAAAGCCCTCGCTGCGCTACTTCTAGCTATCACAGATACATCTATTGTTCTGCATACACGCTATGTTTGCAGAACTTCCACATGCCACATATACATTTGTGATTCGTTTACATATCTACAAGAAAAAAAATAGTTGCCATGACTTATGCCCCAACCCTCGTAAAGAGTGTTTTCCCCCCAGGTATAGAAGTTTAAGTTGGCATTACTTTCCAAGATGGCGACCCATTTAACAGCTGTCAAGTGATTTATTCTCAGTTTGGTTTGGCAATTCATCAAAACGATCATCAAGCAAGGCGTAGATTCGTCGAATGGGCCCAAAACGAGATGGCCGTTGTTCCCGATTTTCATAGGCGAATTTTGTTTAGCGATGAAGCGCACTTCTGGTTGAATGGCTACGTCAACAAACAAAACTGCCGCATTTGGAGTGAAGCTAATCAACAAGTGTATGTCGAAACACCGTTACATCCAGAAAACTGACTGTTTGGTGCGCTTTATGGGCTGGTGGAATCATTGGTCCGTACTTCTTCAAAAACGATGAAGGCCACAACGTTACAGTCAATGGTGATCGGTATAGAGCCATGATTACTAACTTTTTCATTCCTGAATTGAACAATCATGATGTCCAGGAGCTGTGGTTCCAACAAGACGGCGCAACATGTCACACAGCTCGTGCCACAATCGATTTATTGAAAGACACGTTGGGTGACCGCCTAATTTCACGTTTTGGAAAAGTGAATTGGCCTCCAAGATCTTGTGATTTAACACCGCTAGACTGTTTTATGTGGGACTATGTAAAGTCATTGGTCTATGCGGATAAGCCACAAACTCTTGACCATTTGGAAGACAACATTCGCCGTGTTATTGCCGATATACGGCCACAAATGTTGGAAACATTTATTGAGGCAGATGCTCAAACTGCCCACCATGACTATAGATACAGATTTGAGCACGCCAAGGAATGGGTGAATGCACACGTTACACCAATGTAGTGTACACTGAAGTACAAGCAGCGCGCAGATGAGCAATTTAGATTGTTTATGTGGTCATTACGTCTTAATACCTACTCTTTTCTACCTTATAACGTAACAGAAAAATTTGAATGGTGTGAGATCTGGTGATCGTAGTGGCCATAGAACCAAATCTCTATATCCAATCCAGTGGCTGGACTATTCCATATCAGGTTAACCATGTCTAGGAGCACCAGAGCCCAATCATGCATCATCATTGTTTACCACATATTTCTCGTAAATTATGGATTGTACAGGTAGAGTTCTTTGGGCATTTTCATGCACTCCCGATGAGGATTCTAGCATTGCAAATTCGGTGGTGTATTTCTGAGACACCCTGCGTATCAATACTGAATTATACATCTCAGTTTCCTCACAAAGCAAGGTTCTCATATGAAGCAACGTCATAAAGTAGCCCAAGAGGCTGGTTAAGAGAAATGAGTGTGGGAACCCGCTGCACTCTTCTGAATACTTTGTATTTTGCGTGTTTTTATGTTTAAAATGCTTTTATTTTATGTTTAATTTTTCAATAAATATTTTATACATCCAGATAGATATCAGTGAATTCGTTAAAAATACTTAAAAAATTTATTTTTAAATTAAACTTGCGAATATTAAATATTTTGATATTAACTCCTTAACTGCCATAAGTGTATATATACGTCTTACTCTCAATAGACGCGTTTAATGCCCCATACGTATATATACTTATTTCCAGAATAAGATCCTTTTCTTTGCACTGCTATCTGCAAATCTATTCCGAAAGCTTTGGAATATAACATTACGCTCTGCTCCTTGGCTTACAAACTCCTTGCTCTTTTCCAAGTTGATCTTCGTATATTATAAATATTAAAGAGAAAAAGATGACAGAAAATAAAACATCGGTCTGCAAATCTATTCCGAAAGCTTTGGAATATAACACATAACCTTCACAGTGTTTGTGAAGGATTTAGTTATTTGAGAGAAACATTCGCTTATTTATGACTTTCCCTTTTCTTCGAATACTCTGCATACAAACACCTATGTGAAAAACGGCGGCAATGTGAAAAGTAAAGCGAATCGCTTTACTTTTAAACGGCAGTAAAGATTTAAAGACGATAAAAAGTATTTCATTGAAAATTTTTTATAAATGCCATTTTTGCACAAGCAAAAAATAACACACAAATTTGCGGTGAATATATTATCTTGAATGTAGCAAACAATATGTATGTGTCTTGAATGAATGAATTGGTAAGGCGTTATGTAATTATTTTGATTTATTCCATTAATTGGTGATGAATTTAGCATGATTCATGAAGCATGTTCTTGAGCACAGATATTCCATTTTTATGTTACATGTAGACACTTAAATTTAAAAAAGACAAACACACGCACAAAAAGCACAAAATGATAAACATAGGCTTCACCTCACACGGCAGTTACAAAAGCAGTGCGGATTTTCGAGGAAAGCAGAATAATTTATACAGAGCGGCAACCGGAAGTTTAAAAACTCATATGACTTCCCTGGACGGATCTTGTAATTGGTGGACACATATTGCACGAGATGATTACATAAGAAATAATTAAAAAAACACCAAATACATAATTTTGCAAGTTTTAAATTACGTTTTCATATCGTTAGAAGGTTAACTTCACTGTTAATTAACTACGCGAAAGTCCTGGAGGGTCAGGACCATTATAAATTGAAAAAGTTTCAAGATGAAAAATTAACGTGAATAATTACATACATATATGACAATTTCAAGGGAATTAAAACGTTTACAGGAATAGTTTTTATATTACTGTAGTTGTTAAAATGATAAGGAAACATTATTTGGTATTTTAACTAATTTTGACATTTTATTTTACTAAAACACAAAAGCGTAATTTTTTTGTTCCAAAGATCTCAGCTTTTACAGCTTCCTCAACCGGAAGCTTTGAAGAACAAATTATTTGCGTTAAAGAGTACCGTGATTGGTCAGAATACAGGGATGATGCAATATTCCACCAACTTATTTTGAAATATGCTGATGTGGTAGTTGATATACACTCATGTCCATAAATTAAGAATAATTCAGAATCACACAGAAATTGAACTCTAAAATAAAAATTTCACCTGTAGAATTATCACACACATCTTGAAGAAGAAAATGCAAATTACAGGAAACCACCAGATGGCGCGGATAGTACGTCACAACGACGAGAGTGTAAGAGAGGGGTGTATAAGGAATGGTGGCAAAGAAGTAAAATTGTTCACTAACGCTTTAAAAGACTTTCAGTGCAATAACCGCATAGTTATGGCACAAAGAAAGCATTGGGATGCTTTTTCACTTGATAGAATTATTGGACGACTGGAATGTGGAAGTATACGAAGAATAACCCAGAGTGTCATCTCCAGGCTTTGGCAATGATTCGAAGATTATGGTATTATGAGTAGATATCACAGCACATGTCTCCCCCGAGTTACAACGCCGAATGACTACCGGTATTTGGCAAATACTTCCAAAAGAAACAGACGGGCCACAGCATCAGACCTGTCTGGTCAGCTCTCTTCAGCTACCGGTACGACAGTTTCAAGGCAGACCGTGTACAGACTCTTAGAGCACATTGGTCTATATGCTCGTAGGCCTGTCAGATGTGTTGCACTTCCCGCAACTCACTGTCGCCTGCGATTAACCTGGAGTAGAGAGCATGCATTGTGGACACCACAACAGTGGTCTTGTGTGATGATTTCCGAGGAGTCCAACTTTAGTTTGCAGTCTGATTTTCGTCGGAGAGCGCCGGGTACCCGTTACTACCAAGGGAACACCACTGAATAACATCGTTACGGTGGTGCAGGATGGCTAGTTTGGGGAGGAAATATTCTTGGTTCCAGAACTGACCTGCATGTTCAGAGTGTAGTGATGACAGGCCACATCTATCGGGATGTCATTCTGAAACAACATGCACGTTTGTTTCGGGGTGCCATGGATGCTGAATTTCTGTTTATGGATGACAACGCCCATCATCACCATGCAAACATTGTAGACGAATGCCTTCAATCGGAGGATAACTCCCGTATGGATTGGCCAGCATACTCACCGGACTTGAATCCAATAGAGCATGTGTAGGATATGCTTGGCCGACGAATTTCAGCCCGTCAAACCTCTTCCACCTGTCTATCGGAACTTCGGAGGGCATTGCTTGATGAGTGGTTTAATATTCCCCAAGATCAGATTGATAATTACATACTCAGCATGCCTAGGCGTTGTAAGGCCTGTATTGCATCGTCCGGGAGACATACTCCGTATTAACCATCCTACTAACCATGTTATACTGTTTTTTGTAAATAGGTTCTTTTTTGAAATTTGCTCCAGGGAGTAAAAATCGCAATTTTTATTAAGTATGTCAAACATATAGCATCTTCTTTACTCTTTAACTTTTGTTTATTCAATAAATTTTACAAATCAGTCAAATTCGTTTTGCTTCTGTCTCTTTCTTTGCCTGAACTTCATTATCCTTAATTTAGGGACATGAATGTATATATATAGCTAGCTGGTATACACGTTCTTCGCACGGCTGAACTGTAAAATTAAACAACACAGATTGAAGGATAAAGAAGTTTTTAATGAGTTAATTTTACGTGAATTGCAAATTAAACAAAAAAAAGCTTTTTGCATATATCAGCGTATATTTGCATATGTATATAAAAAAAGGAAAAAAAAACACCTTTAATAAATTTTAAGTATGCAGATCTAACAGCTGATAAAACGGATATTTTTTACTTATAACCACCGTAACACTCTTGAGGGTCGATTTTTAAAAATACCTCCTTAAGCTGATCTCTGTTCAGCTAAAGTAACAAATTGTTAAAAGTTTTGTACAATGAACGCTTAAAATAGTTTAAATAATTTATATCTGAAAGTGTAATACATTGATATTATTTTCTGTTGTATTTATTTTATGTTAAAGATGTAATATTCGCAAGCAACGCCGTTTCTTAAATTATAATGGCGATTCAATAAAAAACATAGCAAATGTTAACGATAGAGTCAAGTTGGCAAATTTCTAGCTACTTTCATAGCTCGAGCTTTATTAGAGCTTTGTAAGACCCGCTGTGTAGGGGAGCGATGTACGTTAATACTTTATCCACCGCATTGTGGTTTACTGCAGTTTTTTTCATACAATACTTTTTTGGATCACTACATTGAAAATTAAGGGATGTACATAAGCAAATACTCCACTTTGGGAAATTTAATCCGTTAGAGCTAATAAATTAATTAAAGATATTCCACTGTAAAATTAATTGTATACACCTTTCAATTAAAATAAATAGTCAAATTATTTTCAAAGGTCTTCATTAACATACAAAAACATAAGACACTTAAATTTCGATATAAATTATTTTTCCGGGGCAAAAATATTAATCTTTGCAATCCGCTGAAAACGCCGTCAGCTGAAAACGCAATATCTGCTACAAAACTATTCGCCTTCCCCACTAAAATACTCGCCATAGAACCCGTGCTGCAATATATCTTGGAAGAGTGGACTTCAAAGAATATTCCTGCTAAATATTAGTAGAATATTCCTTCTATGTTGGTGTGGTGTGGTAGTTAGGAGAAGGGGGTGCCAGCTCAGGTGTCGTCCACGTCATGGTTCAAAATTACGTTGTCCGTTGCCAAAAGCCCTCGTGTAGAGCTGAACAGTGCGACGTTAATATTCACTCACTCTCACACTCCAAGAAATACAGAACAATAGTTATAATTATTTTTATACTTAAAAATGCAATATCTGCCTATTCAGTTAAAATTATAGCGTTATACTTAACTACTAACCACAAACAAATTGTGAAAATTTTTTCAAATGATGTAGTGTGAATGAGAAAGTTTATTTATTTTAAGTACCAGAACCGATAAAAGCATTTATTTTGAAAAAGATTAATTTCTTACCATCAAATGTGCATAATAAAATTATAAAAAAACATTCAGATAAAGAGAGATTTATAACAACCTCTCCCTTCAAAACTTACTTTTATTCTGAAATAAAAAAAAATCGGGATTATGCTGATCACAGGAATTAATTAGAAGTGAGCGCCTTGCGTAGCCAAAACAAAAAGTTTCTTCACAAACAAAAGATAGATATATGCTGTCGTGGGCTTTTTTGTAGCGCACGCCAGAATTGCTTGAAGATGGCAGAATTTTTCCTTCTTACTTGACAAATATCGTTATATTTTGGACACTTCACACAATATCTTTATAAATTATAGTATATGCTATAAATTATAGCATATGTGTTATTCTGATGTATAAGCTATATTACTGTAAAGTTTCATTAAAATCCATTCAGTTGTTTATGCGTGAAAGGCGACCAAACATCCTCACAAACTTTCGGATTTATAATATATATCTGGACTAGATTGGAAATATATAGAATAACATGTAAGTGCAATAATATACCCTCAATTTAAAAGGAAGACAGAATATCTTTTGTGAATACATAATATATTGAAAACGGCAATAGGCAGGGAAAAATTAAGCATTAAGAAAATTTAAAAATAAATAAAAGAGCGGCAAAGTAAAGTTGCGCGAAAAACATTGCATGGATAAGAAATAGTCTTTGACTTTGAATCGATTTAAATAAAGAGGCTACAAGAAATACATCATTGAAGCTTATGCCAATTGCAAATTCTTCCTCAGCTCTTTCAATCTTTTTTGTTCTTTCTGTGCATTTTAAGAATAGCTTTGTTGTTTAAATTATATAATTAATGAAAAGAAGTAATAACATAACATTTCAGCAACTAAAAAATAATTTACAAAACCTCTGTTTGGAGTTTTTTTAAATTTTTAAACTATAATTAATATATATATATATATATATATATATATAAAAAATATCTGTCCCAATGTTATTCTCATTTGAACGTAATTCAAAATTAAAATGTTAGAAATTCTCTAACAAAAAAAATAATGCCTAAGATATTGTGATTTTAAAAAGTAGAAAGCTGAAATATAAAAGAAATAGAAGAAAATTTGAATAACTGCTAAGACGCACGCATTCGTTATAAAACACAAATCAGAAAACTTGGAAGAATTTCAGTCAACGGATCTTTAATCGTTCTACCCCAACTTACTTTTCTTAATTTTGGCAATGACTTAACCTTCATATTAAGGGAATACTTCATCTCCCAATCTAAAACAGGCAATTCCGAAACAATACACGTGAATCTGTGCATGCGTGTGTAGCATAAATTATTAAATTACATTTCCCAGGAAAAATAAATCATATTCGTAACTCTTGTACTACATGACACTAGCTGTAATAGCCATGCTTCTAATAATAATACATACTATTTAAATATATTCAAACAACAATGTATGTAACTATTAAAATTCAAGAATAAAATTGTTTTGTATTGTACATCACACCAAGTACATCCTAATACAGATAGTGTAACAACTTAAACCCATTCACTTCAAGACAAATTTAGAACGTCTTTCCATGGTTTTATTTTTAAGAAAACATGAAACTGTACAAAACAAACAAATATTTACTCATATAATATTATAATGGCATATACCAGCATTTCTAAAACTGTAATGCGCACATTCAAGGGGGGCGTGATAATTCTACGAGGAGGGTGTGAGCATATTGAAAAGTCGAAAACAAAAGATAATTTAGAAAAAAATAATAATAATTTACTGAAAATAAACAAAATAAAAATACATTCTGACCCAATAAAAAATAAATACTCATTTGCACTTATAAATGTATCAGCACTGCACAATGTATTTTAAAATTAATTGAATAATACTAAGTTATAAGAACAAGTCTGCAGGGGCTTATCATATAAAAAACTGTACACAAAAAGTTGCACTTATGTTGATAATGTGCATGGTTTGTAATTAATACCTTAACTGCCAATTAAAAGTTACGTGATTTGCAGCCCAATGTTATCATTTTCCAAGTAGGTTCGCATATGTGATGTTTGGGGAGGGAGATTAAAAGGAATTAATAAGCAAATTCTCTGAAATAAGTAAATCATTCGCAAACACTGTTAAGGTCCTATTATTGCATTCCAAAGCCTTCGAAATAATTGTATAAATAAGATTTGACAGAAAAGATCGTACTTCTGAAAGACCAGCGTATATATACGTCCGGAGCAGTGAACGCTTTAGCTGTTCGAGACGTTTATATACGCCGGTGGTTCTTAAGCGTTTCAAGTCGTATTGTAGCTTTAGGGTCAAAATATAGGATTATTGAATTCAATACATTGTTACTGCATGGAGGGGGAGGGGGCGATGAAAATTTTGGTTGAATACTGGGTCGCAAATATTGAAAGTTTGAGAAGCACTATTTAGTACATTAAAAAAAACAGTACGAAATAATTCGTAACTGGCGTCACTGAATAACATTCCTGTGCCGAGTGCCACTTACGAGTTATGTTTTAGTGGGGGTTTTTTAATAAATATCTTCATATTCAAAGATTTTCTTTTCTTTTAAATTGTTTTTACAAATTGGTCATCTAATATCATATGGCGACAGTCAGATGTGTAATGTTACGTCAGATTTTCACACAGAAGTCTAATGATTCTTACTGGAAAAAGCCCCCAAAAAAGAGAAGGTAGTTACAAAGTACTAAACATGGACTGATAAGTAATAACTAGCAGACCTCAGGGAAACCATCCGTTGGTACAAGACAATCACTCTATCCTACTTCGAAATCTTCCTCTAGATTGCACACCGGTATTATAATCAAAGAACTCGAGGGAGGAGAAAAAGGAGAATGGGGATAAGTTATTCTTTTATTTGATGGCGACGGTAGCAATGCAGGAAAAAGCGGTCATTACAATACAAATACAAATGGTTTTCATTACATAGAACATCTTCCTCCCACTAAAAAAGGATACCTACAAAGTCATGTCGAAAGTGTAAAAATTCATAATACATTATAAAATTCATATTTATCCTTTTTATTTAATTTAATTGTAGTGAATTACTTATATGAGTGTTCTCAAACTTTCAATAATTGAGACCCAATATTCAATCCTAATTTTCATTGCCCCCTTCATACGAATAACAAGGCATTGAATTCGATTATACTATACTTTGACGCTAAATCAACTATACGACTTTAATCTCTTCAGTGCCACCGGCGTATACATACGTCTCACTCAACCGGTGCGTTGAATAGCCTGGACGTATATATACGTCTTTCCGAAGTACGGTCTTTTCTGTGCACTTTTATCCATAAAATTATTCCGAAGGCTTTGGAATGCTATAAAAAGACCTTGACAGTCTTAACGAAGGATTTAATTACCGTAAAATCTGGTGTATAACGTTAACCTATACTTTCAAGCTAATTTTTTTAAAGTTTTTAGGTCTATTCGCCGTTTAACGCGCACTCTCTTTTTTTTTAAGAAGAAATCTGAAATATTAGTATACATTGCTCTTATATTTTGAAGTCATTTATTTAAGGTATTATCTCAGAATTTTGAAAAAAATACTACTCTTCGTGAGCTAAAAAACTCTTTTAGTTCATAAGGTAGGTCATTCCTTTTGAATAAACAGTTTTTCCATACATGTAGAAGTAATTTTTTTTAATTCTCATCTCTCCTTGTTATTTTTAAATCTGTCGTTTGCCTACATAACTCGCACCCTTAAATTTCGATCTTATTTTTTGTGTTAAAAGTGTGTTTTATACTCTGGATTTGACGGTATATTAGAGGATCTCCTTATTTATTCCTCCCCCCCACCTCTTCCAAAGTGTCACATATATGAGTCAACGTGAAAAACGAAGGCATTGAGGAGGGAATCGGGTAATTTTTAATCGGTAATTAAGGGATTATTTATAAACCGTACAAATTATCAAGATAAGTGTTAATTTGTGTATATAATTTTTATATGACTAGCCCATGGGGTCACTGACAATTATTAAACTTGTTCTTAATTTAGCATTGCTTAATTAATTACAAAGGAAATACATTGAGCAGTACTGATACATTTATAAATTTCTAGGGTGTTTTTTTAGAGGTATAGAACTTTAAATTGCAATTAAACAACGATGTATTATTCGATTGACATGAATTTTTTTTATTTGAAAGATAATCTTGTGGCATTACATTTTAAATATGATTTCTGGCATAGGACTGACTGCCACGGCTGGCTCGGATGTAGTCCAATCTGGACGTCCAATTTTCGATGACTTTTTTCCAACATTTGGGGCCGTATATCGGCAATAACACGGCAAATGTTGTCTTCCAATTGGTCAAGCGTTTGTAGCTTATCCGCGTAGACCAATGACTTTACATAGCCCCATAAAAATAGTCTAGCGGTGTTAAATCACAAGATCTTGGAGGCCAATTCACAGGTCCAAAACGTGAAATTAGGCGGTCACCCAACGTGTCGTTCAATAAATCGATTGTGGCACGAGCTGTGTGACATGTTGCGCCGTCTTGTTGGAACCACAGCTCCTGGACATCCTGATTGTTCAATTCAGGAATGAAAAAGTTAGTAATCATGGCTCTATACCGATCACCATTGACTGTAACGTTGTGGCCTTCATCGTTTTTGAAGAAAGATTCCACCAGCCCATAAAGCGCACCCAACAGTCAGTTTTTCTGGATGTAACGGTGTTTCGACATACACTTGTGGATTAGCTTCACTCCAAATGCGGCAGTTTTGTTTGTTGACGTAGCCATTCAACCAGAAGTGCGCTTCATCGCTCAACAAAATTCGCTTATGAAAATCGGGAACAACGGCAATCTCGTTTTGGGCCCATTCGACGAATCTACGCCTTGCTTGATGATCGTTCTGATGAACTGCCAAACCAAACTGAGAATAAATCACTTGACAGCTGTTAAATGGGTCACCATCTTGGAAAGTAATGCCAACTTAAACTTCTATACCTGAAAAAAAAACACTCTTTATTATATCAGTGTAAATGTTAATTTTGTTTTTAATTATGTCAGAATGTATTTTGTTTGTTTTCCTTCAGTAAATGAATAACTTGTTTTATAGTCTTTTGTTTTCCTCTCCTTGTAGTGTTATCATGCCCCCTTAGGGGGACGCGTCCCCCTATTGGAGGAGCTCCGACTTCTATTTCAGTTTCTTATTTAAATAAACATTGTTACGTAGATCCGTGTCCGTAGATTTTATGTAAAACAATCAGAAAGAAAATAAGCAGTTCTTTAAGATTGATCCGGATCAAAAATCCAATCCTTTAAATACAGGATTCAGCAGCAATAATCACAGAGTAAATATCCGTAGGTATTCACACCTTCACAGCAATCAAACACAATATTCAGTGTTTAAATATACACGTAAGTGAAGATTATTCACAAGCACAGCCGAGCTAATTGCCAGTCAAAACAATCCTCACTACTCGCGGGTATAATCAAAACTGATCGCCGTACTGGCGTTTATCTTTATTTATAGGCGCGACAAAAACTTCCAGAAATATAACCGCTCGTGTCATTGAACGTGACACTAGTGGAGAGAAGATTCGAGAGGGTTCCAAACTCACCAACATGGTCGCCAAAAATGATGCCAACTTGGCTCTACCGCCAAGATTTCGCCAAGTTCTCATTGAATCTCCATTATATCGCAAAGTGCGGCCCCTTGCTTGTGAATAGTACCATTTTCACATGAAATAAATATAACTAAGTAATATAAATGCATTAAACACTCAAATACAAATTATTTGCACTATTTACACAAAATTCGTACCACTATGTTTAAAAATGTATAGCATATGTATACAATTCGAATTTTTAAAATTTTTGTTGAAGAAATAGTTACAGTTTATGCTGTTTATTTTTATGTTTAGAAATATCTTTAGATGTTGCAAATTTAATGTATAATAAAACTGTAAATCTATATTATAGACCTCAAATCTCTAAAACTGCATGCATTATCTCGGAAATCGAATTGTGTCAAAAATGTTCTACTGTGTGGCACACTGAATCTTATTGGTAGATTGATTTGGCACGTCACCGCAACAAGGTGTCCCAGCAACAAGGCATCACAGTAACAAGGTGTCACAGGAACAAGGTGTCACAGGAACAAGGTGTCTCAGCAACAAGGTGTCACAGCAACAAGGTGTCAAAGCAACAAGGTTGTCGACCTCTGTGGTCTAAGTTATAATTTTAATAATAAAAATTAATAATCAATATACTTTTTGCACTATATAACTTTTTCATTAATCCTTTCTAATAATTCCTAGCTCAAAAGAATATCTGAATCTAAAATTGCAGCACACACTATGAGTTATCTAGTAGTTGACAATGAATGGGTTAAAACTTTAGCATATCGGGAAGCAATTTTAAAGCACTACAAGACTTTTTTAGACTTTTTCGCAGAACGCTGAATAATTCATGAAATACAGTCTGAACGAGTTCAATCCTATTTAGACATGAAATGTATCAGAGATATCAAAATAAATAAAGGCAAAATACATCTCGTATGTGATTGGCAAACATGACGTTTCCAACTATACATCTCATGGTGTAATTTGTTCAAAAACGTATATTTTATTCATCCGTATATTTAAAACTGCAGCGTCTTGCTGGAAATAAAGACCAACAAAAATCAAATACTCTGTGATGCTTTTTTACCTAAAAAACGACCTAAAAATGCAGGTGCTTCCAGCACATTTTCTTTTTATGGATTGCAAGTAACTTTACAGCCGGTACCTATAAATAAATCGCATCAATATGCATGCGTTGTAACTGTATGAAACGTAATACAATTCTAAAAGAAAAGTTCGAAAAGAAAAAAGAATGACGCGCCATTTTTTGTCTCTGCCGAAATACGAGCTAGAGTAACGAAAGCTGCTTCCTCTGAGGATACTAAAAAAGTCGTTTTTATTTAGAAATGGATACTTAAACACTAAGTTGTATTTTGGTTTTTTTATACATAGTTTGACTCAAAGCTAGTGGAGAGGAGAACTGAATAAACAATGGTCCCGGGAAGCATTTTTCCCTTATGTTTCTTTGTAATAAACAAATGAGATTACCTATAATAACGTTCGCTTTCAAATAAAATACTAACTGAAGGCTGTCGTATAGATACGTGTGAGTCTAAAGGGATATACAAATTACCAACTTTTTATGTCTTCGAGAGATCTGTTTGGTGTAAAATGAATTCGTTTATTATAACATTACCGAATCTTTTTTTTGTATTGTTTAAAGGGGTTTTGTGTAAAAATTAACTTTTATATTCAACATTGGTATAGAAAAACGTGCAGACGAACGTTTTTTTATCTTTTGGAAAGCAATTTATACAAAAATAATTTGATCAGAGACTGAAAAACATATTTTTTGAAGTAAAATTTTATTTTCAAGCAATTTAATTTGTGATGTCTCAGTTTTATGTTTTGTAGAATGCATTTGATGTAAGAACAAAAAAAGACCTAATTTATTTTATAATATCAGATTCATATAATCTGATGAAAATCTAAAAGATCAATTTTTACACTTGCATTTAAATAACTCACTAATAAATGTTTTGAAACATTTAAATTAATGTGATTAACTATACTTCATTCATATTAAATGTAATTAAACATATATTTTCTATACACTTAATATAATATATTACTTAATTTTTAATATGGCATATTTAATTAAAATGATGCTAGATGACAATGAAATTTTTTCCCGATTTTTTTTCCCTTGTTGAATGAGTTCCATAAAATGTATAAAACCATTACTTTAAAAAAGTCGCAGATTTTACATTGTCTTGATTATAAAAAGTTTTATACTAAAAATTTTCCATTCCAACTCTTAAGCCAGTTTCACACGAAGCAACTGTGTGTGTAGTCAACTCGTTTCCTGTCACTACTTATGTAGTGTGAAGAGGGAAGAGAACTTCTTTCTTACGAGGACACACAACTGACTGAAAAGAGAGTGCCCGACTGATCGGTGAAGAGATTGAGTCCAAAGAAGCCATCCCAACTCTTAGGGCTAGTTTCACACGAGGCAACTATGGGCCGATCAACTCGTTTTCTGTTACCACTTCTGCAGTGTGAAGACGGGAGAGAACTGCTTTCCCCAAGAAGACGCAGAATTGACTTAAAATAGAACGCCGGACTCATTAATGCAATGATTGAGTCCGAAGCAGCAATAAAACGCTTTTTTAAAAAAATTAACAGTGTGTAAAGAGCTTAGCTTCAACAATATATTTTTAGTTGAGTCAACTAGGGTGGGGGGTTAAGCGCTTGAGGGAGTGACACTGCAGGAAGTGCAAGTTAGTTCACTCAGGTGATTTCTATTCAAAACTAGTTCTGCACTGTCTGGTCCTCCTGTTATGTGTGGCACTGGCTGACTCATGTTTGATGGCTCTTATGCATAATTCTGTCGAGTATTGAAAGATGGAAGACCATATGCTTGAAACTAAACATCACAAGTCAGGGGTCATCAAACGCAGCAATTTTGAACCAAACCAATCTATCAATAAGATTCAGGATTGTCGAACAGTAGGGATTATTGAAATATGTGCTGTCCCTACTACAATACATGCAGAATTAATAAATAGATAATAACAAAATACAGATATTATTTTTTAATTAAGTGAATCACACATTTAAATATATTTATTAATTTTAAAATAAAAATCCTATAATATAAGTATGTTCCTCCAACATAAACAAAAAAAAATTTAGTTGCACATACGTTATGTATAATAAATGTTTTAAACATATTTATTAAATGAGAAATGAGAAACATAAAATATAAGTATTCCTTCAATGTAGTAAAATAGTGCAAATGAAAATATGCCATATTTTATCAATGCTTGCCACAAATTCACCTCCGACTGATGCTGAGACAGATCAAGACAACGGAGGTCATTCATATTCCATAAACTCTCGATAAGAAACATCATTGACAAAAGAAGCATATATGTTTACCTAAAATGTTTGCTGAAAACTGTATGCGTGATCGGTCTCTTTGCTCATTTTGCAACCAAATACGTTTAAAGACTGCTCACGGGCATAAAACCTTATCCTAGGACGGCTGGGGGGGATGTTTGTCTTGAATCAAACTCAGTACGATCATGACTCAAGTAGTTTTAATTGGCAAATGTTTTCCCCAAATATATTCTCCGATAAACTTGGAATTTAGAACTAAATTCTAACTGGCAACATTCGCAACACTGCCTTAAGTGATCCGACTACCATAAAATCATGATTTTTTTTAAAAAGGACAATTTTTTTATGATTTATTTTATAGGCCATCTTAATAGCTTCATAAAATTACCAAGGTTTTATTTTCCATTTACTAGGACAAAAACTACGGGTGTTTTAGTAAAAGCAGGTGCCATAACTTTACATAAGACGTCAAACTTTAAAATGCGTTTTACTCGAAATGTGTTTTTTTTCGAAAAACTCAAACGGGGACAGCGATTGCTCGTATGCTCAAAAAGTTTTGAAAATAATTCGCAGAAATTTTTTGTATTTGTCCTGCATAACCTTAGAAGTGTTTTAACCTTCGCTGTTTTGTTACAAAAAATACATTTCTTTATGTGAATATAATCACCATTTTTGAAGCAATTTCATATAATAGCTAAGATAAAGTGCTCTAGTTTTTGTACAAATTAAAATATCTCTTATCCTGAAGGTCATTTCAAAAAGGAATATCGAAGTAATACATCAAAATTGAAAAAATGAGAATTTGTTCATTTACTATTTGCACAGCGCGGGCCCCCTTTATATAATTTTTTGTCAATTTTTACCCATTTTTCCCATTTTAGTAGTAATAATTTATTTTTAAATTATTAATTTTAATCTTTTTTTCTTAAAATGTACTAAATAAATCTAAAAACCCCACAAAAATCTCCATATATCCATTATTTTAAAAAAAAAGTTGTCGCAAGTAGTCGGGTACCTTAAGGCTGTGTGTGTGTGTCTTCTGCTAATGTTAAAGAATAGGAGCCAAATTTGGAATATTTTTTCACATAAAAAAGTACTCCAGTATTAATATATTCTGGCTTCACTATCAAGTAGAGAATTACTTATTTTATCACAGTACTCGTTTTTTATCCGAGTTGATACATTTTTTTTCTTTTATAAAATGTGTTTCGCATTTTTCTTTTATACCGTAGTGCTAAATGAGCTATCTTTTTACATGTTAAAAAAACAGATTATTTATGAAATATTTTGAAATTTTAAAAACACTATATTTTAGAGACTATAATAGATTCGACTTAGGTTAGCGACCTCGTCAATAAGATCATGATCCTAATCATTTTATATAATCTCGTTAAATATTTCCAGAAATATTCTCCCCCAAACTTAGAATTTTTAATTATCTGCCAACTGGCAACACAGCGTTACTTTGTCAGGTCCTTTTTTCTACCTAGGCCAACCACCATAAGACATCAGTTGACCAAAAGGCGGCAATCGTGCAATCTGGTTCAACCTAGGAGAGGAGTTGCGCGTCACGCATATTTGTCTATTTTGAGTGATCGTTTGTATGAGTATTTAGAAACGTATTTCATAGACTGTTAACTGAAAGGTTCCACAGTGAAAATCTACTTTTCCACAGGTGCCTAGGGCTTCAAGCAGTCTTATCAAGTTTCTGTATTTAACCTGTAATGGCCTAGGGTCAGGGGAAGGTATCTATTCACCTACTCGACCTAAATCTGTAGGAGGTAAATATTCATTACCCAAACTGCCATGATAAATCCATACTAAATATAATAATCTAAGACAAACCAACTTTTGAGGAAAAATGTAGAGTGATATAACGATAGCTTAAAATTTTATGTGAATAAGCGCATGAAATCCTAATAGCTTAACTTTACTCAAAGATATCTCAGAAATCCTAACTTCCTTAATTTATTTTAATAACTAACGCCCATCACGCGTCTAAATTCCGATCCTTACCGTAACAACACTACTTTCAGCAACTCAGCTTCTCTTTTCCTTTTTCCCTCGATTAATAAACTTCCCCTATATATAGACTAGCTAATCTACATATCAAGGTTTCTTCTTGAGAGGGATGACTGTGAAATAACTCAATTACTGGTACCAAAGATTCCCGAAGAGGATTAATAGAAAATCACGTAATTCCCCGTCACAAACCGTTCGAAGGTAAAGAAATACAAAAAGCTGCAAAACTTCAAACATATGCAATCATGCCACAATTTTCTCTCTAATACCAATTGGAGGAGATTAAAAAATTGTAAATTGTAAAGGCATATAAAAATGTAATAAACTTGTTTGATGCAATGTAGCTTTTATCTAGCAATATTCCGAACATATAATAACTGATATCAATAATAAAAATAGTTAGAAACCGAACACAGTGGTTCAGCTATTTATAAAACGATAATATCGACGAATTTATTTCATTGAAAACTCGGGGAAAAACGCTCTCGGTAAAATTATCCTTATGATAAAAAAATATTCATGTTAACAGACTATGGGTATTCGAAACCTTATCTTTGAAATTCTACTCTGTTTACAATGCAGGCAATTATGTGGCAACCTCCAACAGACTAATGACCGCAATCATTAAATGAGTAAACAATGCTAACGGAACCCCTCGTCCGTGAAACTGATATCGAATTTTCTTAATGGTGGATTGTGTCTTTCATTCTAATCATCATAGATCATGTGAAGAAGAGGTAAGTATCATTTTTCAGAAGTTGCTTACAGAGATAAGCAAAGAAGTAGCAGAAGTTCAAATGAAATGTAAATATGATTTTTAGCATGTTTTCCATATATTAGCTTGACTAAAAGTGGTTTTAATTATCGAGAGTTGAATTTAACTGATATTTAATGTTTAGTTATTAATTCCTTAATGTTCAAAATATTTGACAAGTTCTTCGTATGTAGTAAGCAAATATTAAGCATTCTGATTGTGAAGTACGTAATAATGGCAGTAAAGAATTTTTAACATGATACGCAGTAAAAGAAAAATATAAGCTTTAATTTAAGAAGATAGCATTATAACGATACAAAAAAAATTAAGAAATGCCTGCAAAAAATGCGATTTTTTTTAAACTAAGTAAATAAACAGGATAAGAATAGAAACATTGGTAAAAACGCATTGTAATAAAAATAAAGAAAGTGAAAATAAGAAAAAATAAATAATGCTGATTGCCATTAAATAAAAAAAGTTTAAAAGAAAACCAAACAAGTATACTGAAAAAAAATCAACTGGATATAATGCGTTGAAGATATTCTCAATTTAAATTTTTTTTTATAGATTTAATTAATATTACTTGTTTGAACTGCTAAGGTTCCTCATTGTTATTACATTTTAAAAGCAAGGCTGAATTAAAAGATGGAAAACCATACTGTCAATCCTTAAAAGGGAAATATATATTTGATTATTAATATATTAATTTTCCGTAATAAACGTTCTATTAGTAAATTTATCAAAATAATGGCGATTTACGTTTATCAACATAACATGCTACCTTGATAAAAAAAGAACACAATGGGAAGTTTAAATATTTTCTTACCTTAATACTTCATAAATTACTTTACTTAATTTATTAATAATAAAAAATATTTTTAAATGACATAAAAAAGAAAAATCTGTGATTCAAAGTTAAATCAAATAAAAGTATGAGGAATTGAAAAGGCTATTCAATATGAGTAGCTTGTGATGTAAATTTTGCACAATAGTTAAAGTTTACATCTCTCTCTCTCGTTAAACTCTCTCTCTCTCTCTCAACAAATCATAAACATTCTGTTACTGAATTATTCCCTTTGTTCCATACAAGTAACACTTTACTACAGCAAATAGTTTTAAATTTTTCATTTTTTTCAATTTTCAGTAAGCTAATACATTAATTGTGGAACCTTTAATTACATTAAATGGTTCAAAATATAGTTTACAATAAACTAGTTTGACATTTATTATGCAAAATCCAAGCATTATTTTGACTATAACACAAAATATATGGTTTCAGGTAAAGTATTTTTTAGCAGACTATAAAATAAAAAAATTAAAAGCCAATTTGTGTAGTATTAATTATTTTAAAAGAACACATAAATCACAAGGAAAAGTTTTTAACAAATATATATACATAAATCTTTCTTTGAAGTTGCAGATAAACACGTCAAACAACATAATCTTTTAATATTCATAGTATAAGCGTAAACTTACTGAAATTTAAGATAACATACGAAAATTTACCTTTATTCACTAGAGAATACATTCCTTTAAAGTTAGTTTGAAGAATGGGTAAATCGAAAAATTAAAACAGGAATATTTTAATAAATATTTTAAAAACATTTTCTCGTTATTGAAAACAAATCAGTTGCAAAATTAATTTAATGAAGATATTACACAAACAATTTTTTTTACGAATATCGTCTAAGTTCAAGTGAGTAAGATAAATCTGAATTTCTCACTATTAAATGTCCTAAGTTAAATCAGAGTATATATACAAAATTACAAAAACTTTCTTCCGGATCGATATTTGCTGCTATCCACAAAGACGGAATAAAAATACCTGAAATGAGTTCGTGATACAATTATTGACTCACTAACGAAATGAATATTTTATTTTTAGCTCGTTATAGCACTCCTACAGAATGGTGACACTTCTCGCTTCCACAAATGTCACCCCAACCATTGAAAAGTAAGACACCTGATTTGAATAATTTATTTAAAAACATGTAAAATGTGCATTATAATTCTTCTGCAGAAATATTGCAACATTCAGATGCTAAAATAATAATAACGGTAAAATTTCAGATCGGTTGCTTATAAAATATCTATAAATTTTATGTTAGTTAAATATGTACAAATGATTCACGCTGAAAACATGCTCTTAACTCTTATGATTTCTTAATATTGAAATTTTATTTTGTTAATTACGAATATCCATGCATAGCTTTTCTCATACAAATCTTTATTTTTTACAGTTCATTAAGAAATATATATTTTAGAGCATAATACTTGTATTTAAATAAATAATGATGATTCTTTAACGCGTTAATCAAATTTAGTACGTTAAATCAGCGGAAATATATTTCTATTATTAAGGGGACATGGTACGATTTACACAAAATTTTTAATTTAATTTCAAAATTTCTTTTGGTTGCTTCCTATGTGTGTATACTATGTAAAACAGATTTTGTGCTCAGAATTTCACAAAAAGGTAGACATTTAATTTTTTAAAGAAAAAACTTAAAATTTGTGAAGTGATTTTAAAATGGTATTCCTACACACAAAAATTGGCGTACACACATGCATGAAATTTGATTTACACTCACGTCAAACTATGTATAATAAAATTTGGTTTGGGTTTTACGATAACATGTTTGGTATTCCTACAATACTTATTTTTATGAAAGCTTATTGAAAATTCCATAAAAAATGCATAAATTCTGAGTTTAATTATTTTTTAAAAAATAAGTATTGCTCTGATTCAAAAATGCGTACCAATCTTTTTTACATGTACTATTAGCAATAGGTGAAAAAAAATTGAAGGCATTAAGCACAATAGAAAAATAGCCGTAGCATTTTAAATGAAGACAAACTAATTATTGTATCTTTCTGAGATAAATAGGTTTAAAGTTTCAATCTGTTACAGGTATGTGAATAAAAACGAACAAAAACTCTATCATAATTCTGCGTTTTTTAAGTTTAGAGCTTTCAAATTTTGTGAGGTTATAGAAAAGCATATAAAGAATAATTGAAGCTAAAAATTAGATTTGATTTTTTTGACCGTTTTTTGTCAATTTAATCGAATTGTGTTCCCTTAACTTTACATAAAGATTAATACATAATTATTAATATCTTCTAAAATATAAGCAATACTTAAAGATAAATTCACATTCTTTCCATTTAAAAACAGCGATACTCGTCAATATCAGCGATCAATTTCGGGAAATCAATAGATTTCGCCAAAATACCACAATATACCGCCAATAGTGGGAAGCAGTTCTTACACATCTTCAAACACAATAATTATAAGAATATTAAGATGCATCACTTAGTTGCGCTTTTTGAATTTACATCATATTTTGATGTGACGAAATTGGTCTACGGTATGTTACGTAAGTACCAGTACTGCAGAGTTCAGGAGATTATTTGCAGGTTCTATGGATATTTAGGGGGAAGTGTTATGCACATATTTTTATAATAATTAGACTTTCTTATCTATACTAAATGATGTCTAAATTTCATATTTTTAGGGTATTTTGAGCAAATAATTGACTTCCTTTTCAAAAACTTCACATTGAATAATGTTTAAGGGAAGTGATATGTGTGTTTCAGACATCTATAGTATTGCATATGGTTATATGCTATGATAATTGAAATACACATGAATAATGTTTGAATTGCGTCATGCCTTAGAACAAAATTTAAACAGAGTAATGGATTATCGGTCCCGTCCATTAGTGTACGAGGGTTAGAAGGAAGGTTAGCCATAGTCAAAACAAACTCAGTTTATTAACAAGTCTCAACAACGTAACAAACTTCAACAACCAAAGTTATAAAATGCACCTTAGATAAATATGGAAGCAATAGCGAGGTAGACGAGATAATTGAAGATTTAATTATAAATCGGAGCACTTACTCTTAGTACGTCCTGGCAATATACATTCTAAATATTTGAAGATATTTTCTAAGTTAATTTAATTCAAGCCGACATGAATCCAACTTAACAACAAATTGACCAAATCGTCAATCCTAATATTAATCAAATAATCTACGAAGCGCTCTCGACTAGCTTTACGTTAATCACTAACTGCTGTCCTTTTAGCTTCTAACCTCTCTCTTCTTCGAACTTGAAAGGTAATCTAGAAATACAATCTTTGATTTGAATAATTCGCGTCTTCTTCTTCGGAAGAAAGTTTTCAATAGAATAATATTTAAAGAACCATTATTCCCCAAGAGGATTAGTAGGAAGTACTCAAATAGACCCGTTGCAGATTTCTTTATAAATGTGTTTAGATTATAGAAAATATTATAAATTAGGAAGATAAATTCATCATTATTGAAGCTCAGTTTAAGTGAAGTATGAATTAATTATGATGTGAAAAAGGAATTCATTATGTTGTTGAGAAATCTTATATCCAGATCAGTAGTTAATAAACATTAATCCTCTTTTTTGTGCCATGATGCGATCATAAATGCACATCAAAAGTTTTTAGAAATTAATTAATTTACTTTGAGAAAATTAGATTTACTATTTACATAAAATAGAATTGCCTTGGATAAAATAAAATATTAAAAAAGAAGAATCTTAGCAGAATGAAGCATAAAGAATTTTAGCAGAATGAAGCATGAAGAATTTTAACAGAATGAAGCATGAAGAATTTTAGCAAAATGGTATATGAGGAATGAAAAATCTGGGTAGAGTTAAATATCAAGAATAAAAAATCTCATCAGATGCAGAAGATGAAGAATGACAAATTTTGGAAGACTGAAATATGAAAAATGAAAAATTCTAAAAGAAAAAAATATGAAGAATGTAGAGTCTTTGCACAGTGAAACATGAAGAATGAAAAAAATTTAGCAGAATGGTACACGAAAAATCTTAGCAGAATAAAGCATGAAAAATGAAAAATCTTAAATGAATGGAACAGGAAGAATGTAGAACATCACAAGAAAACATTAAGAATATAAACTGAGTGAAATATGAAGAATAATGAATCTGATTAGAGTGTAATTGGAATTTTTTTTTTTACTATGAACATTCGAAAATGGAATGACTTGGTCAAAAGAGGTACCAACGTCATACAATGAAAAAATTACAATTGAAATTAATGCAATGAACTAGAATAAAAATATTTAAATTAATAATATATTTATTTGTGAAAAAATATCAAATGTACTTTATACAAATATTACAATACAACTGAACGTGTATAGTCTTCTACAAACGATAAATTCGGTTAAAAAAATTGCGTGCAGCTACACTGTTTCATTTTAAGATAAAATATTAAACTTTTGATTATGGCTTGTTATGTCAACAATTTCATCAACGGTAATTGTACGAAGAAATGTGTTCTACTGCTGAAATATGATAAAACATACCATTAAGGCTAAAATGTATTTTAAAACGAAAGCACATTGAACTTCAATGAAAACCTTGCGTGACAATAATGACCACGTAATCAAAATGTGTTGCATCATATAAGGCACAAAATTCTCTTTGTCGTAGAATAATGATACCGTGTTCGAGAAACAACATTCTATGAATTTTAAGCATGTTTTAAATACACTAAACTGTGAGCGAAAATACCCAGCAAAATGCTCATAATATTTTGTTTAACTTTCTGGAGCACCGATTTTTAACAAGAAACATATGAATCATTTCGAGGATTTATATAAAAATGTCAGAAGTATATAAGTGTTTACGTAAATCGATACATTTTATGAGTTTTTATAGGGTACCTATAATCATATTTTTCTTCTTTCTTTAATAAAAATATGAAATTAAGTGTTGTAATAGTAACTACTACAAATTGTTACATTGATTTACGGCAGAAAGAATTAAAAATATAATTACGGGTAAAACGAAATAAGAGGTATATATATATATATATATATATATATATATATATATATATATATATATATATATATAGCATAGAAAATTACAGTAGTCCTGAAAATTCGACACTCAATATCCCAGAAGTCCGGATGATTCAGCAACACCTCTTTGCAAATCAGGAAAACTCGACGTGCAGACCCTTTTAGGGTTCCAGAACGATACCGAGCAAGATATTAATGTCCGATGCAGAAATTAATGCTACTGTTACAGTTAATGTAAAAATGATTGAAAGTGGTAAAGAAGTTAAAATTCACGGCGCCGTTCACAATCTCCTAGAATATCACATAGTGAGAGATTAAAGGCTGTCGAAATCGCCCTTCAGTATTTTGAAATACAAGATAGGTCGGCAATGGACTTACTGTTCATTTCTCTATCTTCGTGAGGAAGCAGCAACACGTAGAGTACAGCATAGAAGACAACAGGTCATTACGCATTTCTTATTAACACGATTTATAAGTTTCACTTGTATGTAAAGCAGTGCTTCTCAAACTTTCAATATACGTGACCCACTATTCAATCGTCATTTTCATCTCGCCCATACAATAACGATGCATTAAATTCAATAATTCTATACTTTGACACTAAAGAAATAGTCAATACAGTACAGTACGACTTTAACCTCTTATGTGCCACCAACGTATATAAACGTCTCGTTCAGCCAAAGTATTAATTTTTTGGACGTATATATACGTCTTTTCGATGTACGATCTTTTCTGTGTAGTTCTATCCATAAAATTATTCCGAAGGCTTTGTAATACAATAAAAGAATCTTGACAGTGTTTGCGAAGGATTTACTTACTTATTAGTTTTCTCCTCCTCCTACACCTAAAAAAACCCATCAAAATACGCTCGTCTACATGGAAAACGGTGGCATTGGGGCGCAAATCGCGTAACTTTTAATCGGCAGTTAAGGAATTAATTATAAACCGTTCAAATTATCAAGATAAATGTTAATACAAGCCCATGGGGGGTCACAGATAATTATTAAATTTGTTCTTAACTTTGTATTGTTAAATTAATTATAAAATACATTGTACAGAACTGATACATTTATATGTGTATTATATTAGTGTAAATGTATATCTCTATATATATAAAGGAGAAAAGCGACTCACTCACTCACTGACTGACTAATCACGATATCTCCGGAACTATTAAACCTACAAACTTGAAATTTGGTAGGTAGGTTCCCTTCATGGTGTAGACGTCAGCTAAAAACGGATTTTGCAAAGTTCGAACCCCAAGGGGCGTTACAGATAATTATTTCCTTTACTAAACTATTAGATGTAAAGTCGTGAAACTTGGTACACAGATTTTTCTTTCATAAAGTAGAGATTCCCTACATAATGATTTTTACAAAAATCGACCTCCAAGGGGCTTTGAGGGCGCTTAAGGGGCGTTATACATAATTATTTCCATTTTTATTCTATTAGACGTACAGTCTTGAAATTTGGTAAGCGGATTCTCCTTTCATAGAGCACAGATCCGCTGCAAAATGGGTTTTGTGAAAATTGACCCCAAGTGACGTTGTGGAGAATTAAGGGGCATTATATATATATAGGCAATTAACTCCTTTTTTAAACTATTAGACGTAAAATCTTGAAATTGAGTAAGCAGATTCCATTCACTGAGTAGAGATCTGTCATAAGATGGGCTTTGTGAAAATCGTTTCCTAAGTGGCGTTGCGGGGATTTAAGGGGCGTTATAGATAATTATTTCCATTTTTAAACTATTAGACGCACAGTGTTGAAATTTGGTAAGCGGAATCCTTTCATGGTGCAGAGATCCGCTACAAAATAGTTTTGGGGAAAATTGATCCCCAAGGGCCACTGAGGGGGATTAAGGGGCGTAATAGATAAATATTTCCGCTTTTCAACTAATAGAACCACCTGCTTGAAAATTAGAAGGTATGTTCCGTTCATGGAATAAAGTTGCTTTTACAAAGATTTTTGCGAAAACGGACCCCCAAAGGAGTGGGTTTTGGAGAGATTAAGGCATGCTATAGAAAAAATCCTGTTTTTGAATTTAACTCACTTACTTGAAATTTGTTGAGCACTTTTTTCTTTATATAGTTGAATAGAGTTCCACTAAGAATGGGTTTTACGGAAATCAACTCCAGGGGGAAGCCGGAAAAGTTATTGGGGTGTATTGATAGACAAAATTCTCGTTTTTGAACTGCTAAGACTATAATAATAAAATTTGGTTTACATGCTTCTTTTTTGTTGAATTGGAATCCGCTAAGAATGCTGTCAACAAGGTATTGATGAAAAAAATTCCGTTTTTGCTCTGTTAGATTTAGACTTGAAATTCAGCACGCATGTTTATTTTATGGAGTAGAGATCCACTGAAAGTTGCGTTAGTGGAAATCCACTTGATTATTAGGTTAAGTGAGCGAAAAAAATCTTTCTACTTCGGTTTTAGACATAAATAGAAATTAGATATTATAATTTATGTTCTTTTTATATCAAGGGGTGAGAGTGTATCAGCTATAAATATATTTTTCAATACTATCGAATTCTAAATGCTAGATGTCAATAATTAATATATATGTAAACAGTATACATATATGCAACATCGTGAAATACCCAGTGAAGCGGGTGGTTAACGGCTAGTTTTATTATATCAGAAAGAATTTTGTTTGTTTACTTTCAGTAAATTAATTTTTTAAATAATCTTTTGTTTTCGATTTTTCAATATGCACGCTCACCTTCGTAGAGATATCATGTCCCCCCCAAGAAGGGTGCGCTCCACAGTTTAAGAAACGCTGATGTAATGGAATCTTCGAACTCGATTTTTACCCACTTTAAAAGGTCAGACTAATTCCAAATTTCGCACACTTGTCAAAGACCCATGACAATACATAATTTCATAATTTTGTTTCATTGTCCTGATCAGGATATTAATAATTTAGGATTTACGAGATTTGGCGACTAATTCATTATATCGATTCTAAATTTGGCGACTAATTGCATAAACTATTTTCAGATTTGGCGACTAATTCCATACGTCATTTCTAAATTTGGCAACTAAATCCAGATTTAGGGATTAAAAGATTAAGGTGCAATCTTAAAACCGCAAAATAGGCTAGTAATAGTTTAGTAAAAAATAAAACAAAAAAATGTGTTCTTTATGTGAAAAAAGGTAGGGTGGGTGGGCGCGATGTTTTCCTGAAAAAGAAAATTAAAAAAAAAAAAGACTCGTACATGTGTGTGTGAATAAAAATAATTTATGTTCTAACTTCTAAATATTTTTAAATTTTTATAAATCATTACGTTTAGAAGTGATGATACGTATTAACATTAGGACAATCCGAGGCCCCGTTAACGGAGAGAATGAATGCCCTTCAGATCCGTTAATTACTATCCATTAAATAGCAAGTCTAATTCCAACAGCCACATAATTCTGGCCCCAAATATCAAACTCGAGAATAAATTCAGCAAAGAATAAATGATAGTTTTTAAAAACTAAAGAAAAAACAGGCTTTTATTGTAGATCGAACTAAAAAAAAAGGAAAAATAAATTATAGTTTTTAAAAAAGTTCTAAAAAACACGCTTTTATAGTGAATCGAACTAAAAAGTAAAAAAAACTAATTCTTAATATAATAAAATGATTAACGAGAAAATTAATGTCATATTGTGGTAAAAGCGTGGGGTGCTTTGTAGTACATTTTTACACTAACTCAGCATTTCGGAAATGAGCTAGTAAGAAATTATGACAAATAATATAGAGCACCCCACGCTTTTACTACAATGACATTAATTTTCTTGTTAGTCATTTTATTCTTTATTAAGAATTAGTTTTTTTTACTTTTTAGTTCGATTCATTATAAAAGCGTGTTTTTTAGGTTTTTTTAAAAATATAATTTATTTTTAAAAGTAGTTTGTTTTTTTGAATGTCGACAACCTAATTTTCGTTTTAGACAGATTCATCTTTTCATAAGGTATTTTTAGTGCTGCGTCTGATTAGGTGACTGTGTGGGAGAGCTTCACCTCTTTTTTGGGCTCCGAGATATGTAGGAGGTAGGGAAGAAACACTCGCCAAGATCCAATCAATCTATTAAATGATAGTAAGAATGTTTCGGTGCTAACCGCGAAAGCGGAACGACGACGAAATGCACGAAGGATTAGGAGACTATCAAACTCGATCCTTACTTTATATAGGATCTAATCTATCATCCGATTAAATCTAATATTAATTTAATCTCAGTGATCAATCGTCACTTTAAATTTTTCTCTTAATAAGCATTTATTCACAATAATTCAATAATGATATCTGTCAGTAACAATCTCACCTGATTTCTGGTTTGCACATCCACTCCTACTCTATGTTCCAGCTAGAAAACTTCGACTATATATAGTTAACTAAATTTGCATGTCATGATTTCTTCTCCCGAAGCGTTGGCTGTGAATAACGCGAATTGATAGCCCAAAGATTTCCCAAGAGGATTAGTGGAATGATCGCGAATAGATCCTTCACAACTGTATACTTGCTATGTATTCACTAATTTTCAATTTCATGTAGTAAATACTCTATGTCTTCATAAAATATGCACTTTTCCTTTGTTTAAGAGTAGTCGGTCAGCTTATTTTCTGTTGTATTCTCAAACAAACAATCGTTTGACATTAGGCCGAGGTTTTGATCCTCTACTGTATTAGTGAACTGCCTAAGAGGACATATGAAGATTTACTAAATTACATAATGCCTTGATGGAGTTTTCCCGATCGAGACATGTCATATATTTGTCATACTTATGCAAGATGAGCTTAAAATAAAATCCGTCATAGTTAGTTTTGGAAGATAAGCATCTATTTTTTGATTTATTACAAATTAGTCGCACGAGGGGATCTTTTCACCATACGCTAAATTTACTCTATAAATAAGAGAGATTTAGCTAACTTTTGTGTAGATATTTTGCTGTGGTTACGACATCTACAACCTCGATGAATTTAAAGGTAGATATGAAAGAAACGGATTCTTCAAAGTTGGTGTCTCAAATTCCTGGGTTAGAATACAACCAATGACGTCTTAAGATTCCTTCTGGCAATATTAGGCCCCACCTGTGAACCTTTTAAGTAGAAAATATGTGAGGGGCTCGCGCGTCTTTTCAATAACATGTCCTTTGGGTTCTTTGGGGCTAGAATTAAGGGCAACTCTTTTCCTACCAAATCTAAGAAGTGAAGCGTGAAGGAAAGATGCAAATTAGGAAGCTTTTAAATATCAGAAGTTAGAGTAGGCGAGGTGGCAATTTGACGAATGTAAAGATAATCCGTGGTTCAAGCGTGGAGAGGTTTTGGAAACGTTAAGTGACAGCAAACAGAAATTATACGTGATAGAGAGCCCTTAAGTCAAGGTGCCTACCATTGCACTCCAGTAAATACGCAACTTCATCTAGGATTACTGTGATCACTACTTCGACTACATTAAAGGTAGGAGGGACTATTTAATATTCGGATCCGTGATAGTCTAGGAATGGAGCTTAGGCGAGTTTGTATTGATAGTGAACCGGGTTACGTTATTTCGGTATTATATATACATATATATTGTGTGTTTAGCCACCGTTGATTCTCTCACGTATACTATTATTATCTAAGCTAGACGTTTAAGTTAAAGATCTTAATAAAGTCATATTAAGATCATGGCAGCTTCTAGGTGCCATGATAATTTGATCTGAAAATTTAAAAAAGATATATATATATATCTTGTTTAAATTTTCAGTCGTTAATAAAATACTTATTATTCATCCATTTACGTTCAAATACATTTTTTAAACTTGTAGTGGATGCCACTTGATTTTAGTGTATTTCAAATATTAATTCTTTAATTAAATTTAATTAACTAATTATAGTTTAAGAGATATATTTTAGTTTATATTTTTCCTGGATAAATGGCAGAACCATTCGATATGACAACTTTTGGGAAATTTTTGAATAACATTTAACTTAACCTGAATAATCATATTCTAATTAGACATCAGCATTTCTTTTACAATGGTTTTAAAATAAATTCTTACCTATTATATTCAACTTTTATTAAAAATCGCAATTACAAATTTACTGTGATTAAACTATTTATAGTGGTTATTTAAAAGCTGTTTTGCTACTTAATATTGCGATTCTGTCATATGTATGTACATATTTATATTAATTGTATTATTTAATAAAACTTAACTAAAATAAATTTTTTCTTTGTTGACCTAAGTAAGAATTGACTAAAAAATTATATTGCCTGTTTTTTACTGTTTTTGTTCCAGGCAATCTACAAAACCAAAAGAATGTGTTGGGCGGCGTATTGGGGTATAATACTAAGAAGAGGGACTTTTCAACTCTTGACATCACTCCTACATTGAAAAATTTCTGTGTGCGCCACTGAATGCTTCAGAATAAAAATAAGCCGTGTTATTCACAAATAAAAAGACAACTCAGTTCAATGTTACAGTTACAATTTTACGTTATGGTCAAATTTACCATGTTACATAAATTACTGTTGTGCTAATCTATACTAATAACTAATTTAAAAAAGTAACTTTTTTCCATATTTTATTATTAAGTAAACAATGAATAGTTAACTATTGTACTAAAATTTCTATAGTAAGTATCCGTCCGAATAGCATTAATCTTTATAATAATAGTGGCTCCAACAAATGAGTTAAGCAATTTAAATATAACTTTAGAAGTCCTCGCGCATTCTGTATTTTTGGACTTTATTGTAAGAGGATTACTGTTTCGAAGGTGACAAAAGGACTCGTCTCAAATTCGGAGTAAGTTTATTCAAAACTCCACTGCAATGCTTGTATTCCATTAATCCCTTCATCTCAGCTTATTTTTATGGGATTGAATACTCCTTTTGGAAATCTAAAGAAGCATTTTATAGTGTGTGAACGCACATGGCCTACTACTACTCAGCCCTAAATGTTTGTTGATTCGTTGGTTTTCTAAAGCAACCCTAGTCTGAAAATCTTTCGTAAACAACCTCAAGATCAAGTCCATACCTCACTGCATCCTTATGATTTTGGATGGTAAAATGTCGCATGCATTCTATTAAATCAATGTTTCTCAAACTTTCAATATTTGCGACCATATATATATATATATATTCAATCATAATTTTCATCACGCCTCCCCTCCATACCATAACAATGTATTGAATTTACTAATACTATACTTTGGCGTTAAAGCTGCTATACGATTTTAACCTCGTAAGAGCCACGGGCGTATAGAAACATCTCGCTCAGCGAAAGCGTTAATTGTTTTGTGTGAACGCATATATACGTCTTTCTGAAGTACAATCTTTTCTGTGCTCTGCTAATCATAAAATTATTCCAAATTTTTGGAATACACTAAAAAGACCTTGGCAGTATTTGCGAAGAATATACTTATTTTAGAGGATTTACTTATTTATTGCTTTTCTCCCCCTCCCCCCCAATGCATTACATACGCGCGCGTACGTGGCATTGGGTAGTGAATCACGTAACTTTTAATCGGCACTGAAGGGATTAATTATAAACCGTACAAATTATGAAGATATGTGCTAATTTTTATATATAATTTTATACCTGACACGCCCATGGTGCCAATAATAATAATTAAACTTGTCCTTAACGTAGTATTGCTAAATTAATTATAAAATACATTGTAGAATAAGTGTATTATTTCAGTGTAAATGTGTATTTATTTCTTATTTTGTCAGAATGTGTTTTGTTTGTATACTTTCAGTAAATTAACCACGTTTTAAAACTATCTTTTGTTTTCGATTTCTCAATATCTCCGCGTCCCCCTTGTAGAATTATCATGCCCCCATAGGGAGGTGCACCTCATAGTTTGAGAAACACTGTATTAAATTGATAAAAAGAGGTACTATATATATATAGACCATTACATTGCTAGAAAAAGCGCCTTAGCCCCATTTAATTCAAATGAATATTAAATGAGTATAATTACTTTACGGAAATTAGCCGCTAATTGTAGAAACTGAAACTACCATCTATCAAAAATGATTCACGGCGATTGCTAATTTGAGGTACTAAAACTCTCGAAATTTGTATAATTTGCATCAATGACAAATTGTAATGGCATCATCATACGGTTACAAATTTGATACTTTGATTGCAGTTAATTTTATGTCAAAATTTTTTTCATGAATTCTCAATTATTATTTTTGTATCAATGTATTTTCCCCCGTTTCTTTGCCTTATTTATTTCATTGTTTTGGTGTTTTTCAAATTAATTTTTTTATATTTTTCTATATATAATAGTAACTAGAGAAAGGCAGAGAGTAAGGAAAGAAAAAAAACCGTCACTGTACCAGTAGTTAAAAATTTAATACCCGAACAAATAATTAAATATTAACTTGACACTTAACACATGCTTCTTAACGTATTCATGAACATAAACATTTATTTTTTCACTTAGACATAAGACACACATGCTCTGCCAAATTTGACGTAACATTAAAAATAAAAATTATCTTAACTCAGTATCAACAATTAAATATTAATTCCGACGAATAATTTATATTAAAAAATATAAAGTCTTCTAAAAACACGCTATTTTTCTTTCAAGTTTAAAAGGAAAATTCAAATCAAAAGTAAGCTGACAAATGTATTTCTAAAATCCATTTGAATAAATTAGTGATTCTAACAGATTAAATTTTTTGCTTTGTAAAATGTTGACAGAACTACTTGCGATTATAATTGAAATTTCTAATTTATATCTGAATAAAAAAATACTGTTGCTTTAAATATTTATGTATTTAATCTGCAAGAATCATTCTTTGAGAAAAAAAATGGTGTTTTTCTAGAAAAGACTCTTGATAATTGAAATCTAATGCTTAATGCTTTAAACGCGGTAAAATATTTAATGCAACTCACTTGATTCTACAAAATACCTACAAAAAAGTAACAAAAATAAATGTTTTGACTTAAATGATAAATTTTCTGGTTGAAGTCGCAATAAAGACTGAATCGAAATCAACAAAAATAATTTCCAAGCAATTTTCAATTTTGGAAACGTTTTATTTTTCAAGAAGGCCTTTAAATTCCTAATGACTTTCTTCGGCAAACGGGCAGCTACATCTTTAATAAATTAATGATAAATAAAAAGAAAAAAAATACTTGTATAAGACATTACATGAAATTTCGTACATTAAATACTTCACTGAAAATATATTTTCAATTCTGTTTTTAAAAAGGAACAAATTTCTTTTGATGGATTTATTTAAAAGTGTTCTCATTATTAGTAAGAATGTGACATAAATGTGGATAAATGCTACATTTTTACCAGTAATTGTTATACTATTACTTATTTTTGTTTCTTAAAATTAGAAAAAAATAATTTTCCGACGCACAACTTGAATAACAGCAAGTGCGTGTTTATTAACTTCAAACTAAAAGAAACAGGTGGTTGTTGGCCATATTTTTGATCCGCATTCAACTGTATAACGAGTATGATACCACACTCTCTTAACTTCTGTACTACACCAATAAGCAATCTTTAAGCCACGGCCGATTTCACGTGCATCAGCGCCTCTACACGGTGAGTTTTCAGTGACATCAGCATTCTGCAACGCTGGTCAGGAGTCCCTGACTATGACCTCTACATTACCGCAACCACTTGAAGGATAGCAAGTTCTCAAGAATGATATAAAATCCATTTGGACATAAATAATTTTTAACCCGATAGTTCCCGCGCAGGGTGTGTCATACTCACCGTCTACCTTTTTTAAACGCTCCTTCTAAACCTTTTTTGGAAAATGGATAGTTTCTTGTGTAGCTGACTTTAAGGTCATCTCCTTTGAGGGGCCTTTGCTTGTAAGCGAATTCTGAATATATATTTTTGGATACCGCCTCTTCGGGTATGTCATACCCTGCGCATGAATCGCCGCTGCAGTTTTGAATGCATGAGCGCATTTTTAATCTTCCTTATGCTATGTCATATTATTGTAGTTGTGATGAAAAAAATGTGATATTTAAGCATTTTAATAGAAGCAGTGTTTAATAGATATAGTACAATAGTATTTTCGGATGAAGAAATTCTTTTCGTGGTTATGATGAGGAAGAATCAAATGATGAAGAGTATAACAACAAGTATGATTTCTCCATTGAAATCGATCCCTATTTAGGAGAGAGAGACACTGTTGAAAATAAATGTTTTATATGTAGACCAGTGTTTCTCAAACTGTGAGGCACCCCCCTCCCTTGGGGGCGTGATAACCCTACGAGGGGGGTGCGAGCATATCGAAAAGTCGAATATAAAATATTTAAAAAATTATTAATTTACTAAAAGGAAAGCAAAACAAAATATAATCTGACATAATAAAAAAATACACACTGACTCTGAAATACTAAACTTAAAAATGTATCAGTACGGCAGAATATATTTGATACTAAATATCAATATTAAGTTGAAAACATGTTTAATATTTTTCCATGGGCTTATCGTATACAAAATTGTATAAAAAATTTAGTACTTGATAATTTGTACGGTTTATAAGTAAGGTCGTATTGTAGCTGTAGCGTCAAAGTATTATACATTATTACTGCATTCAATACATTGTTATTGTAGGGGAAGGGGGGCGCGAGGAAAATTATGATTGAAAACTGGGTCGCGAATATCGAAAGTTTGAGAAGCACTGATGTAGACACACTAAAATATTTGGGAAAAACGTAATTTTAAAAGAGACAACTGGTACACATCTAATCCACTTTCAGATGGACTTTTGAAGAAAAAAAAAACAATTGTGGAACCATAAGGGAAAATAAAAAAAGTATTCCAAAATTCATGAGTTTCCTCCTATATCTTTAGTATTAATAAGATACAGGTTAAAAAAAATTAAGATCCAGTGAAAACATTGCACTCACTCACGACGAGACCAAATGAGTGAATAAACAATGTACTGAATGCCCTTATAAAAATAACAGAAAAACTAAATTCACGTGTGAAAAATGTAATAATCATATTGTATTTCCAACTTTTCTTCCTTTTTAACTTTTGTATACAAATTTTACGGTAAAAGCAGAATGTGTGAGGTACCCTGCGCGAGAACTTTCGGTTGTTTTTTTCGCTCGAGTGATGCCGGGTTAATGCATCATTTATCAGAACTAAAATTAGTCTTACTTTGCAAACTTTGAAAATTGTTTGTAGACAAAGCCTATACTTTGCAAACTTTGAAAATTGTTTGTAGACAAAGCCTTAAAATAATTTAAAACCGGCTCACAAGAAAATACTACGCTTAAATTTGGCGTGCATAGAAACGTTTTTTGATGAAATATCAAGGCTAAATATGAAGAAAACTTAACTAGTATTAATTGATTTTATTGAGTTGGCCTTTACTTTCAGTTACTTCATTTTGTCAATACAAATCTATTGTATATATTCTAACATTTCTATTTCTGCCAACAAAAACTTATGTTCATTTCCACATTTGTTTTTGCAAATGTACACTGCGATTTCTAGCTTTGTACTTGATGTTCTTGGAAAGTGACTAAAAGGGGAGGATATTTGCTTCGAATTTCTTTGTTTTTGATTGTTGCAATAAAAAGGATTATTGATAGAAAGTACAATAAGGATATTTTAAATGAACGATGGCATTAAAATTTTCTTTCATTGGATATAAAATGAAGTAGAATTTTGATAGGTAGATACATTATATACATTGACAATTATAGACCTGAAAACATTGAGAATAAGTATTTCATAACATTAAACATTTCTTGCTATTCTTGGAGTAAAATACAGAAAGAATTTCTCTAGTTTTAGGTCTCCACTTGGTGAAAAAAGAAAAATTACGATAGAAACTCTATTTTAAAGAATAAAGCTACCGCAAATTTCGAATTCCTTTAGGCTTAAGATAACTTCTAACTTCGTGGATTCTTCCGCTGATATTTGCATAAGCTTTTCAGTTTAGATGCTTATTTCAACTATTTACCTCCATCTGAGACTTTCTGTTATTTTATTTGTAATAGTTTAAGAATCCTGTGAATTATTTAAATTAAAAAAAAACGCTTATTATTTTAAACAATCTTCATCTAACATCGAGGAGTATAAACATATTTTTAGGAAACTGCCAAAACTTTTAAATAAATTCGTGATGTTCTAGAGCAAAAGTATGTTTATTACAGTATGTGTTTTAAAAAAAATCTAAAAATTCTGTTTATTTTTCGGCATGCAAAACCAAAAAGCGATTTCAGATTATATTAAAATAGATTTGGGAAAACACTGATCACTAGGAAAAATGGATCGATTTACAAGAAAATAAACAATAAGAAAACATGCAATTCGGTACAAGATAGTGAAGTTTAAATATATATTGTTTGAATTTCGTGTAATTAATTCTTAGTTTTATTAAATAGCGTAAATAATTTATATCTGGGTATCTAATAAAATAATATTACTTTCTGTTGCATTTATTTTATGATAAAAATTGAAATATGCATCCCTTACATTATAAAAGTGTTTCAATGGAAACTTGGAGAAATGTTGGCGATACAACCAAATTAGCATCATTTTTAGGCACATTTGGTGACTTGGTGACCTTGTGAATGCTTTTCGAAATAACTTGAAAAATCCATAACCTCATGAACAATTTAAAAAGTGGATTTTTCGAGAAAGCCCTGGCATGTAGTCGCGTCGGCTATAAAAGGCAGTCGCTTGCTGAAATTTAGTCTGTATTACTTCGGCCTTAGAAGTTTTGAATTGTCTATGGACGAGAGTTTGCTTGCGTATAATGTTGAACATTACGTACTTGTATTTTATTAGAAATTGATAGGTGTGTCTGAGTAATGTAGAAGGTGTGAAAACCTTCTGGGATTTATTGTACGAATTTTATTGCTGTATCCGGTATTTTAAGGATTGTTCTTCCGCAATAACATTTCATAAGTCTTAAAAAAATGTTTTTATTTTTTTGTATTAATAGCATAAAATCCACGAACTCGATCTAAGCAAAAATAGTCCCATGGTTAACCTTCATTCAAATGCAAGTAGTCAGGCTATTAACTCCTTAAGTGCCACGGGCGTGTATACACGTCCTGCTGAGCTTGTGAGTTTAGTGCCCCGGATGTGTATACTCGTTCTTCCAAAGGAGGACTTTTTGTATTGTGCTGCTCTGTTTAAAACTAGTCCTATGTCTTTGTAATACAATGAAATGACATAGAAGGTGCTTCTAAAGAATTTACTTATTACGGAGAAGAGGTGGAGAAGGAATTTAAAAAGGTATGGTTCCAGGAACGGTGAAATTCATAGATCATTGTTTTTTTCTTTTTAGTGTGTTCTTTTCTATTCTTCACTTGTAGTTATTTTAGCTTACCGTGTGTAATAGGAGCTTTTTAATTTTTTGTACGAATGCACTGACCGTGATTCTGGTTTATGGGTTCAACCCTGTTTCAGGATATATCACAGACCAGATAAGCTATAATTTATTTTTTATTATATTGTAACTCTAGAAATTATATTTTATCCTTTTCTTTTCTTCCTTTTTCAAAGTGAAAGTAAAAAATGTTTAGGTAGAAAAACATGATTTCTCTTTTTCCCCAACAAACCGCGTAACAACGTGAGCCAGTGGGATAAACGGTGGCCCTGGGAGTGAATTTCGTAACTTTGCCTTAGAATTAAAGGGAACATAACTAACATAGAGTTGATTGTAATTTATCATGGAAAACTCTAGTAATTACAGAATCTTTCTTCAAGTAGGAAACAATAAATATTGACCACAGTAACTCAGTTTTATTCAATTCCTACTATTAGCTCCCGCTCTCTATTTATTTATTTATTTATCTGTGTGGGATTTTCAATCGTTAATAAAATACATTTTAAAGCGCTCCATTGAGCTGAAATTTTATATACATGGCTATTTTGGATGGCAATACAATAATTTAATAATAATGAATAAAAATTAATTGATTAAAACTAATTATTTAAATAATTACAAATACAACCACGTTGGCAACATTTTTAGCGACCCTTTTGGTGACTTGTGTCGAAACTTGAAAAGTTTTTTTCCTCACGTTTTAAAGCATTCAGTTGAACTGAAATTTTATAGACACGATTGTTTTGGATGACAATGCGATACTTTAATAATAATTAATAAAAATTATTTACTTTTTAATGTTGTGATTATGTCCTATGTATATACATATTTATATTAATTGTTACTAGTTAAGAAAAAGTAACTGTAGTAATATTTTTCTTTGTTGATCTAAGTAGGAATTGACTTAAAAAACATTTATATTACTTGTTTTTAGCACAATTTCGCATGCAGCACATTGAATGAGCAGTTCTGCATTGTACTTAGTTTGCTTGGTAAGTGCCTTGTAGGAATTTTTTGAATTTTTTTAACTTAATAATCATGTATATTCTAGATTCCTTTCTATTATCTAAAGTGGGAGGGGAGCGTTATAGAAATATTCACTTGAAAAGATGCACCAGTTCAAAAAAGGTTGGCAATCTAAGCTCTAGAGCTTCTCTTCATCAATAAAATGTGAGTGGTTTTTTGAATACTCATTTTTATGACAGCGTTTTTTTTATTTTCCCCAATAATACACTCAGGAACATTGAAAATAGTGACTCAAGAAGAAAGCATCGCATTGAAATGAAATTTAATACACATAATGACACAGATGACGCATTCACTTGATCTCAAAAACAAGACAATTAAACGAATACAGGGTGTGCAACGACACAAATACTGGGCAACTTCAATAGCGCGTTGGACCACTTCCAGCTGCAATATATGCCACCACATGTTCCGGCATTCAGTTGATTAGACACCTTATGTTGTCCTGAAGCAGATGGGCCTACAAATCTTGAACAGCCATCTCTAAATCATGCACAGAGGAACACGATGACATCTGTCGTTTTAGCTGATCCCACACGTGCTTTACAGGGAACAAATCGGGGGAGCGGGCTGGCCATGGAAGAGTCTGAAAATGACGTAGGAAGTCTTGAGCAACTCTTGCTGTTTGCGGACGAGCATTATCTTGCTGGAAAATTGCCCCTTGGAGACCATTTAGGAACGTCTTTACATGGGGTTGAAGAATATCATCAACGTAACGTTGGCCCGTTAAGGTTCCATGCATCACAATTAAAGTGGACCGGCTATCATAGGCTATGCCCCCCAGACCATTAAACCAGCTGTGCGCGCAGTGTGACGTAGAAAAGTGTGGGGGGGGAATTGTACAGCTCACCAGAGTGCCTCCAAACCCGTACACGGTTATCATCTGTCCCCAAAACCAACCGGGATTCATCACTAAGCACAACCTTTTGCCAATCTGTGACATTCCACATTGATCTGGCTAGGCACCACTGTAGACGCAGTTGCCGATGTTCCGGTGTTAAAGGGAGAGCATGGAAACGGTTCTTGGAATTAAGATTTGCTTCTGCAAGGTGTCTGGAAATTGTTAATGGAACAATTGCAAAGCTTCTCGTACCGTTGAACGAGTCGCTGTGGGGTCCACAAGTGCTTGCCGTACGTTCCTTCGATCCTCTCTCCTCGTGGTCTTCCTGTTCGCTCCAGACCCGGTTTTCCGTGCGTGGGTACCTTCTCGTGTCCACTGCTCCCAACAATTTCTAACGGTACACTCCGAACGATCCACCTGGCCAGCAACACGGCTCAGCGACCAGCCTGCAGTTTTCATCCCGATGATCAGGCCTCTCTCAATCTCGCTTAACTGTGAGAAATGTCTTCTAGCACGTTTACCTGGCATGTTTCGCTTACCAAAATCTTCCTACAATCGGCTGGTAATTGTCACGTTTATGAATCTTCGAATTTGCGCTGGCTTATATAGCACCCTCTTCCTGATTTTAGCACCGCCTCGACGTGTATGAGCATGCGTATTGGCACAAAACTTGGATCATTTGCATATCACATTACGCTGTACTTATTTGCAAAATTTCGCGATTATACTTAGCTTCCTTCTTGGGTCTCTATTTTCAATGTTCCTGAGTGTACATATTACAATTCATTTTTACTTAATATCACAGAAATACAAATTTTAAATGCTTCAAACATTTATGGTTTAGTGAAAAATTTAACAGTTGCATGACCTGTTTCCAAAAATTAAAGTTATAAATTAATTTCCATTAAAAACAGATTCATCAGTTAAATAAATCAGGAAGTAAAAAACTATACACGAAATTGTGTACTTTATTTAATCTTCATTTGGAAAGGATAACTAACATTTTAAACTCTATTAGATAAGTTTAATGATACTTAAAAATTAATTCTTCAGAATGATTCCTTATGAAATTAGTTTTATGATTATTCTTTAAATCATGCTTAATAAATCTACAAACAACAAATAAAAATAAATGCTAAGCTGTGTTTCAGTGTTTGAAACTTTTTTCTTTTCAAACGACTTTCATTCTAATATCCGTTAGAAATGCTCGATTTTTTTACAACGTCATTAACCGATCAGCATTTTGACGTTTGAGATAAATAACGGTAGCGTGATATTAATTAATTTAAACATTTAGTCTATTTACGTCACAGCTATTATTTACAGATTATACATTGAAGTTATTAAAAATTTAAAAATTATTAGAGTTTAAATGAAGTAGTTTTTGAGAGAGGAATTCTCTTCTGGGACCGCTCTCTTCAATAGTACAAAGCATCCTGGTTCTCCCTCTCTCTCTCTCTATCTTGCTTTGGGGATCAGGGGCCAGCGTCTTCTAGCATCCAGTTTCATCCTACTAGTGGTGGAAAATGATCCCTAGTGATATCAAAAGGTTGCGGGGATGTCCCAGGGTAGGACGACACAATAACTTTCGAGATGCATGTGCAGAATGCACGTGTGATGATGATTATATCTCCAAAGATGCCGATTCACAGCTGTGAAGCGGGAAACGTTGCAGCATGTTTCTCTTTTTTACTAGGTTAAAAATCTTCGATACATATATTTCGTATTTCATGCTATTTTTTTCTGGTACAATATCACGCAAATTATTTTTACAAACACCTGACAAAATGTAAGTAATTCTTGTATGAAGTCCTGTAGTCAGAGGACGTATATTTATATTCAGACTAAATAACGGTTATTACATAAAATCGTTTGAAGTAAGGAAGTACGTATCTTCCAATATTTTTCTTACTTCAGAAATCCTTAAAATAGTTTTGAAAAGAAACGAAATATTCCCTAAACATGCATATTGTGATGGTGAAAATCAGTTAAAGATTTTGAAGAAATTTTTTAAAATTGGTATGTGAAATGTAAAACAGGTTTAATATGGGAAAATCTGAAGTAGGTTTATTGAAGGAAATTTTGAATAGGCTTAATAAATAATGTCTAAATAGGTAAATCTATTCTGTGTACAGAAATGTTTAAAAATTATCTATTTCCCTAGAGAAAATGTATTTGCACAACACTTTTATTTGTATATATCTGCGCAGCCCCTCTAGAGCAGCGATCGCCAAACATTTTGAACTCATGGACCAATAAATTCATAATTTAAATCCCGCGGACCACTAATAGGAATTTTTTAAGCGCTTGCATATTTATAAAAAAAAATTGTGACCTAAGAACATATAAAAAATGTCTCTAAATTAATTTTATCCCAATCCATATCGAATAAAAGAAAATATGCACATGGTTAAGATTTAAGAGATCAAACGAGTCTTAAAAAACACCAATATACAAAACCTTTCTTAATAACTCAACTAATGTATTTTATATTGAACTCAATACGTCCGTATAAATCCATCTTTAAATGCTTCAACTGATATATACATATGCCACATACAGGAGAGTGAAACATTAGAAGAGTGCGGAACGAGACGAGACAAAACATGTAGCTAAAACTATGCAGCTACAGCAGTACGACTTATTTACCGTGGTGTTATTCTATGAAGTAGCGTTTTTATAACTTCTAACGCTTATCAAACTTTCAATACTTGCGACCCAATATTCAATCACAATTTTCATCGCCCCCCTCCATACAATAACAATGCATTGAATTCGATAATACGATACTTTGAGGCTAAAGCTACATTACAACTTTAACCTCTCCACCGCCGGCGTATATAAACGTCTTTCTCAACCAGTGTGTAAATTGACCCGGGCCTATATATACGTCTTTTCGAAATACGATCTTTTCTGTTCACTGTTATCTATAAAATTATTCCGAAGGCTTTGGAATGTAATAAATGGACCCTAACATGATTGCGAGGAATTCACTTATTTCAGAGGATTTCCTTATTTATTCCTCCCCCCTACATCACATATGCTCGCCTACGTGGAAAACCGTAGCATTGGGAAGCGAATCGCAAAACATTTAATCGGCATTAAAGAGATTAATTATAAAGCGTACAAGTTATCAAGATAAGTGTTGATTTTTGTATATAACTTTATATATAATAAGCCCATGAGGTCACTGGTAAATATTAAAGTTAAATTAATTAGTTAAATAAGTATAGTTAATAGTTAAATTAATTATAAAATCCATTGTGCAATACTTATACATTTATAAGTGTATTATGTCAGTGCAAATGTGTGTTTTATTTTTCCTTGTGTCGGAATGTAATCTGTTTGCTTATGTTCAGTAAATTAATAATTTTTTAAAAATAATCTTTAGTTTTCGACTTTTCAATAGTCCTCGCGCCCTCTTCCTAGGGGGAGAACCCCACAGTTTTAGAAGCACTGTTCGATCGTATTGCTACGAATTGAATTATGTTTCAATGCATCTTAAGACACAATTTAACGCGAAAAGTTAAGTATATTCCACACATTTTTCTGGGGACCCAGCGAAATTTTCTCGAAGATCACATTTTTTGTGATCTCTGCTCTAGAGGGTCGTTTTTTTTCAAAACATGTTCTTAGTGAATCTGTAATCTACAAAAGGAACATGCCTGCCAAATCTCAAGAATTCAGGTCTAAAAGTTTCGAAGATTTCAGGATGAGCGAGTGAGTCGCTTTTCTCTTATATATATATATAAATATATATAGATCCAATTTATTTTTCAAAAGGTTAACTTACTTTATTAATACAGGCTTTCTTCTAATTCAAAATTAAATATGGTTTTTAAGAAAAAAAAACGAAATGGTTTATTTTTCCCTAACATATTCCTTAATTACTTTAAGTGATTGACTTGTAAACGCTTTTATATCTATCTTTTTATCTTAATTTTCCTTCATATATTTTAATGTTTTGTTTTGTTCAGAATTCTTTTTGTTCATGTTCACTACTTAGCAAGAAAAGGTATAATTCTGCTTCTAAATAATATTATTAAATCTGAAACTTCTTTATTGCTAATTGAAATTTACTTCATAAGAATATGGCATCATAAAAATTTCTTTTTCGCTCAAATTATAACACATTGTTCTATATTTATCAGTTTTAAGTAACGCCTAGGTAGCACTAATTCTGAATTGCTGCTTTTTATTTCCGTATTCATTAAGTAAATTCAAGAGAAAATTTATTTCCTACTCTGTTATAGTTTATTTTAGTGCATCACAAATCTTTTATTCTAGTAAAAAAACATTAAAGTCTGCGGCTTTTTTCATTAGTTGAACTTCCGTTTATTTTGTTCTTATCCGAGAGTTCCAAATAATGTAAATGTTTTTCTTTTGTAGAAAAAGGCATTTTGTAGTGTAAATAAATATTCTGTGGCTTGTTGTTATCTGCGGATTAGATGCATTTTAGTAATGAAAAACAAAACATAGCTAAAAGAAAATTCACTTTCTTTTATTAACACTTTGTAGACGCTATGTTCAGGGAGATACAGATTGTTTTACATTTAGTTTGCATGATGGGATACGGGTAAGAAACAGAATAAACCAAAACTTAATTTAAATTTGAGAATGCGTTTGATTTTACATTTTTATTGCACATTCACTTGTTAAATATAATTTCTACTCTACTAAGGGTTATGTCGTGGCATTATATTAGTAATATAAAATGCTCTTTTAACTTAAAATTTATGAAATGTTACTTAACAATTTTTCCACGTAACATACAAAGTCAAAATAATATTTGGTAGTTAATAACATAAAAATGTACTGAAGAAGTTTTATTTCAACAAAAATTAGTTCAATAAAGTGAAAGGTATATTAATATTACGATAGTCTGATTATGAAACAGTAAAGTTGGAATATAAGATAAAAATTGAGTATTTTTCAATTAGGAAAAATGCTCTAATTTGCTTAACTCATTAGATGAATTTAAACTCAATATAAAATAGGTACGGGATTGTTTACCAACATAATCAATTTTTAATTGAAAATATAGTTACTTCTCAATTATTTTAAATACTGATTAAGAAAAATATAATTCATTTATTTTTACTCATATAAATTGATATAGTTTTTCTGTATCTAATATAATAAGCATCTAATATATCAAGTGTGACTTCAGCGCATCCGCTCTTGTACTCGTAATTGTGTTTGGCGTTTTTAAAATCGGACTCAAGTGCAATTTTCACAAGTAAAATTTTAATAAGTTTTATTAACAGTTACAATTCAAATAAATACCATTGTTCAGCAAATTTTTCAATTCTGAAGAGAATGATTGATTTTATTTAGTTGAAAATTGTAGAACGTATTTTTTTAAAAATATCAATACTTCAGGTTTATATTATATAAATTTTTATAAGTAAAAATATTACTTCTACACTAGGTAAACAATACTACTAGAATTTAGGGTAAAAAACGGAATGCGACTTTAAAATTAAGAACAAGATTTTATGTTCTTTATCTAGACTGATATCTTCCATAAAGACTAATTGATTATCTATAGTTCTAATTAACCCTTTATCAACCGTATTATGATTTATTGAAGTTTTTTTCATGCAATATTGAAAATTAAGAGATATAAATAAGCAAACTACTCAAATTTGGGAAGTTTAATCCGTTGTAGCTAATTAATTAATTAAAGATATTCAGCTGCACAATTAGTTATAGACACTATTCATTTAAAATAAATAGTCAAATCGTTTTCGATAGTCTTCAATAACATACCAAAAAATAAAAGAAATAAGACACTTAAATTTTGAAATTAATTATTTTTTCGGAACAAAAAGTAATAATCTTCGCAATCCGCTGAAAACACAATTTCTGCTATGAATCTGTTCGCCTTCCCCGCTAAATTACTCACCATACACAACCCGTGCTGCCATATATCTTGGTAGAGTAGAATTCTTAAAAATATTCCTGCTATGTATCGTAAGAATATTCGTAAAAATGGTTATTCCATGTAATTTTAAAGTGAGTGGTGCTTATAAGTACCGTCGGGTTATAAAGGGTTAAAACTGTATATTGTGGCAACATAATCTATAACAGTTAGTATTTGCATAAAATAAAATTGATACTTTTCTGCTTATAAAAATCTCATATTTTTCCATTTTTTACACTTACGACGATTAAATATGTATTTCATATTTATTTACGAATGCAAATAATATCCCAACACATCTTCAACTGCAAATTTAAATTAACGCATACTAGAAGAACAGTAAGTTCAACTAAATAAGTAACTGAAAAGAATAACAAATGAACTTATTGTGGTAAAATTGACAATCCAAGGGAAAAAAGCATACAAAGCGTGTTTGAATTTTATCGTGAAACATTTATTCAAGATTATATTTGTATTCTCAAATTCAATAATACTAGAATCCTCTCAAATAATTGAAAAGGAATAAGTTCTTTTGTTTAATTTTTTAAAATTCAATAAAAAACTTAAATTACATAAATTTCTAAAAACAAAAAAGGACAACATTAAATAAACAGGAAATAATTATAAGTTGATTATTTACAATAAATTCTGACTTATATTACTTTCTAACGAAAAATGTAAAGCTTTATATCTCCTCGTATTCTAAATGTTATTTGCAAGACTTGGTTTAAGAAAATAATTAAAACAAAATAAAACGGAAATTTTATTTTAATTTCTTTCCAATTTCTTTTACAAAGGAACTTTCTTTTTCTATGCTATATTTTTGAATTTTTATTCAATATGTTGTGGAGAAAATATGTTTTTGTCAATACATATTTCAAGAATCCATAAAATCTAAAAGAAATTCAACAAATGTGTATGCATGCATGTAATAAAAGTAGTAGAAAGGCTACGTCGAGAGTTGGATACTTTATGGGATAGCACATGCATGTTTTTTAATAAACATTTTTTTTAAACAGATGGTTTCCACGCATGATATATTTCATATTTATCTTAAGAATCATGCAACACAAAACTAAGATATCCGATTTCTAATTTATAAAGCTAGAAAACCAATAATTCAATTTATTATAAAGTGATATCACTTTCTAAAAAAGTATTCTTAGAATATGAGATACAAAAACTGGAGAATTCAATAGTTTTAGAATTCAGATGTCTTTTCAAAGGGAAAAAAATAAAATATACTATTTTGGAAAAGATATAGAAATATCTGAAATGTTTTTAGAGAAATTTCTTTGCAAGGAAAAATATCTGAGGCATCCGCTTCAAAAGCATATATTCTATTTCAATTTTTAGTATTTTAATGAATAATTTAATTTTTTAAAATGAAAATGAATATAATATCTTTGATCTACAGTAGTGCTCTCTTTTCTAACCGTAGGAGCGCTGCAAGACAAGATTTTACAGAATATATATTTTTTTAATTTCTTGACAGGGTACGGCAAAAAAACTCGGACAAATTTCTTGCCTCTTAGAATGGTTAATAAATTTCCTTTTAATTGGTGTTTTAGTGATCCTTTATCTACCACTTTAATAATAAAGTATATTTTCTAATATATTTCTTAGTTTGAACTTTTGTTTATGTGTTTTTGATAATGTGTATAGCAGGGGTAGCCAACCCAAATGACCTTGAGGGCCACTTCGGAAAAACATTATAATCTCGTGGGCCACACATAAAAATATGTACCTTTATATCAGATTTGGAAACAAAAAACATTTATTGGAGGGGAAATTTAAAACAGAAAATGAATTATTATCATTGTTTTCATTATTTTTCAAGTATACAGACATAGATAATATAATAACGCAATGATCAAAATATTGCAGTTGCCATTTTCTTAAAAATTATGGTGTTCCTTTTTAATTGATCTTTCGTTACTCATTGTTGAAATTTGATTGTGCTCTTATTCACAAACGATTAAGTGTATACTGCTCTTTATCTTAACCGTCCTGAATATATATTTTTTAAACTTTAAAAAAACATCTCTGACTTCCTCTTGCTTTTTTCGGCACTCCAAACAGAAAAGGAGGAGGAAGAATTGAAAGTCGCACATAGAGAGAATCATGTACCATCCATAGTAAAGGATATGCATAATACAATTCGGAATTTATTTAAAAAAAATATTGTAGTAAAATCAAATGTAACTGCTTGATAAAATATAAATCTATTTTAATCTAAAGGACAATTCTGTTATCAAAAAGGATTTATTTTAAAACAAGAACAGGTAACAAGCAAATACATTGTAGATTTATATATATATATATAGATCCGTGGTTGGCCTAGTGGTTAGAGCATCGGACTCCAGACCGGAAGGCCTGGGTTCGATGCCCGATGCCACCAAATACCCTTCGAGTACACACGGAGTACGTGCACGTGAAATCAGTGGGTCCAAAATTCTTGTGGGCTGTATCACGAGTGCAGGGGACTGGAGAATATTTCCCTCCCCTTCAGTTCCATGTCAAAATTATGGCGGTGGAGATAGGTGGTGTCGCCATCTATCGTCCATTTGGGGAATTTCGCCGAGCTAAATCGTACTGTCACCTGTATGGTGCTCAAGGCCAACGACAGGCGTACTTCCAGCCCTTTTAATGATGAATTTAGTGTGCCTCGATCTGACTACGTCAGACAAGTGGCATTAGAAACAACATATATATATATATAAATTTCCCTCAAATAAATTTAAAAATGAAAAAACGTTAAAAACCTGATATTTAAAAAAAAAAAAAATTTAAAAGAGTTTTTAGGCCGCAACTTACGTACTGGCAGGCCGCGTGTTGGACACCCCTGATGTCTGCAAAATGTCTGCTATTTTAGAATCGTTTCAGCAAAGGAAACGATCATGGGAATTCCTTCGTTTGCTTAATGTACCTCGTCAAACAGTGTCTGATGTAATCTGCTGTTTCAAAGAGCTTGGTAATGATGGTCGACATCCAGGAAGTGGGCAAAAACGCACTGTAAGCATTTCAAGGAATCGTAAACCATCGCAAGCTCATTAAAACCCGAGGATTTCCATGAGACAGATCGCTCCTGACATGGGAATAAGGGACAGATCAGTGAGGCGAATAGAAAAGGGGGAGCTTGGACTAAAGCCTTAAGAGTTGCGAAAAGTTCAGCTTCTCACAGAAAAAAAACGAACTCGTACGGCTCTGATGATGCTGAAAACTTTTGAGACGGTACCGCAAGTTATCACTGGAAGAGATTCCTTTTCAATTGTGATAATCCTCCCCTGGGGTAATTATCTCTTTGGATATTAGCGTGAGCTAGAGGTGAAGGATTAATGGAAGAACTGGAATCATACATAATCTTAATATAGCTTTAATAAGATTTTTTAACTTAAAGCTTTAACAAATTAGATTATAATAATTTATGTGAGAGAATTTACGATGGAAAAAAACACAACACACAATATATAGATAATAACAAATTAACCTAACCCGGAGCACTATCAATAACTGACTCTCCTAAACTCAAATCCAATAATATCGCCAATACTAATATTAAATAATCAATTCCACCTTGCTGTAGTTTGCAGTAACGATTATAACACCTAGATGAAACCGTACAACGACTCGAGTACAATGATATGCACTTTGAATCGATGGATCGCTTCACGTATAAATCCTACTATTCGCCACGTATCGTTATCTACAACTTCTTCACTCTTGAACCACGACCTGTTTACATTCCTCTAACTGCCATCCCGCTTTCTCTAACTTCTGATATATAAAAGCTTCCTAATTTGCATCTTTCTTTCACACTTCACTTCTTGGATTTCGTTGGAAAAGAGTTTGTGAAGATCCCCTTGGATCTCACTTTGAGAACGAGAATGATTTTGAGTCAAAGAAGAACCAGTAGCCATTTTAATGAATAACTTTCTTTATTTGGTTATCTTTCCCAAATAGAATCAAAGACTTTTAATAACAAATAATTTAAAATAGATATATGAGGTTTAAAAGGGGATCTCCTTTATATTAACTTAAATATTTAATTATACAATTAATTAACAATTAGAATATCGATCACACAGAGATTACCGCAATAAGAGATCCCAGAATTATATTCAATAATATTCCTATTGAACATTTAACTTTAATCTCACTCCTAATATTTAAGCTTTAATGAGACTTTAATTATCTATCAATATTTACCATACTGAATCTCAACTCTTCCTGAAATTAATTTATCCACCTAGAAATCTTCAATAATAAATCTCTAACTTCACTATTATATCTTCCTGCTTCAATCTCTCTCTCCTACTGCTTCTCACTTTACTATTCCGTTTGACTTAAATACTTTATCTAATCTACATAAGAAGGAATCCCTGTTCTCTTTTTGGAGCTGATTGGAAATAGGTATGGGAATTAAATTTCCCTAAAAAAGACGTCTCAGAAGGTTAGTGATAAAGTTCCGTATAGATTTGTCACAAGTTGCTATTAATTCTGGCCCCAAAGAACCGAAAGAACATGTTAAAGGAAAGACGCGTGAGCCGTCACAAAATGATGAGAAGCTTTTTGCGGTTCAACAAGATCATAACTCCCAAAATTAGGTCTGTAGTCTCCCGAAATTGGATCTCCAAGCACTTCAGCAATTGATGAACATCGCCAATATCCAAAGCCGGTCATGGACTGGGCGGAATTTGCGCCTGGGGCAAAGCACATTTGGATTTTACGGAAAAGGGCTTTAAAATCAATCAAAAAGTGTACCACAAGGACATTCTTGAAGCTGTCGTACTTCCGTGCGCCCAAACGCATTCAGGAAACGCAAAATTGGACGTTTCAACAAGACTGGAATGGCTCGAAAGGCCAAAAAGACATAAGAGAAGTGCAAGCCGAGTTTTCCAGGTACATCATCTGAAGAATGGCCACCCTACATACCAGATCTCAATTCCATGGATTACTGCGAATGGTCTATTTTAGAGTACAGGGCCTGTACTAAGACGCACAAAACTGTGGACCCTCTAAAGCAATCGCTTCTGCGGGAATGGGATGCATTAAAGGTAAAAGACTTGAGGCCCACTGTAGAAAATTTATGCAAGCATTTGCGCCTCTGCATTGCGGGAAACGGTGGCCATTTTGAAACCAATTAAATTTATTTATCAGAATGAGTGTACTATTATTATTATTTGTTATATTTTGTTATTTTGTTAATTATTTATAAAGTTATATAAGAAATTGTTTGTGTGGGTTTTTGCTGCACCCTGTATAAGATGAAACATAACTTTTTTTCGAAGATGGTTCAAAAACGCAACTACTTCATTTTATACTCTCACAATTATTTAAAAAATAATTACAATGTGAAAAACACCAGCCTTATTCCAATTAATATTATGCTCGTCAAACCTCCTTTTCTTGCAATTAATTTTCTGCTTAATTAATTGAGTGCACGATTTTGTTCAGCTAATAATAGAGTAAATCTAGCTTTTTGATGGAATAGACTACAAGAGAAGGTTAAAAGAAAACGGTATGTGTATTAATTAAAAAAGATGATTCATGCAATATTATTAACATTTATAAATTGAATAGTGTCACCTCTTGCATTTTGTATAAGGTGAATTACGTAAATTTAGAGTTGATTTTTAGTTCTAAAAAAGAGTGAAAAATTAAGGATTATAAAAAATACTAATTTAATTTCAAACAAATATGTTTTAGAATACAATTTTTTCCCAACCAAAAAATGTATTATAAATTTCAATTTTATTAAAAATTCATCTGGAAACAAAATTTAAAAATATTTACTTATGTAAAATCGTGAAAAATAAAATAAATTATCAGTTTGACGTTTAAACAATACTATATCAGACTAGCGTCAAATTATCTTATTTTGTAATCAATAGCATAATTCGTGGGCTATTATTCAACATAAAATAACAGATTGTTTTCCATCATTGCATAATTCCTTATTTGGTTTTTATTTAAACTTACAATTCATTAATTCGCGCATATAAAATGTGAATCCCGTGAAAAGATTTAAAAAATACAATTAACTGAAATTAATATAAGTTATGCTGAACACATTGCATCTCATTGAGAAATGTTTTAAAGTGAAGGGAGAAATGCTGTAATTTTATATTGTAATAAAATTCACTTATGGTAATATTAGGGTAATAACCTTTTAAAAATCGCTTTTGAGTTTTTGATATTTCTAAAATCTCCAAATCGGGACATTTCCCTTGTTATAACATACAAGCCATTATATACATTAGAAGTACTTTAAAATGATTTTAAAAATATAATCAGCTTATGAACCACATCCAATTGACAAATAGAAATGTAAACATTGTCTTTTTAAATCTGAGGCATGGTTGCAAAGCCTCAATTTATTTTTATTCATACGCATTAGATACCTGTATAGTCAGTGAAAATTTAACTGTGATAGGTATGCAAAAAAATTTAGAGCCAAATTTAGAAGCATGGTTTAATTTGAATGTTATATTTAATATTTAATGATTTTACCTAAATTTAAGTCTGTTCTTCACTTTAAATTTAGTTTAAATTAATTATTACTGAATATTTAAACTGACTAAGGCTTAGTAAAGAGTTAAAAATATTTTAAAAATGCTTGAAGTTACAATTATGTGATGATTTAAGAAAATTTTAGGATATAAAATTGACGGCACTTAGAGGCCAATAACTCCTGTTGTACTGAAAAGAACCGAATATAATTTCTAATTTGTGTTGAGTAAATTCTGTGGTCGAAATTACCCTGAAAAAATAGTTTTTAATTTTGCCGATAGATGGCACTTGACTGCTATAATTTAAGGCAACTGTGTAACTAATGTAATCTATTGTAAGAATGAATTATTTCCCCGCAGTGAACATGTCTGTGTACAAGAAGGAATGGATATTGGTATTGCTTCTTTAAGTATCCGGTCTGTAACTCGAGCATTGGACATTCCATGATCAAGCGTGTATATAATATCACCAGGGACGTCGTAAGACATGGGCTCAGGGTCTCGGCCATATTGGAGGTTTTATCTCGTTCTTAACTTAGCCTTAATAAGATCAAAATTCGAGTAAATTCAACGTTCAGATGTTATTTCCGACTGTATTCTCCGAAAAACTAGAAATTTCGGATGATATGTCAACTGGCTAAATGGGATGACCGTTGTCCACGCGAAGGCCTATCCCCATACACCATCTTTACTCATTTAGTCAAAAAGCAGCAGTCTGTCGACCCGGTTTGTGCGATTGTAAGTCATGCACCTTTATCTGTTTTGGGTTATTGTTTGTGCGAGTGTTTGGCAACGTATGCTACGTACTGTCTACTTTTAAGGGTCATAGGGGGTCCTACATTTGTGTAGGGGCCCAGGGTCTTCTTTTGAGTAGTGGCCCAAGGCCTCCAAAAATCTTAAGAAGTTCTTTAATATCACAAATAATTTTGAAACACCACACTGACAAGATTTACGTCGTGCAATAATTGAAACTGCAGGTTCACGCTAAAGGTCTTCATTTTTTCTTGTGTGTTTCTGGTGAGGATGCAAATGTATGAGTGGTTGCATATCTTATGAACAGCCAAGAATCATTTCCACAAAGTTGGTGCGATATATAAACAGGATTGCCGCATATGGCGGTACGTTAATTTTCATGTCATGTTATAACAGAAAAAGATTCAGCATGTATGATAGCATGCAGTGGATTAATTATGAATTTAATTTTGGGGCCATATTTTTCGAGGAAACAACAAGGAACGAGTTTGTTAGGCATATACTGTCGCAAGTTTTCGGTAAATCAGACCCCTGGAGTATCTGTCCCGGAGCTCCGTCAAAAAATGCTCTTTGCACTTGCAAGATGAAGCACCTATTGCAAGATGCGTAAAGAATACGACTAAAGCTTAATGCTTTCATCTTGTTATCTGGCGTACTTCCCCATCTAGTCAGCAAGGCTCCCAGATACTAGCAATTTAGACTTTTGACAACGGTTTCTTAAAGATCGCATTTATCAAAGATGTATAAACATCGAAGCTAGTAGAAAAGGAGAGCATCGGTACTATGTATCCTTCATGACATGTTAAGTGTCATCGTTGAGAATGTGGTGGTATACTTTCAGGACATTTCTGACTTACCAGGTATGTACACAGTTGCCTAAATAAATATTATTTTTACTTCTTGACTTTTTGAATCATTATTTTGCCTTTTATTGTGCTACAACGCCATCTACAGCGAATTTCCAAACTATTCTTTTTGACATCAACTTTACCAGTGAGAGTCACATTCCTTTTATCAAGAGTTTTATTTGAATCCTTTCCGTAGAACCTCAGTTACCGCCCTTATGAGTATCATCTGTTTCATTTAACCGTCCTTGTAGTTCATAAAATTTTAATCATTTTTAAAACAATTATAAACAAATCCACTCTTATTTTAAGACGTAAGTGGGCGGACTCTTCAAGGGTATAGACTACTCTAATCTGTTCAAGGTGTTGCGATCCATCCAGTGGCCTAGCTCTGAAGAGCTAAAGAAAAGTTCTACATAGTAGAACTTTCTTTTATTGTCTAACTGACGTCGGTGGTCCTTAAATATGTTTTTAGTATGTCCCTTAAATCTTATTAAAGCAGCGTTTCTCAAACTAAGGGGCGCACCCCTCTAAGTGGCCCAAGTATATCAAGATGTTTAAAATAAAGCATTATTTAAAAATATTATTAATTTACTGAAAGGAAGCAAAACAAAATATATTCTGACATAGTAAAAAATAAATTACGCATTTACACCGATATAATACATTTATAAATGTATCAGTTCTGCCCACTGTATTTGGTAACAATACAAGGTAACCTCCTTTAACAATACCAAATTAGGAACAAGTTTAAGAATTACAAGTGACTCCATGGGTGTGTCATACATAAAATTATATAAAAAATGCAATAATAATCTTGATAATTTATATGGTTTGTAATTAAATTCTTTCTGTAGATTTGCGCCGAAGTACATTATTATTTTTGAATTCAATAGATTGTTATTATTTGCATGAGGGAAGGGGGCGCGAAGAAAATTATGACTGAAGATTGGGTCGCAAGTATTGAAAGTTTGAGAAGCACTGCATTAAATGCAATCACTCCAAAATGTGTTCGTGGTCCACCAGTCACTCGTGATCGTCTTAATGCCTCTGCCTGTTTTAAGGGGTATCCGACTAACCTAAAATTCTGAATTTTGCGAAATTTTTTTCATGATTTTACTTTATACGCCATCTTATTGGCTTTATAAAAATACCAAGTTTTTATTTTCCACTTACTAGAACAAAACTACAAATGTTTTAGTAAAAACAGATGCCATAAATTTACATAAGATGTCAAACCTTAAAATGCGTTTTACTCGAAATGTGTTTTTTTCGAAAAGCTCAAACGGGGACAGCGATTGCTCAAAAAGTTTTGAAAATAATTTGCTGAATTTTTTTGTATTTGTCCTGCATAACCTTAGAAGTGTTTTAACCTTCGCTGTTTTGTTACAAAAAATACATTTCTTTATGTGAATATAATCACCATTTTTGAAGCAATTTCATATAATAGCTAAGATAAAGTGCTCTAGTTTTTGTACAAATTAAAATATCTCTTACCCCGAAAGTCATTTTAAGAAGGAATAGCAAAGTAATACATCAAAATTGAAAAATTGAGATTTTGTTCCTGTACTATTTGTACAGAGCGGGTCCCGTTTATGTAATTTTTTGTCAATTTTTGCCCATTTTTTCCTCCAATTTTATTAATAATTATTTATTTTTCTTTTCTTAATTTTAGCTTTTTTTTAAAGTGTACTAAATAAATCTAAAAGCCACAAAAAACCTCTATATATTTTCATTTTTTTAAAAAAAAAGTTGTCGCAAGTATTCGGATACCTTAAGGTTTTATCAGGCTCAGAAATGATTCAATCTTAACACTTTTTAGGTCAGAAATTCTTCCAACTCCTTTCTCTTATTCATAAATTAAAATTCAGCCTAGAAAATCGACATCAGAGTGCAACAAAAAAATTAAAAAAATTTACCCACTACGGAACGTATCATTTACACGCAAATGTTGTTATTAGTACAGAAGGGGGAAGAGTCATGGCACTTCTGGTCTAAGTTCTGTTGTTCCTTTCGTAGTTATGACGACAGAAGGGGGGGGGAGTAATTGTTTGAACACGTTGGCAAAGATAGGGTTTTTTGAAGAGTTGATTCTTTCTACTAAGAAAAACGGGATGGACATTCTCTCGATTTAAAAAAAAAAAAAAACTTGAAAGGTATGGGACATGTTTGTTTTTTGCAAATGCTAGCTGTGTTTAAACATGTAATTTAAAAAAGCAGTTTCAACGGATTTTGCGTTTATATCGAATAAAAAAGTCGACAGTGTAGTATAAAGATTTGATGATCGCTAGTGTTTTTGCAACGTATCATCCCAAACATTATTTTTTCAAGGAAATTGTAATAAAATGATATAAAGTCCTTTAGAGTTTATAATATACAAAAAGATGTTCATTTTTCTTCCAAAATATTTTTCGTCCAAAAAGTATATTGTAACTAAAATATTTTACTATTTTCTTATTTTGAAAATTATTTATTTTTCCACTTCCATAAAACGAATCGTAACCCATTTCTTAGGGTTCCTGTTAAAACAACTTATCCGAAATTCATAAACTTAGTTAAAAATTCATAAAATTCATTTATTTTCTGTAACAAAATATACGCATAATTTATAAGAGAAATATTTTTATATTGAAACTTGTATTTCTTCGATAAATATTTTAAGAATATTTTATAAAGGATAAATTTCATTACTTTTATTAAAATAAATCGTCTCTAATTTTTAAAAATTTTCGCGGGTTTTATATCAGAAACCATCTTTCTTAATTTACTGTCATAATCAAAATCGTTTTGTTTTCGTTTACATGACAAAGCCAATTAATAAACAAGCAAATTTAAGCGTTTACACTAAGATTCTAAAACTGGCAACAAAAAGATTTGAACTCTTACTAATTTGAAAACAAAAATCAAAAGTTCGACGTTGTTTTCAAATTCTGCATGAGTGATATAAAAAGAAGAAGAAAAATTATTTTATCTACTTGCTATTTTTTAAAACATAAAATTTGAATTAATCTCACACCAATACATTTTTACGATAATAATCAAATTGCACAAGTTAACTTGTTTTATTTCTTTTTTGATAGAATAAACGCATTTCATCTCTCGAGGAAATAAAATTCATTCGCTAAGCAACGATGAAATGAAAAATATTAAATTCATTTAAAGTACAACTCAATTTTCTTGCTTATTTCCCATTTTGAGAAAGACAATAATTTTTGTCGATAAAGAAATAAAATTATTCGAAAGTGAACGTGGATTTCTTTTAAACACAAAACAAGAGATGAATGATTAATATAGTAATGAAATCAATAACATTCAAAAACTACATAAATATTTAATGATTTTTATTAGTTTACCAGTATTTGTTCTACAGAAAAACTCACGAATGAGCGGTATTGCTGAGGCAAAACCGATAATTACTTTCTAAAATATTAAATATCAAACTTATTTTATGCGTACAATTTTTGGGTTTTGTAACTGATCAGTTGCAGCTCCTTGTAATTAAATATTGATAGAAATCAAGTAATCCATTTTGTTACTTTTTTATTTCGATAATAAGTAGCTTTTATTAGTCATGAAGAGATGTAGTTTTTTTTTCTCATATACAATTATACAGCGTGTCCGGACATAAAGTATCCAAAAATAATGTCTTATTATTACGGAACTACTCATCAGAATGTAACAAACTATTTATTCATGGATTGGAAACCCCTCTGAGATATTTGGGTCTAGTCCGATCGACTGCACGTGCGTGCATTATTGGGCAAATGCAGACGATAAACTTTTTACACTTACCTCATTAATAAAGATGTCGACGCCACAGTAAAATGTGTAGTGCGTACTTTGGTTAAAGGAATTTAAATCAGTCACGCGAGTGTATTGACGTGTTCGAACATAATGGAATATCGACCCTTCGAAATCAAAATCTATCCACCAATGGGAAAGAACTTTAAAGGAAAAGGGAGCTTTGGTACCTCAAACTGGCAAGTATCCTCAAGTTTTCGTGATTGAAGACACTGTTGATCGTGTGCGTGATTCGTTTTGTAGGAGTCCTGATAAGTCTATTAGGCAAGATAGTAACGATGTTCCATTCTGTTTGACAACGTCGCTGTACACTCGTGACTGATTTAAATTCCTTGAACCAAAGTCCGCACTGCATCTCTTGCAGTGGCGTCCACATCTTTACTAATGAAGTCAGTGTAAAAAAATTATCGTCTGCGATTGCCCAAGGAAGCATGCATGCTCGGCCGATCGGACTACACCCAAAAATGCTCGGAAGGGTTTCCAATCCACGGATGAAAATTGTATGACATTCTGATGGGTTATTCCGTAATAATAAGCAATTTACTTTGCGATATTTTAAGCCCGCACACCCCGTATATTACATTTGCTTATGTAATGTAAAGTTGCTTAATGGTTATATTGACAAAAATATTATTTGAAAATACATTGCTGTCAAAGCGATCATAACATGATCAATTATTCTTTTTCTCTAAATAAGATAATAGCATGTCTTACTTTAAATTTTTTTCGTTAATTTTATCCAATTGGTTTTAGTTGTGTCATGGGTTCAAGTGCAGGTGGAAATTAGAAACCGGCTTTTGTAGTGACTATTTTGCATTACAGCAGTTGAAGCTCTAAACTTCGACGGTTCGGATATTTGGATAGTGGAATCCTAGCTCAAATACCGTCATTTTCACTCGGTACGAGGTCCGTTAGCAATAGCCTTATAATCGCTTCAGAATGCGAACATAAAAAACAGTTAATAAATATGGCTTCATTTGTAATGCTTGCGACAATCTCCTCTGCCTATAACATACAATAGACTAGGGAAATATTTTACTCTTTTGCGGTCACTAATTAACCAGCTAGAGTTCTAATGCATCGCGAAGGCGCATTTAGACTCAATAAAAAACAGAGAAAGGATAATCCAATGCTAAGATTTAACTTCCACGTGGATGTGGTTCCATCAACCCGTATGTTGCCACCATTTAAAAAAAGAAGAAGAATTGTAAAAATGAAAACAGTGTGATCAAAACCATAGGATAGGTCGACATTTAAGCCGGAGGGAGTCTACCAGTCAAAGCTCTTGGCAGAATTGGATGACCTATGAACCGTACAGAGTGCCAAGAAAGTGGCTGTCAACCATGAGTGATAACAGAATGGATCTCCGATCTGTGTTTACAACCCCTGATGTGCTCTTTTTCAAGGATTGGACGAGTAACGCCAGATGCCATCGTGATCATCCATAGAAGATTCAACAAACGATGGTTGAATAATGGATATCAATGCGCCGAATACCCCTCTTCTTTGCGAAACGGTAAGCGTGTTTCTAATGGTAGTGAGTACATTCGGCGTGAAATTTTTCGGATTGGAATGAATGTTGTCAGCAATGAGTCAAGTTTGAGCCCCAATAACCAGCGAAGGTGTGTCTGGAGACGTCCAATACAGTAGTGGGGTACTCATCTGATTGCCTACTGCCACACAGCCAACAGCTAGAGATTAGATTATGGAGATTCTTTTGGTCTTTTTTTTTGACGTACAAAGTTGTTCAGGTATATTTCACGTATATCTCAAATAAGAATGATTATCTTAAAATTTTTTACTTTCGATTAGTTTTATCTCAAATTAATAGAATCCACTAACGTCAGTCAGCAAGCATCTGACCAACACGCATGTGTGGCAAAACATTGCTAATATGTTACTCAAACATACTGTAAACTCAAACCGACTACTTCTCAGTTTTCAGGACAACCTTTTGCTATAGAGGAGGCTTTGAAATTTTGCAATACTGAGAGTTTCAATACAGATACTTGGATTTTGAGTGAGAGCCGAAGCTCTATTCAGCATCTGTCTGAAGGATAGAGGTAGAGTGACAGAACGACAGCGAGTATTGTCCAGCTTTTAAATTGCTTGAATTCCAATGTAAAAATACTTTTTTCACTGGGCACCATTACTCGTCAATGTCTGTGGAAATGAAATTGCAGATGATCTAGACCTTGAGGACAGCCATAAGGATTCTACACATGGTGGCTAATTTACTTTTTCAGAAATTGCTACTCTGGTCAAACAAGGTATCAGTCCTTCTTAAAAATAGGTCCCCGTACATGAGTGGTATGCAGAAAACCGCCCTGATGCTGTTTTAACTGAGATAAGCAGTAGGCATAATGAAACGATTCATAGTGGACGCACTCAAGCTCAACGGCATGTGGTGGGTCTCAAATTTTATCCTCCTTGTCCGAATTGTAATGTAATTCAAGCCGCTCCAGTCTACATCTTGGCTTTCATTCGCTGCTATAAGAGCCAGATGCTCTCAAGTGGTCTCTGCAGTTTCTCATTGTTTAAAAACGCGTGGGTTCAAGGAATTGAAGTAGATGTTTCTGTCATTCCAATGGAATAAGAAACAACATTAACGCATGTTTTTTAAACACTAACGGTAGATTTTTTTAAAAAATTCACACCATTTTTGAAATTGTTACAGTGTTACAGAATTTTTGTTTCTGAAGACAGGACCTTTCAGATATGCTTAGGGACAACGGGAAAGATTATCAAAGAACGGAGTGGTCCCACTAAAAATGGCATATGTGATTACGTTAAGACATTTAAACCTCTGTTAGGCGTGTGAATCTCTCAGAATCTTCATGAAAATAATTTTGGTGTCACACCCACACGATGAGCGAAAACTCGCCCTTCTTTCATCTATCTGTCTTTTATCACTTGAACTAAGATTTAGTGCTAAGGATGTGACGAATCTGAACGGAACCTTTCCACTAATATTCTTAGGCGTCTTTTGGGGATTATAAATTCGCGTATATTTCCAGTCACCTCTAAGAGGAGAACGCGATATGCAAAGTAGATAGGGCAGAGTTTCTCGAACTGTGGGGCGCGCCCCCCTGGGGAAGCGCGGTAACCCTGCGAGGGGGGCGTGAGCATATTGAAAATAAAAGGTTTAAAAAAATAATTTTTTGGAATGAAGTAAACATTTCTGACATAATAAAAAACACACATTTACACTGATATAATTTATTTTTATTATCTGGTGATCATCAAAAATAAAAGATTCCACTTCAAACGCTCATTAGCCATATTTGATCCTATAACCAAATTAAAAAATATTTTGTTTGCTTTGCGGTCAATATGAGAACGATGAGAGATTTTTTTTACGTTTCTTTTAACGATATCAAACGATGAGCGGTTTTTTTATTACGTTTCTTTTAACCTAAAATATTACTTTAGCTGACCTTCGAACTTACTGGTATGGTTATCTCCGTCGTTTTTTTAGGGAAGTTGTAAATATATATAATATATTTCTGTTTCATCTTTTTCCATGTGAAAGAGTTTTATGATATATGGATAAGCATGAGTATTCTAAAACATATAATGCATAATAAAAACCGTTTTACACAATTATTTTTTAGAACATGCTACACTTTGTCCATGAACAATTTTGTAGTTTTGATTGCTGTGTTGTACAACTTATTATAGTTTATAAATGTAAATAAGCAGAATATTAAAAAAATGGGCATCTGTGATCCCTATTGAAGGAAGTTCAAACTGATCAAGCAATTGAAGAACCTCCTGAAATAGTGCACATTAATCAAGATAGCGTAAATATCAGAAAAGCGTTAGACATGAAACTTTTGAGTCGATTTGAAATTTTCAAATGCTGCCTAAAGATCTCTATGAAGAAAACTATGAAGCCATAATGTAACACTTCGCCTTGTCAAAAAGACACAAGGAAGAAAAAATTCAAAATGCTATTTGTAGATCATCAAACAACAGCAAAACTTCAAAAACGTGAACAAAATATGACAGTTTAGCTGGAAAATAATGTTCCTGTGTTAGTGAAAAGTGTCTGTGATTTATGTCCTTTATTAAGGACACGCACATTTGGAACATTTTCTTTAGTTTTATTGGATTTTTTTTTTCTCAAATTTTCTAAGAAAAATTGAAAAGTCCTTGAAAGTAGGTAAGTATATTTTCTCTTAATTAAATTATTCACTGGAATTCTAATTTTTATCGTGTACAGTAAAAATAACTATAAAATAAATTATAGCTTTAAAACAAACTAAAAAACACTTTTTTATAGTGAATCGAACTAAAAGTAAAAAAAAATATTACTTAAAAGTAACATTTAAAAAATTTAATACTTATCTTGCTAATTTGTACAGTTTATAATTATGATCATATTGTAGCTTTAGCGCCAAAGTGCATTAGTATTGCATTCAATACATTATTATTTTTAGGGGGGCGCGATAAAAAGTATGATTGATAATTGGGTCGCCAGTAGTGAAAGTTTGAGAACCATTGAGATAGGGTATTTAAGTAGAGCGTTGTAAGTAAGCAAAGATGAAGGCTATTGAGCCAGCAGCAGTAGAGTCAACGTTTAGAGGATTCAATTGGATTACGATAGTGAAACATTGTAGCTAGTACTCTACGAAGGAATCTTAATAAGTTAATATACCTGTGAAGATATCAAAGTACTATTAGGTGATATACTATAGTTTAATACCGCTTAAAACCAGCGTTAGTTTAATAAAATGAGTTAAAGTTAATGAAAGCTAATAATTCGAGTTGCGTGTATTTCTCGGACCTCCTATTTCGGTAGACCTTTTTGATCTTACGCGTAGTTATTGATTAATTTCATATTTCGTACTTTAATTTAATATTAAAGGTAAATCTCTTTTGTTTGACGTAGACATATAGATATTATATGTCATTAGAGTTTCTAATATTTGAATCAAGTAAATAAATATAAGTTATTATTATACAAATGGCTTCTGGTCATTCTTTGCCTCAAATTAATCTTGGTGCTCAGGGTGGAACTCAGGGGGTTCCCACAAGGACGCTGTGGTGTTATTATTATATCCATGTTATCGTTACTAAATAAAATGAGAGGTTCTCATGGACTTTCCAGCAAAGAAGTTTCTTTTGGTAGGCAATTCTAACGTTCATTCACAATATAGATTTCTAAACTAAAAACTATTTTCTACAAAAACCGCTACATAACACATTCTGCTCGTTCGCTTCGTTGCAAGTCGTTTCAGTTCTTTCGACCGTTTTCTTTTCTCAGTTCTTTGTTTACAAAAGCTAGCTACCCATAGCAAGTGCTAGAGGGCGCAACAGATGTGTCGACCGCTTCATATTTTAAATTAGGGGTCCTTGAATCTGATAAATGTCGCGCGCCCAACTAAGTATCGTTTAATATCTTTCGAATTTTTCAATAATTTTCTCGTTTTTCTGTAACGTATTCAGTAGTTTCCTGTTTTACACTAAAATAACTCAAAACAAGTATTTTGCAACTTTCTTAAGATGGTTTTTCTGCTAAAATTTGAGATGCATCTGAGAGATACCAAGCGAAGGCTGCCTGACAGTAACATTCACACACCTCGTTTCTTAAGACACAAGATTAACCCTTTCACTGCGCATCCCGTGATATCCAGGGGAAAACGCAGGCGTAACAAGCGTAGCACTACGCAGCGAGAAGGTTAAAGAAATATTTGATGCACAAAGTTATGTTCAAGACGAAGAACCATGGGCTTAGAATAGGAAGTACTTTTACCATGGTCAGGTGATCAAGGAAAATACTATCAAAATTGTGTTGAGTAAAATTCGAAAAACTTGTGTGCCTTGAACATTGTAAAATGATTTGTGAAGCCTTCAACAAAGGATTCTCAAAATGTATGTAAGTAGTGGTGACAGTGATAACTAACAATTACCTTTGTGATGTGTTTTTTGTTTAGATCAAAATTTCTGATTATATCTTAAATATCATATTACGATGTGTGTAATATACGTATGTGCCCAACGGAGTCAAGTTTGTGCCATAATTCATTAAAATTAATTAAATATAATTAATTCAATAATTCATTAAAACATGTTTTCGGCATTAAGTATATTTATTATTATTATTTTTTATAAACGTAATTAGTTTTCTTTATTGAGATAACTGTCAAAAAGGATTTAAATTTTCATATGTTTTTTAAAATTTTTTGACATGATTTCATACGTGGACCTACTTTTTTTACTTTTTGGGACTAAATTTTCCTTTTCTCTCGTAAAATATTGTAGTTATTCTGTTTTATAACATTTAATCCATAACGATCAGCAAATGCTTTGGTGCAACATGTAGATAGGACTCTTCTATCTTTTATCTGTTACTTCAGTAATGATTCATTACTTTGATAGAAAAATAATACTATATATATATATATATATATATATATATATATATATATATATGAAAGAAAGTTATATAATATATCAAAAACAAGAAATAATAGGTAAAGATACATAAACATATACATGATAATATATATATATATATATATATATATATATATATATATATATATATATATATATATATATATATATATATATATATGTAAAAATACTGTCGGAATCCCCGAAAATGTTCGTTCTATGGAAAATGCGTTATATAGAGCAGCGCTTCTCAAAGTTGCAACACTCGTGACCCAAAATTCAATCATAATTTTCATCGCGCCCCCCCATACAATAACAATGTACTGAATATCTCTTAAGCACCCCCTCCCCTTCTATGTTTAAAAACATCTCGCTAAGTCAAAATGTTTATTTCCCCAGACGTATATATACATCTTTCCGAAGTACGATCTTTTCTTTACAGCGCTATCGGTAAATTTATTCCGAAGACTTTGAAATGCAATTAAAGGTCCTTGACAATGTTTGCGAAAGATTTACTTATTCCAGATTATTTTTGCTTCTTGATTCCTTCTTCCTCCCCCAATACATCACATACGCGTGCCTTCGTGGAAAACAGTTGACATTTGAAAGCGAATCGCGAAACTTTTGATCGGCAGTCAAGGTTCATATATAAACCGTACAAAAATTATCAAGGTAAGTGTTAATTTTTGTTTTAAATTATATATATATGTATGACAAACCCATGGGGTCACTGGTAATTAATAAACTTTTTTTAACTCAGTATTGTTAAATTAATTATAAAATACATTGTGTAGCCCCAATATATTTATAAGTGTAATGTATCAGTGTAAATGTGTGTTTTATTTTTTAATATATCAGAAGGTATTTTATTTGTTTACTTTCAGGACATTAATATTTTTTTAAATAATGTTTTGTTCTCGACTTTTCAATATGCTCGCGCCCCCTTTGTAGAGATGTCACGCCCCCCAAGGGGGCGCGCATCCCAAATTGAGAAACTCTGAGAGAGATATAGAGGGAGGTTCATCTTTTAATATAAAGGGTGTTTTTTGAGAGGTATAGAAATTTAAATTGCAATAAAACAACGATGTATTATTCGATTGACATGATTTTTTTTTATTCGAAAGATAATCTTGTGGCATTACATTTTAAATATGATTTCTGGCATAGGACTGCCACGGCTGGCTCGGATGTAGTCCAATCTGGACCTCCAATTTTCGATGACTTTTTCCAGCATTTGTGGCCGTATATCGGCAATAACACGGTGAATGTTGTCTTCCAAATGGTCAAGTGTTCGTGGCTTATCCGCATAGACCAATGACTTTACTTAGCCCCACAGAAAATAGTCTAGCGGTGCTAAATCTAAAGATCTTGGAGGCCAATTCAAAGGTCCAAAACGGGAAATGAGGCGGTCACCAAACGTGTCTTTCAATAAATCGATTGTGGCACGAGCTGTGTGACATGTTGCGCCGTCTTGTTGGAACCACAGCTCCTGGACATCATGATTGTTCAATTCAGGAATGAAAAAGTTAGTAATCATGGCTCCATACCGATCGCCATTGACTGTAACGTTGTGGCCTTCATCGTTTTTGAAGAAGGATTCCACCAGCCCATAAAACGCACCAAACAGTCAGTTTTCCTGGATGTAACGGTGTTTCGACATACACTTGTGGATTAGCTTCACTCCAAATGCTGCAGTTTTGTTTGTTGACGTAGCCATTCAACCAGAAGTGCGCTTCATCGATAAACAAAATTCGCTTATGAAGTCATCGAGAATTGGACATCCAGATTGGACTACATCCGAGCCAGCCGTGGCAGTCCTATGCCAGAAATCATATTTAAAATGTAATGCCACAAGATTATCTTTCGAATAAAAAATTCATGTCAATCGAATAATACATCGTTGTTTTATTGCAATTTAAAGTTCTATACCTCTAAAAAACACTCTTTACTTCATAAATGACGTAAAACAAAGAATTTAAATTCATAAACACTGTATATAGAAAAGTAATTATTTACACCTTTTTAAAAATTAATATATGTTTATTTTATATATCTTACCCATCAAATAAGAAAGAAGGAAAGAAAAATTGCAATTAAAACAAGAAAAAAGAATTTCGACGTACTCACTATATTTTCAATATGAATAAAATAATTTTATACTAAAATGGATGAATATTTTAAGGACATTTTATAGTTGAAAGCATACAAATAATATTAAACATATATTATTTTATAATTAGAACACGGGACTCCACTGAGGTTGAAACATGAATGATATCGAATATATTTCTAGGAAACTAGGCAATGGGGGTTAAAGGTTGACCTTCTTAGATGAAACTTCCAGAACTCTATTGCTCTCGGCAAATTAGGATGTAAAAAAAGCAGTTCAAGATTTATGACCTCCATAAAATGTGTTAAAGAGAGAATAACTTGAAATTTTTTCACAGATACTTTTAAAAAAAAAGAACCAAAATTGAAAGACAAAAGAAAAAGTTCGTTATATAGAAAAGGCACTAAGTTACAGAAAGGTTATTTTACGAAGAAAATCGAGAAATGTTCAAGGTTTCAGGAAAAAGTTCGCTACATAGAAAAATTCGCAATATAGAGGTTCGACCTGTAATTAAATTAGATATATAATTGAATTCCCTATACAAAACTTAACTTTTATTTTCCATTACATTTTCAAGTATTAAGATAAACACCCCATTAAATTTTTCCGAACACATGATCTAAACAGAACACTTCTAACCCCAGATCATTATTTTTTACAGACCTATATGTCAGCATTAACTTTCAAATATCACTCTTAAACTAATTGACCAGTACTTATCTGGACATAAGTGGCAAAGCAACTGATTTTCACTTCGGCGTCTTTTTCTCTCAGCAACAGACGTATTGATTGTTCGCTGAATAAAACCGTTTTTAAAAATACCTTGATGTTGACTTGAAACATGTCATATTATATATATATATATATATATATATATATATATATATATATATATATATATATATATATATATATATATATATATATATAAGAGTGTTTTTTTTTCCAGGTATAGAAGTTTAAGTTGGCATTACTTTCCAAGATGGCGACGGAGATCATCAAGCAAGGCGTAGATTCGTCAAATGGGTCCAAAACGAGATTGCCATTGCTCCCGATTTTCATAAGCGAATTTTGTTTAGCGATGAAGCACACTTCTGGTTGAATGGCTACGTCAACAGACAAAATTGTCGCATTTGGAGTGAAGCTAATCCACAAGTGTATGTCGAAAAACCGTTACATCCAGAAAAACTGACTGTTTGGTGCGCTTTATGGGCTGGTGGAATCATTCTTCAAAAACGATGAAGGCCACAACGTTACAGTCAATGGTGATCGGTATAGAGCCATGATTACTAACTTTTTCATTCCTGATTTGAGCAATCATGATGTCCAGGAACTGTGGTTCCAACAAGACGGCGCAACATATCACACAGCTCGTGCCACAATCGATTTATTGAAAGACACGTTTGGTGACCGCCTAATTTTACGTTTTGAACCTGTGAATTGGCCTCCAAGATCTATAGATTTAGCACCACTAGACTATTTTCTGTGGGACTATGTAAAGTCATTGGTCTATGCGGATAAGCCCCAAACGCTTGACCATTTGGAAGAAAACATTCGCCTTGTTATTGCCGATATACGGCCACAAATGTTGGAAAAAATCATCGAAAATTGGACGTCCAGATTGGACTACATCCGAGCCAGCCGTGGCAGTCCTATGCCAGAAATCATATTTAAAATGTAATGCCACAAGATTATCTTTCGAATAAAAAAAATTCATGTCAATCGAATAATACATCGTTGTTTTATTGCAATTTAAAGTTCTATACCTCTAAAAAAACACCCTTTATATATATATATATATATATATATATATATATATATATATATATATATATATATATATATATATATATATATATATATATATATATATATATATATATATATATATATATATATATATATGTGGAGACAACAAGGGGTCCAAGACGTTTGTCTTTCTTCTATTTTATTTTAAAATTTAACAAAAATTAATTAAAAAGGTAGATAAGTTTGACAATGATATGCAGAAGGTAACGCCTGCTCGCGCACCTCTCGCGTTCTCTCTCGCTTTTCTTTCTTAAAAGTTCACAGTCTCATAGTTTCAGTTTTTGTTTCACTTAGCTGCGCCTGCGCGCGAAGACTGCTTGGCTTTGGCTGCCACAATCGGCCAGCCTGACTGTACGCTGTCCGCAGCGGTACGTCTTCCTTTTTTCCTTTTTCATCGAGACCAGAGGAGAATCTGAAACATACAAAAAAGACGTAACAGACAAGGACTATACGACAAATACATAGAGATTTAACATATCATAATTTTTCTGAACTAGACAGTTTCTCCATCATGTGAAGGCACCTCTTCGACATCCGGAAGGTTCCACAGGAAAACATTGTGTTTCACAGGCATAATAACGTCTTTTTTAACAAGTTGGTCTTTGGTTGAACGCATCGATATTTTCCTCTGTAGAGTTCTGGACGTCTGTTCAAAACGATTTCTCTTTTTCCTCCGTTTCCACTGCCAGAGCTGGAAGATTTTCCGGAGCATTGTAAACCGACGATGTTTACTCTCCATAGGTGAAGGGGTGTTGAAGTTCACGGAACTCGTTTTCATTACACCATTTACTTTCTTACACAATACTATATCAGAACATTTTTCTCTTATAATACTCAATTTTAACTTAGTACTCTTAATTTTATTACATTTATAATTCTTAATTAGAGAACTCGAATCATTTCTAGTATTAAAGTTTTTAACATGTGGCAAATCATAACTAGAGTTTTCTATCACATTTGAAACAGAAACATTTGAATTAAAATGAACACCCAAAGAGGATCCAACTTCACTCAATAAAACATCGCTCTTTGCGTGGCCTAGTTTCTTTATTTCAGCATATACACTGGGATGTATAATAAATTCTTCGGTCAAGGTCGGGGATATTGCCGTTCGAACACTTAGACCGGGAGAGTTTTGATTAAGAGAAAGATTTATCGGTTTAACTTCTACCATACGCTGTTCGCCAAAAAATGAACTTAATGTTATGATCTCTTCGGAAGGTGTTTGCACTCTAATTAGTGAGGAATTTAAAACTGGGATCTGGCAACCTGAATCGATCAAGGCTGTTACGGGCTGATTTTCCACAAAAATGCTTATGTATTGAAGATTTGCGAATTCATCGCTATTTTGTTTTTCGCTCTCGACTTTCAAAGTATTCACGTTTATTCTGTTATGGATGTGGTCGTTAGATTCTTTAGGTTTAAAACGCTTCTCACAGTCTCTTGCGTAATGAGATGAATCACCGCATATAAAGCAATTTTTATTTTCTCTTTCAAGATTTTGGGGATAGTTCTCTTTAATCTTTGGTTTAAAGTTTTGTGATCTATTTTTAAAGGGGTCTTGGGTATATCCATAAGTAATAGGAATTTCTTTATGTGATCCGCTTCTAGATGAAATATAAATATCGCACTCTTTAGCTAAATTAATAGGCCTAAACCAATCTTCTGCTTCTCGAATGCCAATATGAGTTGCGGTTTCCTTATTTAAAGTTTCGAACTGTTTCTCTTCGACTTTAGCTGCAGGATTTAAACTTAATGCTTTATTTTTAGCCGTTTGAAGTTCGACTTCTTTTTCTAATTTTGCTAACTGTAGTTTCGCGAGCTCAATTTTCTGTTTTTCTAAAGTTACCTCTCTTTCGTTTCGCGATACCCTCTCATCTATACAGTTTTGAATTAAAGTTTTAACGAAATCTGGATCACTTTCAAATGTACTACTCTTCTCAATTTTAGTCTTTAGTTTAGCAACAGTGTCCGTACTCTCCACAGTACCGTCTAGATCCTCAACAACTCTTATGAAATCCTCTTTAAGAGCGTTTTTATACATTTTAGAAAAATATGGAAAGATCCTACCTTTTTTTTCTAGCTCCCTTGTTGCTCGCACGTACGATGTATCCAATAATTGAAGAAAAACTTTGATTTCACAGATTTCACCTCTTCGCAGGTTATAGATGAACTATAGTTCTTGAACAGATAAATTGTTCGAATTGACACCTCTTCGCAGGTGTTTGTGATATTTCCAACCTCTACACAGGCGGAATATTTAGGGTTCGATGAAAAATATAACCTCTACACAGGTTATTTTATTCAACAGTTCCAACCTCTACACAGGCGGAATATTTAGGGTTCGATGAAAAATATAACCTCTACACAGGTTATTTTATTCAACAGTTCCAACCTCTACACAGGCGGAATTTTCATGCTGAGTTCAAACCTCTACACAGGTTGAACGAAGTTTCCAAAAAATGGCGGCGCGTCTCCTCCACGGACGGCTTTTTTTTCCACTGTCCAAACTTTGATCAAAATCGAAATTTTTTCGATCCCGGCCTCTACACAGGCGGAGTATTCATGCTGAGTTCAAACCTCTACACAGGTTGAACGAAGTTTCCAAAAAATGGCGGAGCGTCTCCTTCACGGACGCTTTTGTTCATTGTCCAGACTTTGGTTCAAAATCGAAATTTTATCGATCCCGGCCGAGCCCCCATAATTTGTGGGAGACAACAAGGGGTCCAAGACGTTTGTCTTTCTTCTATTTTATTTTAAAATTTAACAAAAATTAATTAAAAAGGTAGATAAGTTTGACAATGATATGCAGAAGGTAACGCCTGCTCGCGCACCTCTCGCGTTCTCTCTCGCTTTTCTCTCTTAAAAGTTCACAGTCTCATAGTTTCAGTTTTTGTTTCACTTAGCTGCGACTGCGCGCGAAGACTGCTTGGCTTTGGCTGCCACATATATACATTACAAAATGTAATATGTTCATAAACATACACTGCACCTAATGTCAATATTTTAGAAATAACACATTACGCTCTAATGTTAAATCTCACCAATAAAATAATTAAGTCCTTTTAAACTTAAGTATGAGATGATGCATATAAGATATGTCACGTGCACTCTGGATGGAACTTCTTGAAGCACTCCTAGCGGAGAGTTAATGTTTTATTTATACTATTAATGTAGAATATTTTTTAAAGGAATAAATTACAAATGTTTCTATGGAATTGTAAATGGCGAAAAAAGGTATTTAATTCTAAGAAAAGGTATAATCATTCCAGATAAAAACACACACATTATTGTAGAACAAAATTTCTAACTGTATTTATAATTTAAAATAGATTTAGAAAAACGAAACATTCTAAATTATGCATATAAGATACAGAAGTAATGTGATATAATAAGAATGTTTTATGATTTTGAAAATCCTTATGTCGCGCGGTACCTCATAATCGAGGGAATACGAAATATAAATATTAAAAATTTATGATTTGTTATATATTTTATAAAGTTTCTATTTTATGCAATATTTCTATCATAAAAGCAAGGCAAATAAAGATGACATAAGCTTTTCGCGACATTATCTTATTACATAATGAAAAATTCAAAATGTGCAACGTTCTTAGGAAGCGAATAAGGATTGTATGAGCTAAATTTCTAGTAAAACTGTATATTTGTTTCGAATATGCAAACCATGAGTGGGGAATTACCAGCCTCATAAGGCATCAAGAAGCGGTTTTAAAATGATCAGAATAAATACAGTTATTCTGCTACGAGTTTCAGCTAAAAAATAAAACAACTTTAGAATTTTAAACTCCTGATATAATTTAGTTTTTTCTTCTTTTATGCATACAATAAAATTCAAAACATTATGAACACCTACTCAATAACGCGTTGCACCCCTTTTGGACAGAAACACAGCTGTAACTCTCCTTGGCATAGATGCCATAAGTTCTTGGTATATAACTAGAGACAGGTTGTACCACGAATACAAGAATACTAAAAACAGCCAATCGCGAAAAGCCTACCAGTCATTAAGTTTTGGAGATGCACGTCCCGAGTTTTTTGGCCATTACAATGTACCCTCCATCAAATTCGCTTAGGTCAGCAGCCTTTCCCTTAGCTCACAAAAGTAAGTACAAGAATGATTACTTTTCTTCTCAAGCAGCAGTTAAACACGATTTTCTCTTTAATAGGTACCCTCCATGTCATACAGACGAGTTCATTGAAAAATGTGGAGATATTAATTATCTTTCAGCCCGAAACCTAACATATTATATTGCATATATATTTTTATATAGTTATTTATTTTGGTTTATCATGATACAGTGAACATTTTTGAAAAGTTTTCCGGCAAGTCTATTGTTGAAAGTTTATTAGTATCGATAAGTGTTACTCATAGTATATCAACTTCTATTTTAAGTTCGTGGTATTGCTGAAGCGCCTTGAAACTTCTATATATCATATGCAAGTTTAAAATGTGACACTTGTTCTGATTCTCCAACAAAAGCAGTTTTTTTCTTAAAAAATCATTGCTTTTTGATTCACAGCTCTTGTTAACATGCATTGGTGAAAAGATAAGTATTCTCTGATTTGATTTAACTGGATTAAGATATTGTGAGGATTTTATAATCGCGATGTAGTTTAGATTTGAATAAAGTAGAGATTTGTTTTTCAAAGTGGAGTACCTGTACCCTACGGGACATGTAAAGTATACTTGCCAATGAAGTTGCTTTATGATGACTTACGAGTGTATGGTCATGTATCTTTAGAATGAGAATCTACCTCTCTCGTTGGAAAAGAATGGCTTCATTAACTTCAGGGGAGTTTAACACCATAAATGCACGTGCTTTTAAGCTCATTTGCACAAAGACAATATATTACGTTAGATTATGATGGGGGTACTCGCTTTAATTATTATGATCTTAAAAAAGCATTTCTCAAACTGTGTGGTGCATCTCCCTCCCCCCAGGAAGATGTCATACCCCTACTTGGAGGGGCGCGAGCATATCACGAAAAATTGAAAATGAAAGATTTAAAATAATTACACAGTAAAATAAATTCTTATGTAATAAAAAATTAAACACACATTCTCACACTGATATAATAAACACTACTTTTAAACGTATCAGTACTGCACAAAGTATGTGATAATTAATTAATCAATATTAAATTAAAAACAAGTCTAGTGACTCCCTTGGGTTTGTCATATATAAAATTATGTACAAAATGTAATATTTATCTTGATAATTAGTACGATTTATCGTCGTATTGTATCACAGTTTAACCATCAAAGTACATTATAATTGTATTCAATACATTGTTACTGTAAGAAAGGGGGTGCGATGAAAATTGTGACTGAAAATTGGGTCACAAATATTGAAAATTTGAGAAGCACTGTCTTAAATGTAAGAGATCAAAATATCTTAGAGATCACTGAGCTAGAGAATTCACATCAATGTATCCATTCTATTGACTTACCTACAATCTAAGGTAAATTAGAATTGAAAAGAATTCTGAACAATTTTCATAATTTTAAAATCTTTTATAAAAGGATACACACAATCCGCTCATTTCTATTCATATTTAATGAGAAGTTATCTTAATAAATATCTTGTACCTAGAAAACAAAGTCCTCGAGTACAGGTAAGAATGTACTAAACAGAATTCAAACAAAGGTTGCTTTCCAGTGGGTGCCCTCCCATTTCGGTCTCTGGAGAAGTAAGATAGCGGACCGTTTGGAATAAAAGGGGTACTGATATTCTCAAAAAGATCTTCCAAAAACCTTCTTTTTTACTCTGTTAAGATCGAGATTAATAGGGTTTATAAAAAATGCTTTCGGAGTGAAGCTGCCTATACCACTAAAATTAAACCTTGGAGTGTGCTATTAAAACCTGACTGTGTCTCGGACTCTCCTCGTGCTGCCGCTATGATTGAATTCAGATACTAACCAGACATGACTGTCTGTGTGCTCATTTGTTTCGTTTTCATTCGTACGCACACATTTGACTGTCTCACCTTAATGTGTTTTATGTAATTTTAGACAAGTCATGGACTCTGCTCATTTGGACGTGGGCTTTGCAATTCAGAATTTAAACTGTATTGTAAAAAAGTATTGGATAGCTCGTTGCCTAATGACCTGATGGACAATGGTCAAGCATTCGATAAATAAATAATTAAATACTTTATAACACAGTAGATATTGGTTTGATTCAAATGACCATTGCTCAAATGTTACAGGAGGACCAAAGGTAACGGACTTCATATTTTTGAATCATGTCCTTAGTTGAAAATATGAATTACAAGTATGCTTCTAGTCAAAATGCAGCAAAACATGTGCAGTAATATTCATTTCTCTATCAGAAGAATTTTTCACGGATTGAATCTACGATTTTACTCGAAATGATAAGGCTTGCAACCTTAAACACAATGGATGAACGCAACGTTATTAGTACGCCTTATTAAGGCTTGAAAAATAAAAATAAAAATAACTCTATTGCTAATTCTCCCTCAATCAAACTTTTATTTTCTTTCATCTGTTATTTTGTTCTAGTGTTGTCAAAGTGATACATCTGTATTCTTTGTTACGTGTCATTTTTTTAAATAGAGATACCATAGATCCCTCTTTGTCCTGCCCTTTCAGCCTGTTTAAAAGAGCTACTCACGCAATGTGACACAACTCGATTAAACGAAAGGAAATTACTTGATAGATTGCCAAGAAAATAAAACGAGTCTAACAGAAGTAAGAATTATAATCAAAGTATAAAACAAAATATCTGATTGAAACTTTGATGAAACTCTGTTTCATAAAAAGATAAATGGATTGTTCCCAGTAATCAGTTGCGTTTGTATGGCAGTAAAATAGTTTGTGAGAGAAAAAAAGAATTATATATATATATATGTGTGTATCAAGTTTTTTGCATTGACGCAGCAGTAATATGTTGTATTGTGAATTAATATTGCTGTATAATTTCAGCATCATACTAGATACTGACTTAGAGTTCAGTTGGATGTTTCCTTTTGATGTATATACATTAAAGGGACAGTGTAACTAAGCATGACAATCAATACATGACAAATGATGACTTACACCGTTTGCTGATATATCATAAATAGTTCGCAATATTTTCAGATTGAATAATGGTTAGTGATGCTTACCAGAGTACCCAGGTTTGAATCTCGAAGACATAGATGTTTGCAAATGTATAACATCTGTACGGCAAAGACACAATCCATATATTTGGCGAGCTGAGAGTCCTTCGGAGAGATTTGTGGTAAGAGAAGAGAGATGGAACCCATCTTGACCACCTCCGGGTGGAACGATCGAAATCGCACTATCACCAGAATAGTGCTCAAAGATACAACCAAACGACCGACATAACTCAGTCCCTTTTGTTACGATTAATTTTGTCAGCCTCAATTGGATGTTACTATCCTCTAGGTCAGGGGTGGGCAGACTTTTACAGGGTACATCTAATTTGTTCAAGGGGTTGCGCTCCACCCAGAGGCGTAGGTGTAGTGAGCAAAGAGAAAGTATACAATACAGTCGGACCTCCATTTTACGAACCTCTATTTCATGAATTTCTCTATTGAGCGAGCTTTGACCTGGAACCAAAAACATTCTCTTTGTAACATTACCTCCAAACAGGGAAGTGCGTTTTCTAATCAACGAAATTTTCTCTTGTGATTTGATTTTTTTCCATCTTATTTTTTAAAACACAGCATTTATTAGAATCGAAGCCGCACTTTTCCCCCAATGTTAATGCTACTGAAAATCGAGCACGGCTTAAAATCGAAGAGAAAATAATGTTGGATGGGGTATTTAGAAACAATTACATTTTCATGCGTGTATTTAATAGTTTTTATACTGATAAAATAATTAATCATTTACTCATTATTAGTTTTCCATTTAAATTTACTTTAATTTTGTAAAATTGGACATCGATGAACCGTTTTAGATCATTTTTCAATTGTCACAAAATTGTCCCAAAATTGAATTTGGGGAGTGGCTTAGAATCGATGGCAGCTTAGATTCGAATAAATACGATATTTCTGGACTTTCGTATGATGGAATGATAATTATGCCTTAGTGCAGGCAGTCACCTCAAAATACCTTGGCGGTCCACCAGTCGATCGCGATCGGCTTAATGCCTACCCGGCACTAGGTGGGATAAATAACAACAGTTTGATTTTTGTGCCCTTTTATTCCTGATGTACTTTTAGCTAGACTTTTTCACCATTTACTAAAATGATGAAAACCTAAGAAATTGCCAAAGAATAAGGAAGATACAATACGTTTTTTTCCATAGAAGAAATTTTTATCGCGACAAAATTTTGCACCGACAGTTACGCCTTACAGATGGAAATAGTCAAGAAGCGCCGCTGCAAGTTCAGTGTCGCTGGTTGTCAAAATGCTGTTATTTTTCGCGTGTTGAATTAGCTCTCGGATAAATTTGTTAAAACTGTATAAAGACCTAAACTTTTGACATTGTGCCTTAAGTGAATTTATCATATCTGATAAAATCACCAATATTTAAGTTAGCGATAATTCGGGAAAGTAGTTACCAGCCCACGTTCCCTATAATCGATAAAGTACCATTATTTTTAAATCAGTACTATGATTTCTCTTGAAATCAGTTTTCAAATATGCTATTTGAACATCTCATAAAACTCGGAGCTTCAACCACTAAGTTGCTAAAAACTTGTAAAAATCACAATTATCAGTCGATTTAAAAAAGTATTTTAAGCAAAAGCTCTCTGGCGACGAACCACGTAATTTTGAACCATGGTCAAGTGACTAGGACGACACTTGAGCTTGCACTCCCTTCTCCTAACTACCACACCACACCACGTCATTATAGATGCAAACAAGATTATTGTTTTCGTACAGGTGTGGGAAAAGCTTTCAACTGCTGGCAGCATATCGGGTATTTGGTTATCTATTTTCATTTGACAAATTGATCGACGGGAAAAAACTTAAGTAATAAATTTTCTCTCTCTCTTTTATAAATATCAAATAAAATAACACATACAGCTATTTCCAAATAGCTAATTTACCTAAACTCGTTCAGTTAGAAAGTAATTCTTACCGCAGGACAAAAAACAATCAATACTCCAGTTAAAACTTAACAGAAATAATGCAGGAAAAATGTCTTTTAGAAGCAGATTAGAATAACACACATTTCAGTTCAATTTAAAATCTAAATTTGATGTATCATATACATAAGTGCGTGAGTTCATGGAAATGTGCGTGAAGTAATAAAGATATTGAACGTAATCAACTCAAAATTGAGAGGTAAGTGAGAGTAATCAAAGCTAAGTGGAGAAAAAACACAACTTATATGATCACGCAACACAAACACCCGCTGAGAATTTGCATTAAGACTGTTAACCTTAAAAGACAATAATTACCTCCAGTTAAAAAAAAGAAGATAAAATAGTTAATTTTGGTGTTGAGCAGAATGAGCAAAATTTTGAAATACCTTTTATAAACCTTTTAACATACTTTTACCATTAACATATCATATTAAGTGGAGCTTAATAAGTGCTGTTATATAATGATTAAATATACAGTTTAAAAGAGACAGAGTCAAATATATTGATTATTATAAGAGGTTTAATACAATTAAATATAGAGTTCCGGGATTAAAAATATAAGAATAATGTTTGGTTTTATCTCTCTCTCTCAAACATTTTTTTAAAAAAAATCGTAGTACAAGGGGAAAAAAAGGAAATCTCTGTTGACAGAAAAGACATGACTCACGGACCAAACTCATTCTCTCAACAAGCTTAATTTGGTTGAAAAATTTTAAATGTACTTCAAAATAAGTTGAAGTAAAAATTTTCGTCAAAACTTTTTAGTGCATTTTTAACCATGCATATGAAAATATATGACAGGCAAAAATAAATCGAATGGAAAAGCGAGAAACATTTTTATTACATTCACGTCCATAAATTGAGGATAGTTCAGAATATCATGGAAATTGAACTGTACAGTAAAACTTTTAACTGTAGAATTATATCACACTTATCTTCAAGACTTATTTACAAATTATTAAGAAACTACCAGTTGAGGCTTATAGTATGTCACAATGGCGAAAGTATAAGAGAGGGATAATATATAAGGAATGGTGCCAAAGAAATAAAATTGTTCACTAGCGTTCTCCCTATGTGTCATAATTGAATAGTTATGACACAAAGTACGCATGTGAATGATTTTTACAAGGTCGCTTGAAATCTGGGCGTACTAAGGGATGAAAGTATCCGAGGAATTTGGAATCAGTCAAAGTGTCATATCTAGTCTTTGGCGACTATTCCAAGATGACGGAACTATCAGTTGACTTTACAGTATATGTCATCCCAGAGTTACAACTCCGAATGAAGACTGGTATTTTGCAGTAGCAGGCAAAAGAAACAGACTGAGCATAACATAAAACTTGTCTCATCAGCTCTCTGCGTTACTTACTTATTACCGCAATCTGTTGGATACATTATATGAAACGAAGAACATGATTGCCGTTTCAATGCATACGACAAACGTGAAATGGGGATTTCCCACTCGGCGAGTTATCTTGAACGTTGGAGATTGTTGCGATAATATGTAGGTATCCTATCTGCAGCCATGGATACGACAGTTTGCCAAACTATGTGCAGATGTTTGAGACCTATTGGTATATATGTTCGCATGCCAGTCAGATGTGTTCCGTTCATGAAAACTCAATGTTGCCGGCGGTTAGCCTGGAGTAGACAACTTTCAATGTGTGTGTGTAGACATTGCGTGTGGGCAGTAGACATTGCGTGTGGGCAGTAGACATTGCGTGTGGGCAGTGGCGTAGCTACCAGCGGGCTAGGCTGTGCCGAGCACCGGGGCTCCAAACTCAGAGGGGGAGTCCGGACCCTGACCACTAAGCAAGCCGAACTTGCGAAAATTTCTCCCAAATTTAAGATATAAACCAGGCCTTTTGTACCTAACTACCCCACTGACGGTGGGCTCATTTTCCAACAAGTCCAGATCTAGTTTACATTTTGATTTACTTCAGACTTTCATATAGAGAACGGCAGGTAACTTTTACCTCCAAAACAGCATCATTGATCAGCAATCTTGCACTGTTACGATAGTGCAGGATTGCTCATTTGGGGGAGTTAGACTGGGCGTCAGAACAGAACTGCGTGTTCATATTAGAACCATGATAAGCCAAATTTATCGGGTGATCATTGGGGGAAAACATATGCGTTTTCTTAGAGCAGGGGTGTCAAACTCGCAGGCCACAACGAGCAATTTTGCGGTCCGTCCAGTATATTGAAACTCAATAATATATAGTAAAATATCACAATTTCTCCCGAAACAGGAAAGATAGCAGAAGAGAAGAGGTGTGAAGTGTCAGGACGTAATTATTAAATTTCTTTTGATCTTTTACATGTATTTAGTACAATGCATTATTTGAAATAAACCTATGTTTCTAAGAATATTGATTTTCTTTGTGGCCCACCTTTAGTTAAACCTTGTTTATTTGATCCATGTCAGCCTTCGAGTTTGACACTCCCGGTTTAGAAGTACTAAGAGTGTAGAAATTGTGTTTATGGATGATAACACGCGTTCTCATCGAGAAAACATTGTAAACGTATGCCTTAACTTCTTAAGTGTCGTGGGCGTGTATACACGTCCTAATGAGCTGATGCCTTCAGTGCCCCGGATGTGTATACCCCTCCTTCCAAAGGACTTTTTGTATTGTGCTGCACTGTTTAAAACTAGTCCCATGGTCTTGATATACAATAACATGGCATTGACAGCATTTCTAAGGAATTTACTTATTTCGGAGAAAAGATGGAGAAGAAATTTGAAAGGGTATATTCCAGGAATGATAACAGTGACAGAGTTAAGCAGTTTTTTTTAATTTAATTTATTTAATTATTTGTTTGTTTGAGTGTGCTCTTTTCTATTCTTCAGATGTTGTCGTTTTCGCGTACTGTGTGTAAAAGGAGTTTTAATTTTTTTTTTGTACGAATGCATTGAATATGATACTGGTTTTTGTGTTCAACTACGTTTCACGATATATCACAGAAGAGATAAGCTGTTATTTATTTTTTATTATATTTTAACAACACTAAAATTTTAATTTTTTATTTTTCATTTTAAAATTTTATATATATTTTTTACTTTCTTTTTTGATGTAAAAGTAAACAATTTTTAGGTGGAAAAACACGTATTTTCTTTTTTTCAACAAACCGTGCAACAAAGCGTGCCAGTAGGAAAAACTGTGGCACAAGGGGGGATTTCGAAATTTTCCTCGGCAGTTAAAGGTTTAAGGTATCCGAATCATGATTTTTTAAAAAAAATGACAAAAAGTTTTTATGATTCTGTTTTAGAGGTCATCTTACTAGCTTTATAAAAATACCAAATTTTTTTTACTTTCCATTCACTAAAAAAAAAACTACAAGTCTTTTAGTAAAAAAGCACAGATCCCATAACCTTACATAAGATGTCAAACTTTAAAAGGCGTTTTACCCGAAATATGTGTACTTTCTGAAAGCTCAAACGGTGACAGCGATTGCTCAAATAGTTTTGAAAATAGTTAACTGAAATTTTTTGTGTTTGTTCAGTATAATAGTAGAAGTATTTTAACCTTCAGATGTATCAATCACTATTTTATTACAAAATATACAGTTCTTTATATGAATATAATCACTGTTTTTTTAAAGAAATTTCATATAATAACTGAAATAAAGTGCTCTAGTTTTTGTAAAAACTAAAGTATCTCTTATCCTGAAGGTCATTTCAAAAAGGAATAGCAAAGTGATACATGAAAATTGAAAAAGAGGGAATTTGTTCATTTACTATTTGCCCAAAGGGAGCCTCGTTTATGTCATTTTTTGTTAATTTTTACCCATTTTTTCCCATTTTAGTAGCAATAAGTTATTTTTCTCATCGTAATTTTAGCCTTTTTTTCTTAAAATGTATTAAATAATTCTAAAAAACCCAAATGAATCACCATATCTCTATTTTTTTTTAAAAAAAAAAGTTGTCCCGAGTAGTCGGATACCTTAATCTGTGGATATCATGAATTGACCAGCATTTCATCAGATTTGAATCTAATAGACATTATTGGTTGACTAGGGGCGGTCTATGCCCCCTTTATGACCAACAGGGCCAAGGGCGTTGGCCGTAAAGGGGGTATTGTCTCGTTCTCAACCCAGCCGTAATACGGCCATAATTAAAATAATTTCGAAGGTCAGATGTCGGACTATATATCAACTGGTTACAGGTGATGACTGTCGTCTACGTACAAGCCTAGACCTACCACCATATGCCATTATCATTCATCAATCAAAAGGTGGCAGTTGGTTGAACTGTTTTGTGCCATTGTAAGTCATGCACATTTATTTGTGTCGGGGTTATTGTTCATATGAGTGTTTGAGAACGTACGCTATGTGCTGTCTTCTTATAAGGGTCACAGGTGGAGCTTACATTAGTGTAGGGGTCCAAGGCTTGTCTTTGCGTAGGGAAACATGGCCTCAAGAAGTCTTAAGACACCTCTGCGAAAGGCCGCTGAAGAAATTGAGATCAGTACAGGGGTTCTTCACAAGCAATTTGTGTGCTCATGAAATTCGTTCCCATGTTTCTCTGTCGGTGTAACATAAAACCTCCATTTTGCAGTTACCTAGGACCTACTGGACACTATCAACGATGGCTTCTTATCACTTCTGACCTTTTTCGGGAATGAAAATGCAGTTGAAAAGATCATGTTGCTAGAGGAGGGATGAGATAAGGCAGAGCTTGACCGAGATGATGAGCACCATTCCAAAGAAAGCCTTTCAGAATAGGGATGGTGATCTGAGATCTATTAATCGAAAAATTTATTTCTCGGACCAAAAAAATGGATTCTTTAATTCAATATGTAGCACTGAATCGATTCAGTCAATCGATATTTCATCCTAGAAATTTTTCCCGTTTTGATAAAACCATAAAAAACGAAAAATTTAGACAGGCAGTTGAGCACCTGAAGTATGATCCTACATTTCACTAGCAAGAATAAAAAAAACTCTATTTATCATCACGTTCACTCAATAGCCGTGATGTATATAAGTATCGTGGGATCATCTGTTCCTTGTGAACGCCTTTCTTCGATTGCTGGCAACATCGCAAGTGATGAGAGGAACCGTTTGGATCCCAGTAGACTTGAGAGACTGTTGTTTTTAAAAAGTTTCGATATTGAGCATTGGGAACTGTATATATAAGCTATATAATCTATTTCCTAAACTTTTTAATGTAACAAATACATATAGAAAATAAATGTGTTCTTTTATAACTGATACTTTGATATGGTAATAAAAATAATTGTATTTGTCGAATTCCCTGAATTAAAAAAATTCCCTGATTTTACTGATAAGAGATCGTTTATTATGATATTTTTCTTGTTTTTCATAGAAGGGATTTATATTTACATTGTAAATGAATTTTTAGAAATCGATCTTTCAGACCTCTATTATTTTGTGAATCAATTTAAAAATCGATCTTTTTCGGAAAGAATAGCCACCCCTATTCCAGAATTATTTTCGGGAATTAAAAGAATGCTGGACTTAGTGTGTGAAGGCCTACTTTTAATTTTATTAGGATCCTAATCCCGCAAAATAACTCACCAAAGATCAGATACTTTTTGAACAGACCTTGTAAACAGAGTTTGAAATTCTCGTTAATCCAAATTGCATTTCTTAAATTATAAAAGCACATAAATTATACAAGAAGTTTCATGGTCAATAAGCATACATTTGAAAAATTTCGAATTTTATTCACACACAGAAAAAAAACACGAGTTAATTTCACATACAAAAATATTTTTTTTATAACCAGGATACCTCATTTAAACATAGTTTTATTCATTTGTCGACTTTTTTCGTATATATAAAAAAAATTATCTTCCATTTTGTTTCAGGACAAATGGATATAAAATAGCTAAAAATTTATAAAAGCACTACTGTTATTTATTAAAATATTATGTGTAAAAGAAATTAAAACTTAGTCAAATAAGGGAAAAAATTTATTTATTTTTAAAAATTTAAATTAAATATAGTTTTAAAAAATTGTATAGTTATATAGTAAGAGTATACTTACACTAAAAAAATTGCTGATACTCAATTTTACAAGTACCAGCAATGAAAAAATACATTATAAATAAAATATTTCTTTATCTAATTCTATATTTAGTTTCCATTGAAAAAATGAGGTTTTACTCAATACACAAAGTAGTTCAAAATCAATATAAAATACATTCAAAATAGTCAATGAAGTTAAGACTAAAATTCAACAAGGTTAAATCAAGGTCAAAAATCATTATCTATCAAAACTATTATCAGTATAAAATAATAAAAAACTTTACTGAAATAGGTTTTAAAAATGCAATTATGACTTTAAGGGTTTTCGTTATTTCAAATTCTTGATAATCATAATCATAAATATTGTTGTCAACTAATTATAATACTTAATTTTTTAAACAATTAAATTACAATTAATAGAGATGCATACAAATATGAGTAATTTGAATGCATGATTAAAATATTTATAGAGTTAAATTATTTCACACATTCTCTTTTTTAATTCTTTCAGTCCATTATGCAGTATTCAGCAAAATAGCAGCATAATTTTAAAGTTCCATAATCCATCAATATAAATTGTTATGCATTTCCGAATTTACATATAAATAGAGACCAAAATGAGTATGTAAATATTCAAAATTTTGGCAAGGAAAAGTTCAAGAAAATGCTTAAACTTCTTTACTAAAAGTGAAGTATTGGCATTAAAATTATTTGAAAAATGGAAAGAGATATACTACATGATTAAAATAAATTTTCGCTTGACTTCTGTAATCGAAATATCACTGCAACGAAGGATTCTAATACTATCCAGCTTCCATCTTTAGTTTTTGTAATTAAAATGAAAATACGATTAGGAAATTCAAGTTTTATAAGGGCGGACTTATTCTACATGTCAACACGGAAAATGAGTTTCGTTTTTTGAAGATTAAACTCAAAGAAATGTGATGTGACATATATATACCTTCTGTTCAGAAACGTAATTATTTTAGCGTCAAGGAAAAAATCTATTATTCAAAGTAAAGTTCGTAAGAATTTTTTTAATGTTGGATTTTGAATGAATGGAAAAGTTTCGGTTGAGAGTTTTCAATCTAACATTAACTGAGAATATTTTATTTTTTGCCATGAGAGATATTTGTAAATGTTCTGAATTTTCGAAGATCTTATTTTAAAAGATATCAGGAATTTGGATTTTCTCCTCCAAAACTTGTTCACTGTGGATAAGAGTTGATTTGGATACATTCTGAAGCTAATAAACATAATAATTTCTGGTAGGAATCTGCGATTCAAAAGAATTTTGTGAGTCAGTAGAATGTCGCTTATTCGAACGTTTATTATTCGGATCGTCGAATATTCGGACCAGTTTTTTTTGTCAACTACATGTACTGCATATGAGTACGTTTTCGAACAGTGAAATGCTCAACATTTGCTTCGCGTGAGGCCAAAAGTGATAAGAAAAACTCAAGGTCAAGGATATTTGGGGAATTTCAATTGTGTGATTTGGTAAACATCTACCCAAACATCTATCCCAGGATTTCAAGCATGCGATGAGGATGTAGAAACTTGGATGGCATGCGATGCATAAGACTGTGGATTTCAAATGCTAAGCGATGATGAGATTGTGATTTACGTGCAAGAAGAATCCGACCCTGTCGACGATGAAATGGATGAAGACACGACCAACAACAACAACGAAAGTAGCATGGGTCCATCAAATGCTGACGTGTTTTCTGCGTTAGAGACAGCTATGGAGTGGTACGATCAACAGAGTGCTGTCCTACTCAACTACTGTGTTCAAGAGAATTAGAGACCTTTCAGCGAAAAAACGAAGGTGTACAGCGAAAAGTAAGTGATTACTTTCCACAATAAAGGTAAAATTGTGACATTTTGCTGTTTCTTCAAGTACGTTTCCCTCATGTGAGGATTTTCAATAGTCATTTCATACACTGCATGGATCGCATTCGGTTATCCGAACAATTGCGTATCCGAACGGTTTCCGGACCCAATTGATTCGGATAAATGACGTTCTTCTGTACTTAAACACACACAAAATAAAATTTTAGCATGGTTTTTTTTTAAAAAAAGGAAAAGTTTATGTTTTCATATGGAGATAATAAAAACAGAATAAGTACAGAATATAAAAATATTTTATTAACATCAAATGCAACTAACAATAGTTATCACTTGTAACAGAATATAAATTAAAACTAAAACAAGTAAAAAGTTGTTCATTTTAACTGAAGAGTTTAATTTAATTGGCCTAAGGAATCCCCCCATTCCTTCCAGCGTTTTCTCGAAAATCCGCTTACGTCATGGATCATAATGTTATAGATTTCTAGAGTAATTTCCAAAAGCACACACACACACACACATCCATAGGGTCGCATAATCGCCAAAAATGGTTGCCAACATAGTCAACAAATATGATTCCAACTTGGCTGTATCGCTAATAATTCGTCAAGTTTTCACTGAAAAGTAGTTAAAATGCAAAGGAACTGCGTTGCTTGCGAATGTTACAATTTTTATCATAAAATAAATACAATAAAAAGTAATATTAACGTATTAAACATTCAGATACAAGTTATTTACCCTATTTAGAGATGAAACAATAGTTACATGAGAAGATAAGCCTATACAATTTTACAATGAGTATGAGCAGTTGTATAATTTTTACAATGGGGTTTGATCCACCGTTAAGCGGACAGGGGGTTGGGGGGTAGGCAAAAGGGATACGGTTACTTATTTATTTTAAGATTACGGTTATTTCTTCTTTACATTCAAAGATTGCAATAAAAACTTTAAAATAAAATAAAAATGAATTTTTCTTTTATTTCTACAAATATTATCCAAAAATGTTCCCTCGAATGCAGAATCCAAATTTAATCCATTATTTAAAAATGAAACGTACCACATTGAATAAAATTATTACTAAAAAACATAAGTAAACTTTATACAGAGTGTTTTTTTCCAGGTATAGAAGTTTAAGTTGGCATTACTTTCCACGATGGCGACCGATTTAACAGCTGTCAAGTGATTTATTCTCAGTTTGGTTTGGCAATTCATCATGAATAGACTCACGCCTGAACAACGCTTTCAAATTGTGCAATTTTATTTCGAAAATAATGGTCGATTTTCATAAGCGAATTTTGTTAAGCGATGAAGCGCACTTCTGGTTGAATGGCTACGTCAACAAACAAAACTGCCGCATTTGGAGTGAAGCTAATCCACAAGTGTATGTCGAAACACCGTTACATCCAGAAAAACTGACTGTTTGGTGCGCTTTATGGGCTGGTGGAATCCTTCTTCAAAAACGATGAAGGCCACATCGTTACAGTCCATGGTGATCGGTATAGAGCCATGATTACTTGTTTTTTCATTCCTGAATTGAACAATCATGATGTCCAGGAGCTGTGGTTCCAACAAGACGGCGCAACCTGTCACACAGCTCGTGCCTTAATCGATTTATTGAAAGACATGTTTGGTGACCGCCTAGTTTCACGTTTTGGACCTGTGAATCGGCCTCCATGATCTTGTGATTTAACACCGCTAGACTATGTTTTGTGGGGCTATGTAAAGTCATTGGTCTATGCGGATAAGCCCCAAACGCTTGGCCATTTCGAAGAAAACACATTCGCCGTGTTATTGCTGATATACGGCCACAAATGTTGGAAAAAGTCATCGAAAATTGGACGTCCAGATTGGACTACATCCGAACCAGCCGTGGCAGTCCTATGCCAGAAATCATATTTAAAATGTAATGCCACAAGAATATCTTTCCAATAAAAAAATTCATGTCAATCGAATAATACATCGTTGTTTTATTGCAATTTAAAGTTTTATACCTCTCAAAAAACACCCTTTAATTTGCTTATTATTTCTTCACGAAGCAATTATTTTTAAACTCAAATTTCACTCAAGTCTTTAAAAACATATGTGAATTAAGTAAATTAAAGGCACATGTGTCATCACAGAACTTCAAACTCAGTCCCTTAAGCAAAGCTGCCAAAAAAGTATAATAACACGTTTCGTTAAAATTGAGTAATTTATTAAATCCCCTCTGGTGAGAAAGTAAACAAATTTGTCACCTTGACACTTTCTTGGCCCACATTTCCAACAAAAATCATTATATTTTCTTTTTATAATTCCTACTTATTATTTTTCCCTTAACTTTATTTACTACCGTGCCTTAAACAATACACAAAGGTAACTGACATTCTTTATAAATTTCTAGACTTTATAAACAAGCAAATACAAACAAAAAACTTTGAATGTCGTAACCATGCGGAAAAAGATTTTTGTCGTGAACTTTCCTGTGTGAGTTATGGTCTTAAAATAGAAACATGAATTTGAGGACGAACAAGATATTTTAAGTCTTTCCACGTTTAATAACTACAGAGAACTGTTGGTAAAGTCAAAGAAAACAACTCGGAACATTTCTCACAAGTGAGGGGCTAGCGGGGACTTGAATTATTTAGGTAAATGCGTAGGCGGAGATTTCGTAGAGTCTTAAAATTGTCGGAAGACATTTTCTTTATTTCCTTGTGTCTTTTCCCTTCTCCCCCCCACCTGGAGTTTCGGAAATTCGGTAGTAGTGGGTGGAAAACGTTTGATTCGTATTTGGCTTTATTAAGGTATCCGAATACGTTCCGAACCGTAATTTTAAAAAAGCACATAAATGGATACTTTTCATGATATTTAGTGTCACTTAGATTAGAACACATGTATAAAATTGTTTTAAGAACAATTTGATAAAAAAATTATTTAAATACATTATTTCGGCAAAAAAATAACTTAGAATAACCTTTTTTCAAAATTTTCTCCTTTTGTGAAAAATGCTTCTTTTGTAATAATAGCTCAGACCTCTGTACAGAGGCTTAACTATGATTTTTGAAAAATTCACATTTTCAGAGTTACAACCCAAAGAAATAATTATCGGTGTTTTTTGCTTAAAATTTCTCCCCTCTGTTGTCGTAAAACATAGATAAAACCACTTCTAAGTTATATATTTCAAAAATTCTAGTTGAGCCTTTGTACAGAGGTGTGAGCTACAGCCAGGCAAAATATTATTATAATAGAAGCATTTTTCACAAAAGGAGAATATTTTGAAAATTGGACATTCTATGTTCATTTTTTGTCAAAATATTGTACTTAAATAACTTTTATTGTAATACTACTCTTAAAATTATTATATATACAATTTCTAATGTAAGTGACACTAAATATCATAAATATTATACATTTATACCACTTTGCAAGATCACGGTTTTGAACCCTATATATATATATATATATATATATATATATTATTTGATTTTTTTTTTTTTTTAGTTATATATCTTGTTCAAATTTTCTATCCTTATTAAAAAAACACTATAGTCATCCATTTAAGTTCAAATACATTTTTGTAAACTTGTAGAGGATGACACTTCATCTTATTACAGTTTTTTCAAATATTTATTCATTAATTTAATTAAATTAATCACCAGTTTTAGACGTCACATCAGATTGTCTCCATTGTTGCAACAATGTAACAATTAAAACAATGACAAAAATTAGCGTCGAAAACCGGTTTTTCATCCAAACTAGACAAACAGGTGTGCCTTGTTCCAACAATGCAGACAAATCGTGCTCTTTTTTCAATTCCTACTATTAGCTCACTCTCTCCCTATATGTATGTTATATATATATGGATATATATAATCCAAAATATATAAATACACATATAGCTATAGAACCTAAGATAGCTATACTAAATAGGAAGAAATATAGGCACAGTAGTACAATAACAAACTCCAGGCCTTAGGAACCAGGATTGCAGGTTTTAGCATGTTTTAGGGCTAGCCAACCCTTTCACCTGTAGTTTGTCATACGACGTGCCAAGTGGAAAGGAAAGAATAACATTAGGAGAAATTTAAATATTATAAATAAAATCACTAAACTAATAAATATATATTTATATATCTTGTTCAAATTTCCATTCGTAACAAAATACTTTCTATTCATCCATTCAAAGTAGGAATTGTCACTTAAAATTTATTTTTTAGATTACTTGTTTCTTATTGTTTATGTATCTTATATACTGTTATATGCTTTTCGTATTAAGTGCATTTTACGCATGGAATATACATTTTCTTCGGGAATAACTCGCATTTTATCATGCAATAGCATGTCATTTTAAAAGAATAGTACTTTACGTAGTGCATTATTTTAGACAAATATATTCAGTTTAGAATACATGCATAAAATTGTTTTAAAGACATTTTAACAAAAACAATTTATTTAAGTATAATATTTTGGCAAAAAATTGACTTAGAATAATCTTTTTTCCAAATGTTCTCTTTTTTGTGAAAAATGGTTCTATTACATTAATATTTTACCTGTATATAGCTCAGACATCTCTACAGAGACTCAACTAGAGTTTTTGAAAACTTCACATTACTTTCAGAGTTACAGCCAATTGAAATAATTATCGGCATTTTTTTCTTAAAATTTCACCCCTCTGTTGTCGTAAAATATGAAAAAACCCACTTCTAAGTTATATATTTCAAAAATTCTAGTTGAGCCTCTGAACAGAGGTCTGAGCTATATACAGACAAAATATTATTCTAATAGAAAAATTTTCACAAAAGGAGAGCATTTGGAAGAAAGATTATTCTAAGTTAATTTTTTGCCAAAATATTGTATTTAAATAAATTTTATTTTGTCAAAATGTCCTGAAAACAATTTTATGTATATATTATAATCTAAGTGACACTAAATATCATGAAAATTATCCATTTAAGTTTTGAAAATCACGGTTTCGAACGTAGTCGGATACTGTTGGGTACACAAGTAATACTCAAGAAAAAGTCTCTCTCAGTAAGTGGACTGTAGTTTTTATTACTTGTTGCTCAGCTCGCTCGATTTGACTCCTTACTCGATGGAGTCAGATGTTACACAGATTCGTTAGACACTCTGAGCGCTAGAGGGCGCTCTACATTTACATACGTACACTGAACATGCCGCCCGGCCTTGCAATGTTTTTCAACATGCAAGATTTACATAGAACATAATCATAAAGATAACACACAGAAATACAATACTTCAAAATACAAACAAAACAACATACAAATGAAGACAATGTATAAAGCAATTGATAAATCACACAGAATTTTTTAAAAAATACTATTCTACACACAAACATTACTATCTGAAGGGTTATATATGCTACTTCACACACACACTGTTTCAATTGGTAGAATGCACAGTTTCGAAATGGGTCTCTTAAATATACCTCTAGTGGTGTTGACTTCCACTACTCTTACTTTAGAATCCTTTCCTGGATAAATATTGTTGATTCTACCTAATGACCATTGACATGAAGGTAAATTATCCTCTTTTATTATAACCATATCTCCAATTTTAGCATTCTTTTTCTCGAAATGCCACTTATTTCTCTGCTGCAAACTATTTAAATAGTCTACACTCCACCTTTTCCAAATTAATTGAATTATTTTTGTAATTTTCTGCCAATATTATCCAACCTATTTTCATTTAAATTAGTTAAATCAGGCTCAACAATTGATGTAATTGATCTACCTATCAAAAAATAAGAAGGAGTCAATACATTTGAATCATCTAAGTCAGAAGATAATGGGACAAGAGGACGAGAATTTAACATCCCCTCTATTTGGATAATCACGGTATATCTTCATATGTTATCTAATGTTACCTACTACTCCTTTAAATAGAACTTAAAAAGATTTAACGCCTGCCTCCCAGAGACCTCCAAAATTTGGGGCTCTAGGGGGAGGAATTTCCAATCTATTCCTTCAGAGGCCATATAACTTGCAAATGCCTCATCAGGTTTACACACCAAATGAAACATTTTTTTAAGTTCTATATTTGCACCCACAAAATTTGTTGCATTATCAGAATACAACTTAGCACATTTACCTTTTCTAAATATAAAACGCTTAAGTGTAGCAATAAATGCATTAGAAGTTAAATCAGTCTCAATATCTAAGTGCACAGCTTTAGAAACAAAACATATAAATATACAAACATAGATTTTGTTATATACACCTTTTCTCTGCCCTTTATACTTAATGTAAAAGGGGCCACAGAAGTCCACACCTGACACATTGAATGGATAATTTTTGATAACTCTATCCTTTGGCAAGTCAGCCATTATTTGATCAGTGCAAGTAGGATTGGCCTTACAACAATTTACACAATTATGAACAACTTTTCTACAAATATTACGGCCATTCAATATCCAAAAAATTTTGCCTGATCTGATATAACAAGGATTGTGGACCACTATGTAAAAACTTTTTATGAAAATACTCAACTATTAAATAAGTCAATTTATGTTTCGAAGGCAAAAGAATTGGAAATTTCTGGTTATAATTAATATCACTATTTCTCAATCGACCTCCAACTCTCAAAATCCCTTCACTATCAATAAATGGATTGAGTGTTTTTACTCGACTGTTGGAAGGTACCATGGCAGAATTTTGAATACCATTCATCTCTACTTTAAACTCTTCCTTTTGTACTAATTTCAATAAAAGCTGTTCAGCCTTTTTTAATTCTCCTAAATCTAGAGGCCCAATTCTCTTGCTTTCTTTGTTCTTACAATTATAAACAAATCTACAAATAAAACTTAAGACACGAATAATTTTAAAATAGTCATTACTAAGGTTAAGTAAATTATTTACAAAAAGAGTTAGTAGCAGAATCAAGAAAAAGTTAGAAAAGTCACTACAGTTTTTAAGTTCACCTGGATCCTTGATCACTGCAACAGGAATTTGTCGTTGTGGGTACTGGTTGCTCATCAGAAATTTAGGACCATTCCACCACAACTCACAGGTTTTAAGTTTTAGAGAATCCATTCCTCTGAAACGAAGTCGGCAGGATTGTCCTCTGTTGCCACATAACGCCATTGCTCACTGGAAGTCATCTCCTGGATTGTAGCAATCCTGTTAGCCACAAAGGTTTTTAGTTGATATGACTTCTTCCTTATCCATGACAAAACTATCATGGAGTCACTCCAAAGAAAAGTATTAGTCACATTTAATTTCAAAGCTTGCTTGACACGATGCACTAATTTTGCTAACAGCACAGCGGCACATAGCTCAAGTCTGGGAATCGTTGTTTGCTTGGTAGACGCAACTCGGGATTTACTGGCAATAAGATGCACAAGCATCTTTCTATCTGAGGTTATGGATTTGCAGTAGACGACAGCTCCATATGCTGACTGGGACGCGTCGGAGAATCTATGCAGCTCGATCACTTCCGGTTGCTCTACCACAATGCATCGATTGATGTTGATGTCATTTACTACCTGAAGTGATTCGACAAATTGTCGCCATTCTCTATTGATTGTATCTGGAAGCAAATCTGTTCAATCAATCTTTAGCATCCATAATCCTTCGCCACCACAGGACCTAAAAGACCTAGAGGATCATATATCCTGGCAATGGTTGACAAAACATCCCGTTTGGTATTTAATTCGTGCAAGTCTATTTTTACTCTGAAGGAGAAGCAATCATGTTTGGGGTTCCAATAAACACCCAACACTTTTATCTCTGATGAATCTGAAAAATCATAATTTTCGGAAACCTCAATCAATTCCGTATTATTTCCGCACCACTTATGCAAAACCATACCTCCTTTAGCGAAGATATTGATCAGTTGATTTTTCAGTTCTTTTGCTTCTAATAAGGTCTCTGCACCGGTAAGTACATCATCAATGTACATGTCACTCATCACAACTGAAGACCCTAATGGAAAATTCCCTGCTTCATCTAGGGCTAATTGTTTTAGCGTACGTGTCGCTAAAAATGGTGCACTCGTTGTTCCATAGGTCACAGTTGACAACTCAAACGTTTTTATTGGTTCGTCCATGTTCTCTCCACAGAATGCGCTGAAGTTTACGCTGATCTGGATTAATCCAAATCATTCGATACATTTTTTGCACATCCGCAATGAATGCAAATATGTGCTTTCTAAAGCGAACCATTATTGAAAAAGGGTCATTTTGAGCAACTCCCCATTGTATTGTAGAGAGTTTAAAGAATAACCGTTTGTAGTTGCACTCGACGCATTAAAAACTACTCTCAATTTACTTGTTTTTTTATCAGAGCGATAAACACCAAGATGTGGTATGAAATACATTCCACACTCCTCTCTCTCATCTACCTCTTGCATATGGCCTAGCTCTTTTTATACTCTTTTAAAAATCTCTATGTAATTTTAAATAGTTAGGCTCACGCTTTAATCTATTCCATAAAGAATTTAATTTTTAAGGGCAATATCTTTTGACTGGCCTAAACAATTTGGATCCTTTTAAATGGCATAGATACTATATATCTTCCCGTACTATCTCTATTATGATTTTTTTGAAAATGCTCCTCACAAATTATCGTTTCCTTATTTTTATTGTCTCAGGTTCAACATTTTTGATTTCCCAAAATCTCCTCATTGTCTTTTCTAAATCGACATTATCTTTGATTAACCCACAGTGAGGTTTATTTTCACTAGAAACTGAATACTCCCACTCGCAATATAGCCGAAAACTGTATTCTGAAAAATTAATTTTGTATTTAAAAGATTTGTTTGTCCTGGTAAAAGAATTTCATAAAAGATTTCTGCTCCTAACAATAAATCAATATTTCCCGGAATGTTGAAATTTTCATCCGCTAATTTCTCTCTACTGAAATTACCCAAACTAACGTTAAATGGTTGAGAAGGAATCATATCCGTAATTCGCGGCACTACAAAAAAGTTTGCATTAGTTTTATAAATATTTCCTCTATTTGCAATTGTTGCATTAACGCGCGATTTAATCGTTAACTCTGAATTATTTAATCCTGAAACTAAAATGTTTATTTTCTCTCTTTTTAAATGGAGTCTATTCATACACTGTTGCGAAATAAAATTGCTTGTCGAACCACCGTCCAACAGTGCTCTGACTTCCTGCATTTTCCCAAAGGAATCTCTAATGAAACAAATCGCGGTTGCAAGTAAAACGGATTTCGATTTTACGTAACTCGTTGCAGTAAACAGATCTCCTAAACCCTGAGAAGACACCTCTTTCGAAATCTCCCCTATGTAATTTATGGGTTTGAACACAGACGCCTTCGCTGAAAGTTGACCCATCGAGGATTCCTCTGTTTCCGGCTCTTTCTGCCCCCCAATGAAGAAGGTTGAATGACCCTTTCACTCGTAAAATTTGGGTCTCCAGAGAAACACAAAGAATAATGATGCTTTTTTTTGGCAGCATTTACAAAGAACTTTAGATTTACAAAACTTGACTCTATGCAAATTTAAACAATTAAAACACAAGGAATTATTTTTAACAAGTTCTACCCGTTTATTTACTGATAATTGCTTATATTGAGGACATTTATTTAAAAAATGACTATTAGATTGACACAAAACACATTTTTTCCCCTTGACATCTGAGAAAAATACTCTAGACATATTTTTAGAATTTTCATTTTTGCGACAATAATTAATATTCTCACTCAGTGGTTTTCCTCGCGATGAATAAAATAAATCAATTTCTTTTCCCAACGTTAAAGGATCAAACCATTTATCTGCTTGTCTGACACTAATATGCGATGCGGTTTCTTTATCTAAAGTACTAAATATTTTGTCCGAAACTATTAATTGTTTTAATACCTCGAAATTTGAAACATTTCTCAATTTTAAATAGTATTCCCAATTTGTTGTTAATCTACTCGCAAACTGGACATGGGATTCACAATTTTGCCGTGTTGCTTTCTTAAAATTCTCTAAACACGATTGAGGAGTTGGCTCAAATTCTTCGAGTATTATGGACTTTATTTTATCATAATTTTTAAGATCCTCATCTCGTTCAGATATATAATATTTGCAGCTTTTTCTCCTAATAAATTTAACAAAATCTCAGGCTTAAATTTATCAGTAACACTTTTGGCTGCAAATGCACGTTCTAATGATAAAAAAGAAAAACTCCATCCCTCAGGTTTGTCGGGAATTTTCACTGTAAGTGTGCGGATACTTTTAATTACAGAATCCACAGAAAATGTGTGTGAATCATTACAATTAACTTCAGTATTATTGTCTTTATCATTTGCTCGTATTCTCGCTATCTCTAAATCAAGCTTAGACTTTTCTCTTATTTTTTCTAACTCTAATTGCTGACTTTTGTCATACTTCCTTTCTTCGATAATTAAATTTGCTAACTCATGCACAGAATCAGGATCGTTTTTGTATCTATCACAGTTTTTTATAAGATCCATGAAATCTAAAACAGTTAATTTATCACTGACACACAACTCTAATTCAGAAGCGATTCGCCTCAAGTCTTCTTTTTTTGCTCCTTTAAACATCGTTAAAGTTTAAAGTTCGATTTTTCAACGAAAAGTCAAAAAACAACAGCACATACCTCGTATTTTCAATGCATAGGTCTCTCCGGTTGAGACTGGACCAGAATGTTGGGTACACAAGTAATACTCAAGAAAAAGTCTCTCTCAGTAAGTGGACTGTAGTTTTTATTACTTGTTGCTCAGCTCGCTCGATTTGACTCCTTACTCGATGGAGTCAGAGGTTACACAGATTCGTTAGACACTCTGAACGCTAGAGGGCGCTCTACATTTACATACGTACACTGAACAGATACCTTAAGAATGTATTATTATAGCTGAATATTATTGCATGACGTAATGATGTATTATTAAAATGAATAGCATTTTATGATATTGCAGTTACTTATTTTAGAAAAATAATATTTCCCGATACAAAATAATGTATTAATATAGAGGAAGAATTTTTTGCGATATAGATATGTATTATTTTAGAAGAATATCAGTTTGTGACGTAGTTTATTAATTATAATAATAATGACATTTTGTGATATTAAACTGTATTATTTATATATATATATATATATATATATATATATATATATATATATATATATATATAGAAAACTAGAATATTATAACATTACAGTTATTGTAACATTATTAAAGAAGCATAGTATTTTGTGATATTATAATGTATTATTTTAGAAGAATAGTATTATTTGATATTATAGTGTATTTTTTCAGAAGTATAGAATTTCGTGACATTACAATGTATTACTTTGGAAGAATAGTATTTCGTATGATAATTGCAGAGTAGTATATTGTAATAGTATTTAAATGTAAAGGGTGTTTTTTGAGAGATATAGAACTTTAAATTGCAATAAAACAACGATGTATTATTCGATAGACATGAATTTTTTTATTCGAAAGATAATCTTGAGGCATTACATTTTAAATATGATCAAGCAAGGCGTACATTCGTCGAATGGACCCAAAACGAGATTGGCGTTGTTCCCGATTTTCATAAGCGAATTTCGTTTAGCGATGAAGCGCACATCTGGTTGAATGGCTACGTCAACAAACAAAACTGCCGCATTTGGAGTGAAGCTAATCCACAAGTGTATGTCGAAACACCGTTACATCCAGAAAAACTGACTGTTTGGTGCGCTTTATGGGCTAGTGGAATCCTTCTTCAAAAACGATGAAGGTCACAACGTTACAGTAAATGGTGATCGGTATAGAGCCACGATTACTAACTTTTTCATTCCTGAATTGAACAATCATGATGTCCAGGAGCTGTGGTTCCATCAAGACGGCGCAACATGTCACACAGCTCGTGCCACAATCGATTTATTGAAAGACACGTTTGGTGACCGCCTAATTTCACGTTTTGGACCTGTGAATTGGCCTCCAAGATCTTGTGATTTAACACCGCTAGACTATTTTCTGTGGGGCTATGTAAAGTCATTGGTCTATGCGGATAAGCCCCAAACGCTTGACCATTTGGAAGAAAACATTCGCCGTGTTATTGCCGATATACGGCCACAAATGTTGGAAAAAGTCATCGAAAATTGGACGTCCAGATTGGACTACATCCGAGCCAGCCGTGGCTGTCCTATGCCAGAAATCATATTTAAAATGTAATGCCACAAGATTATCTTTCGAATAAAACAATTCATGTCAATCGAATAATACATCGTTGTTTTATTGCCATTTAAAGTTTTATACCTCTAAAAAAACACCCTTTAGAATAAAGTATTATATTAAAATAGTATTGCTGATATTATATTCTGTATTAGTTTAAAAGAATAACATTTTGTAAATATACAGTGAATTTCGGAAGAATAGTATTTTGTGATATAACAGCATATTATTTTAAAATAGTATTATAAGTTTTTAATTTAGAATACTAGTTTCTGATATTATAAGGTGTTAAAGTAAAATACTATTGTATGATGTTATAAAGTATTATTTTATGATATTATTGTGTATTAGCTGAAAAGAACAGCATTTTGTGTATTACAATGTATTATTATTTAAGAAAAATAGTATTTTGTGATATCACAGCACATTCTAGCATTGTACTTTACGATATTACAAGAATTTTCGAACATCATTTTAGGATATTATAAAATGTTATTTTAAAATAGTATTTTATGATAATATATTTTGTATTAGTTTAAAAAATAGCATTTTGTAATATTGCAGTGTATTATTTAAGGACGAACAGTATTTCTTAATAATGCACTTTTTTTCAGAATACCACTTTATAGTATGATAAGGTATTATTTTAGTATGAAGCCCAGTGGCTGAGTGGTTAGTGCATCGCGCTTCCACGCCGCACGTCCGAGGTTCAAACCCCTTGCTGGGGCCAGTTGATTCAGTTTTTCATCCCTACAGTGAGTCGATAAAGGAGTAACAAGCTTGTTTGAGAATTTAACACTGGAGGTTTCGCGTCAGACTGACGACCTAACCGGAACATTTGTTCTTGCACCTCAGTGTCGAAGGTCACGAAACTGAGATGGGCGCAGTGGGTCTTGGCCCTAATGGGCTGTCGCACCGCTGAGTTTAGTATTGTATGTTATTATAATGCATTAATCTACGAGAAGAACAGTATTTTTTAAAATATTTTTTTGGCATTATTTTAGATGAAGAGTCTTGTATGATGTAAAAGTATATAGTTAAAATGAATAGCACTTTATAAATTTATTTGTTTTCTATAAAAATAGATTTTATAAAATAGTTTTTTTTAAATTATACCTCTTTAAAAATAAAATGAAACGATTAGAAAAATAAATGTAGAAATAGTTTCCTTACACAAACGTTTTATGACATTAAAAATTTATGCAAGCCCAACATTCCTTTATAAATTAGATATACTTTTTGAATGGAATAGTTTTAATAAAGTATAAGGAATTATCTGTAATAAGTGAATTATATCAATAATTAAAATCAAATAAAAATTAGTCAAATGGGTGTAAGTTGCTTTAAATGCATAAAACAATACTGAAATACTATACAGTGAAATAATTTGCAGAACCTAATTTATAACTTAATCTTTATCGTTATCATAAAACTCAAGCCGTAGTATAACGAAATATGTAAGTCTAGAATCTCTGAGCCACTAAATGCCAATTACCTTTATCTTGAAATATAAATCATCACTAATTTTACGCCACGGTGATTATCAACCTTAGGTAACTACATTTGCTGGTTAAATCTTATTTCTCTTAACCCACTTTAATATGTTTATTGATAAATTCGTACCAAATACCTAATCCACTCAACCGAAAATGATAAGAGAGTAGAAATAAGTTTAAAAAAACTGAAGTCCATTCCGCGTTAGTTATTTAACCACTGTCACAATTCATTGTAAATGAAATCCATTTTGTCTGGAGTGCACGCACTTAAATAGCACCCAACGCAGCTAATGAAGATATGAACAGATCCTACGAAAGTTATTGAATTTCGATACTACGGTAATAAATTTTCATTATGTGCTGTTACTTCTTGAACTAGACAACTTTCTCGCAAATATTATTTACTGCCATACCGCTCTAAATTGAAATCAGATACCGCACAACGTTCTACAATGTCTGTATAAATTGAAAGTAATGCTTTGGTGGGTATTTTCTAAGGTTATTTTTTTAGTCGAGAAAGGTTTAATTACTTGGAAAAATGTACGCAAGTGAGAGAAAAATAAAAAAACAGTATATTTGTAAAACAATTGTACAAAAATGAAGAAAATGGATAAAACTATGTATAACATTTGTAAGGAAACCAAGAACAACTTTCAATTATGGAATTATACAAGTAGCTATCCATAATACATAATACAATAAATGCCTTTAAACTTAAGTAACAATTTGAAGTAATTCAAACGAAATTTTTAAGAATTGTTATAAGGTTGGAAGATAGTTCTTTCTTAGATTTCCGTTTTTAACCATTTATAAGGCTGTCGCAAGTATATACACTGCTCAAAACAATTAAAGGATATTGTAAGTTTTATATAAAATAAGGATATTAGCGAAATTTTTTTTTGCCGAAAATGGAAGAAGAGAATCACAAATGCAAATTTTTCTGATTTTCAAATTGTGGAGTATGCTAATTTTGAGTTCGACGTCAAAAACGTCGCTTCAGCGTCAGCGAATGAAATTTGACTTTTAACTGAAATGAAGACAAGGATGCTCGGCATTCAGTGACTGCTTTGTTTCGATGAGTACGATGTCTCAGCGAAGTGATGTAACCGATTCAGAAGCTTGGAGAGTTGTTGGTAGGTTAGAAGGGGGCCAAACTCAAGCCGAAGTAGCGCAAGCCATTGGAGTGTCACAAAGTGTGATTTCTAGGATCTGGAACCGTTTTTTGGAGACTGAAAGTGCAGGCCGAAGACCAAGACAAGGTCGTAGACAGACCACAACGCCCAATGAAGATCGTTATTTAGTGTTAACGGCTCGGAGACACCGAAATATGAACGCTACTCTTCTCCAACAACACCTTCGCTCGGCTACTGGCACCACGGTTTCAACTCAGATTGTCCGAAACCGGCTCCATGGTGTAGGTCTGTATGCTCGCCGACTGCTGGTATGTGTTTGACTAACATCAAGACATTGTCGCGACCGCAGGGAGTGAGCAACAAGGCATGTGAACTGGAGGAGAAATGAATGGAGCAATGTTCTTTTTTCTGACGAGTTCCATTTTTCTGTTCATCCGGATAATAGGCGAATTTTCATCTGGAGGGACCGTGGCAGGAGGAAAAATCCTGCGTTCGTGCACGAAAGTGTCAGATTTGGCGGTGGAGGAGTGTTGGTGTATGGTGTCATCTCCATTAACGGGCGCACAGACCTCTATATCATTCGAGATGGACCTCTGTCTGCTCGCCGATATAGGGATGAGATCCTCAGACCTATTGTAGTCCCTTACGCTGCAGCAATCGGAGATGACTTCATTTTAATGGACGATAACAGCAGGCCACATCGTGCTAACCTCGTGGAGAATTCCCTTTTCGAGGAAGGAATCGTACGAATGGAATGGCCAGCGTGCTCTCCAGACATGAATCCAATAGAGTACGTTTGGGACGCTCTAGGAAGACGAGTTGCTGGCCGCCAACCACCCCCCAAAACTCTACAAGAACTGGAAAGAGCTCTTCTGGAAGAGTGACACAGAATACCCTAACTCGTGATTAATAGCCTCATTGACTCCATGCCTCAAAGGTGCTCAACGTTGCTGGCCGTCCGTGGAAACCATACCCCCTACTGAAAATGATTTCCTTTGAAGAAAAGACATTTTTTATTCTTTTTTTCTCATATGCACAAATTGTGTTTTTTTCCTTTTGTACACAAATGCGCAATAAAATGCATTTTTTTCTGCCAAACATGTGTAATTTATTCTCATATAACCTACTACGTCTGTCGACCCTGTATCAATCAGCTAAAAAGTTTCCCAGTCACAAGATCTCCCTAAAACCGCAATATCCTTTAATTATTTTGAGCAGTGTACTTACTTCACACCGACTTCTTTAGTTTGTAAATACTTAAGGACAGCTGTTCCACTATTCCAGTGCTTCTCAAACTTTCAATATTAGCGACCCAATATTCAATCGTAATTTTCATCGCCCCCCCCTATACAATAACATTAAATTCAATAATACTTTATTTTAACACTAAACCTTCAATTTGACTTGAACCTCTTAAGTGCTGCCAGCGTGTATAAACGTCTCGCTCAGCTAGTGCGTTAACTACTCCGGACGTATATATACGTCTTTCCGATTTACGATATTTTCTGTAAACTGTTATCCATAAAATAATTCCGAAGACTTAGGAATGCAATAAAATTACCTGGACAGTGTTTGCAAAGGATTTTCTTATTTCAGGATATTTGATTATTGATTCCTTTATTACTACCCCTCCAATACACCACATACGCTCGCCTACGTGTTAAACGGTGTTAGTGGGGAACGAATGACGCAATTTTTAATCGGCATTCAAATAATTAATTATAAACCGGACAAATCACCAGGATAAGGGTTATACGCAAAAATTAATTTTTTATCTGAAGAGTCTATGGGGTTACTAGTAATTATTAAACGTTCTTTGTTAAATTAACTATAAATTGCATGGAGCAGTACTGATATATAAATGTATTTTGTTTGTTTACTTTCAGAAAATGAATAATTTTTAAAAATAATCTTTTGCTTTCGACTTTTCAATATGCTCGCGGCCCCCTTGTAGGGTTATGATGCCCCCTAGGGGGCGTGCCCCACAGTTTGAGAAACACTGCCCTATTCCTTACGGTATGTGCTGCTTCCTCTTCGGCTAAAACAACTTAATTCTGAATTTTTAAATAGTAAATGAAAAAAAAAACCGATCCGTAAGTCTCCTTCACAGCAAGACACCTATTCCGGATGACGTACGATTGACTAAAGTGGATGACCCTATGCAAGCTTTTTGAAAAACATATAGACATCGTCATCTTTGTTCAACTAAAGAACATAAAAACAATATACTTTTTTAGCTTGCAATGTTCCATTATGTGTTGATACTTGCTTCCTGAAATTTAATGGAAAGTAGTGTGTGTAAACTCTGGCATTTTTTAATACAAATACGAATAGTTGGCCTCGGAAAGAACAGCCCCTCTACGTAACCTTCCATTCATCTATCAATTTTAAGAACCTTTTTCAAAATAAATATTTTATTTTACATTAAAACCAAAAGAAAACATTCGAAGACGATTATTCCGAAGCTATAAAATTTTTATCTCAAAATGCAAACGAGAAAATGAATTACAAAATCGTTTCCATAAAGTGTGAATGACCTTCAGTGACACTTCATTCAAGATGCAAGTGAAGATATTTTAAAACACGTTTTTTTTCTGAAGAATGTATATAGTTTTAATGTAAAAAAATATTGGAAGACAATATATTCGGAATAGTTTAGAGTAGTTTTTGAAAAGCGCTTCATGCAAAAAGTGAAAGTAGAAGTACTCTATAATAAGGTGACCAGTTTTTTTACAATGGAAAGGAAGACGAAAGATTTAAGAAAAAGTTACAACGTAAATATATATATATATAATATATAATATATATATATATATATATATATATATATATATATATATATACATGAAGCATTATGTTAATTCAAACAAAAATACGCTAATTACGATTGCATTTATTTTAATTATTTACTCAAACAAGTATTTTCTGATTGAATAATTTTTTCTCTCACTTGTTCAAAAATTATTACCAACTGAAAAAACTCTTTTAAATGCTGCATAAGATACAGGGCAGCACAACATAAATTCAAGAATAACTAAATTCACATATGGAGTGTGTCCATTTTTTAAATGGTTAAGTATTTCCACCTATCTTTTATCAATTGCATAATGTTGATTTCCCACTTGTTTCAATTTATTACAACATAAATATGAATGAAATCTTCCAATTTCTTCAAAGAGACAATTGTCAACAATTTTATTATCAGGTATCTCTTTTCACAAAAACTCAACACAGTTTTCTCAGTCTGTCTACTTTATTTGAGTTAAAGTCAAAAAACACCTTTGAAAACTGTTATTGCCTGTGATAGTTGTTTCAGACCATTCTTCGACATATTTGAAACATGTTTGGTTTATCTGCAAATACAGAGATTAAAAGATCAGTTTAAAATATTGAAAACGAGGACAAGAGTAGGAGGACACTTTTCGATGAAGGACAGAACCCATATAAGGAGGTCTGTCCTCCCTAAGGGAGGATGATTGGTCACTTTACTATAAAACCAATTTCCTAATATTTTACAGTTCATTTGAATATAAATATTTTACCTCTGAAAACATTTATATACTCGCGGATGTTTTAGCTGCTACTGGTACAAACTCTTGATTTTATAATGTGTTCAATTTTCGTATTTCCTTGAAACAGACGTTAGGCTTTAATTTGCTTCTCAGGCCGAGAAATTTGAAAAATGTAAGTAAGTTTTAGTACCGATTTTGTTACTATTGCCAAAAGAAATATAGAACAATCAATTTTAACATCCATGTCCAGATTTTACACAGTATGTTACAATGTCATCCACAACAAGTTTAAAGTATGTATTTGACTCATAGTAGGAATTGAATTAAAAAAATCAAAAACCACAGCTGTGACTTTTCAATTTAAAGGTATTAGTTATTTCTCCAGAAAAATTTCAATTCTAGCTAATTCGAAGAATTTTGCCCTCTTGGTTTTTGCATTTTGTCTCTGAACAGGAAGTTCCTGACCCTTCCACTGACTGGAAGGCTTAAGAGAAAAATTAATTCAGATATATTTGATGCACTTTTGATATGAAACTAAATTAAAATCAAGCATCTTTTTTAGAATGCGGTAACAGCGAATATTATTTCTTAGCGAACGTTACGTGTTTCATATTTGAAAAAAATCTACTGTAATTACACATGGGATCAAGCCGAATATGCGATTTACCTGGAAAGACTTGCGTGGACCTGATATGCATTTAAAAGATCTGCATCAACCATGTTACAGTATACTAAAGTTCAAAAGTGACGTGATAAAAAGACCCTTTAAACTTGATGGTTAAAATATCACTAAGGCTAATTTTAAGATAAATAGAATAATTAAATTAAGGTATCCGACTACGTTCGGAACCGTGATTTTAAAGAAGCGTATAAATGGATAATTTTCTTGATATTTAGTGTCACTTAGATTAGAATACATATATAAAATTGTTTTAAGGACATTTTGATAAAAAAATTTATTCACATACAATATTTTGGAAAAAAATTAACTTAGAATAACCTTTTTTCCAAAAATGCTCTTTTATAAAATATGCTTCTAAAAATAATACTATTTTGCTCAGATAATGTAGACTTTTCCAGAGAGTCTGAACTGTTTTTTTTAAAAAATTCACATTATTTTCAGAGTTACAACCAATTTAAATAATTATCGGCGTTTTTTTTCTTTTATAATGTCTCTCCTCTGTTGTCGTAAAACATGGATAAACCCACATCTAAGTTATAGATTTCAAAATTTCAAGTTGAGCCTCTGTTCAGAGGTCTGAGCTATACACAGGCAAAATATTATTATAATCGAAGCATTATTCACAAAAGGAGAATATTTTGAAAAATGGTCATTCTATGTTCCTTTTGTCAAAAAATTGTACTTAAATAATTTTTTTATTGCAATGATATTCTTAAACAATTTTATATACATTTTATAATCTAAGGGACACTAAATATCATAAATATTATCCATTTATACGCTTTTGCAAAATCACGGATCCGAATGTAGTCGGATACCTTAATAAAAGATGGTAATAATATGCAAATTACAATGAAAAAAATCGTAAGTTAGAAAATATTCTTTCTAAAATATACCTACCACACATATTATTCACCGTGGGGGTTGATAGAGGGCTTCATGCTGACTTCCCTAGGAAAAGGTGCAATTCAAATAATAAATTGCCTTTATCATTGCTACCAAGAAAATTATTCAAAATTGAGCATTTTGCTTATGTATGTATTTTTGCGTTAAAAAATTTCTGCAATACTTACAAACGCGTTGAATGAAGAAATATTCAAAGAATATATTAAAATAAACTATGAAATGAAGTAACTAAAAATAAGAGAATCTTGAAACCTTGAAGACGATATGTGCTTAATAATTACGGAAATCCAAAGTTTTCATTATAAATGTTGAAGAGAGAAATGACTCAGAACATTTTGTAAAATATCTACAAACATTTTAAAAGCTTAATTGCCTTTAAATTTTGACATATTTTTGTACAATTGGATTTTAAAAACTTATAGCTTTGATTGTTAATTTATGTCGTAAACCGAACAGACATGAGGGTGGTTGTTAACCGATCTCGTACGTTTGAACTACAGTCAAATAGTGAGGACACATCACCTGGGCAATGACATCCACTTTTGAAACTTTTATAAGGTTCTTTTCTATTTTATTATTTTTTTTTTTGCTTTAACGATTTATTTTAATATATTTCAAGCAGCTTAATGATAAACTTTTAAATACTCATGTTATAAGTCCCTGAATCATTCTTTTCATCTTTTACATGTAACCATATTTTTTTTTCAATTATTTTCGCTCATGCTCCTCTTTTCTCGTTCACTCGCTGAATATGAGTAGAAGCGGGCTGCATCCCAGTTAATTTCCCAGCGTGAACTTGAACAATAAGATTATTCCAAACATAGAAGATGTTACCTGGGTTATCAGATAGGTGATTTCCACACTACTCATGGAAAATTTGGCCAAAAATGCGATGTCGCGGAGGAATCATCGAGGAGGCTCTAGGATCATCCCTTCTAGAAATTTCTGTAATGTTAAATAAAGTACATTTGAAAAGAATGTCAGAGTTCAACTCAGAATAAAGTTAAATCCAGTGGTTTAAGTGCAAAACCAGAGAGAGAGAGAGAGCGACTTTTCTGTCTGAGTTCCTGCACGTGGAAGAGTTTCAGAGAACCATTTCTGAAACATTGTACAGCTTGTTTATTAAGAATGTGATTTGCCCTTTTGTAAATAAGCAGTTATAATAAATCTTCGTCTGCTTACACAGTAGGATTCAAAAGTTCCCGGACTGAGTCTATAATTTAAAAATATTACCAGTAAAGGTATCTGACTACTTGCGACAACATTTGTTTTGAAAAAAATGGAAATATGGAGATTTTTTTGGTGATTTTTAGAATTATATAGTATATTTTAAGGAAAAAATCCTATAATTGAAAACAAATTTTATTATTATTATTATTAAAATAGGAAAAAACTCGTAAAAACAAGTTAAGAACAAGTTGAACTATCATCAGTGAACGCACAAGCTTATCATATATAAAATTATATGAACAAATTAACACTTATCTTGATAGTTTGTACAGCTTATAATTAATCCCTTAACTGTGTATTAAAAGTTATGCAATTCACTCCACAATGCCACCGTTATGCACGTGACTGTGACGTATTGGGGGAGGAGAAAGGGGATAAATAAGAAATCATCTGGAATAAGTACATCCTTCGCAAACACTGCTAAAGTCGTTTTATTGCATTCCAAAGTCTTCGGAATAATTTTATAGATAGCAGTGAGAACAGAATAGATCGTATTTTGGGAAGACGTATATATGCGTCCAGAACAACTTACGCACTAGCTGAGCGTGACGTTTATATACGCCGGCGGTGGAGAGGTTAAAGTCGTATTCTAGCTTTGGCGTCAAAGTATAGTACTATCGAGTTCAATACATGGTTATTGTATGGAGGGGGGGGGGCGATGAAAATTGTGATTGAATATTGGATCGCACAAGTATTGAAAGTTCGAGAAGTACTGCATTAAATGTATTGACATAAAATTATATTTTAGCATTCCCAGTTTTTTTTTGAGAGCCGTTGTATTATCATTCGATAGCTAAAAGTCATTATTCTAAGCACGAAAACGCAATATCAAGAAACTATTCAACAATAACTTGAGACTTACTTTGTAAACGTTGTATTAGAGCATTCATTTCGTCTAATAAAATTCCACTAACATATTTTTTTTTAATTCCCAAACATACTATTTACAAACGAAAAAAAGAACCATTTATATCATTTTCATTTTTATCCTCAAAAGGAATAAGACACTGCATGTCGTATTTCTTTAGAAACGACAACAATTCTAAAGGAAATAGTAAAAAAAAAATTAAGTATATAGTAATAATAATGGCAACATTCCAAAAGACTATCAATTGGTACATATCTAAAGGAGGCATAAAAACAGGGCACCAAAAGAATTTGAAATATGTATTTTAAACCAAGTAAATTTTTACTGAAGATCTTTTCACATCAATAGCAGTTACATTGTTATTTTTCCTTTTAGTATCTACAAAGTTAGTTTTGTTACAGATACACAAATAATTTTTTCTGATACTCGTCCGCACAATTAATTTAGAACAATAATATTAATTACTAATTTTTTCCATTTTTATTTATAACATAACATGTGACGAATCTGTCCGGAAACTTTCCACTAATCTTCTTAGGCGTCTTTCTGGGGAATATAAATTCGCGTTTATTTCCAATCAACTCCAAAAAGAGGTATGGGATATTTAAATTAGATAAGGTATTTAGGTCGAGAGTTGCGAGATAGCAAGAGAGATGATGGTAGGCTATTGAGCCTATAACGTTAAACGCATAACTAGAACATTCAAAGAGATTACATTTGTGAAGACGTCGTGCTGCTAGACGTACCAGAAAGCTGATAGCGAGATAGCAAGAGAGATGATGGTAGGCTATTGTGTCTATAACGTTAAACGCATAACTAGAACATTCAAAGAGATTACATTTGTGAAGACGTCGTGCTGCTAGACGTACCAGAAAGCTGATATAAGCCAGCGGTAAATATAATTCACGTACGCTTAAAGTAAGCGTCAGTTTGAGATACTTAAAGTTAATGACAATTAAGAATTCGAATACGTGTGTTTCTCGGATCTCCTATTTCGGTAAACCTTACTTGAGTTGAGCTAGATTAGTAATCAATCGTATTCTTAGTAATTTAATTTAATTTAATATAAAGCAAATCCCTTTAAACGACGTAACATTATCATATTATATGTTATCAGAGATTTTTGAGGAAATTATAACAAAATAAATAATATTATTATTCAAAATGGCTCTTGGTCGTTCTTTGCCTCAAATTAATCTTGGTGCTCAAGGTGGGACCCAGGGGGGGTCATCACAAACAAACATAGGGTATTCTAGTCTAGAAATTTGAAAAAAGCTATTTTTACTTTTTTCAGTATGTTCAAAACTTAAACATTTATAATATGTACTCAAGAGGATTTTTTAAAATTATAATTATTTTCGGAGATATAGATAGTTTAGTGACGCTGTATATAAACTGTCTGGATCGGTCTGCACGAATCGAACAATAGACGATAGGGATCATCCGTATACCTGCGATCATGTTCCCTTGTAAAACCATTCGTACTCTTTGTATATATTTTAAAATACAATAACCCAAAGTCTGCATTTATTAATATGGACTTTTGCACCTAAGCATTTACATGGCGGAACACTCACAATTGAAATTGAAACTTTTACAGTTTGCATTTTTAATGAAAGCTTTTTTAAAAATGTTGACCCTCATGGGAGTGAAAAAGGGTCCAGAAGCTCATGCATTCGCCGTTAAGCACGCCAATATCTGGATTGAGCGTTCAGAAATACAAGCTTCTGACACTTCAAAGGAGGCCAGAACTGCTTGTTTGGAAGAAAGAACTTTCAGAAAATGCGTTATTGAAGTAGAGAAAGACCCAATGTATGGAGAAGGAATCGCAAATTTGAAAAAATTATGTTTGTATAATGTACCATTGTATGGCTTAGTCTGTGCGTAACTTAACTTAAAACTTTAAACGTATTTTTCTCGAAATTCTTATCATGATATCTCAAGTTTTACGGAGCCAATTTACGTAAAATCGGATTTGATCCTTCTTTATACATTATTCCATCTCACTACATATATATATATATATATATATATATATATATATATATATATATAATGTAACAGAAACTATACTAAAATTCCAATTTTTACCATTTTTTAAAAATTCTGAAAAGTAAAAAAAAAAACCTGGTAAAAAATATCTTTTTATTTCAGACCGCCGCTATTTGGCGAAGATTTTTTTTTTTACTTCTTCAATGTTTGGACGAACGCAGCATTTTTTTTTGAATAAAGAACTATTTTTCAGATTGCTAGGTGGGTTACAATCATGACTGGCAGGGCCATTTTTTTGAGAACCCCCACTTAATCAACCTGTAACTTTTTCATTTTTTTCTCGATTTTTTTCTTTTTTTGTATTTTTTAAACATTAATAAATTCCTTGTAAAGTAATGGCTAGTAATATTTCTTTATTGCACCTGATAAAATACTTAAAATTTATGCCTCTAGACTAGAATACCCCCTTAAGATTGATGACTTTCAGACAGGAATATATTTTGAATACACATAGTTTTATACGTAATAGTATTTTTATATATCAGTTTGCGTCTGATGTTTAAAAGTATAATCATAGAACTATGCATACCAAAAAGTACGTATAACTCAAATTTATAATTAAAAAAAATACAGAAGAAAGAATTATGTAATTTTTTAAATTTCAAACACGTTTCTACTTCCAATTTCGTTTAGTTCATTTATGCGTTGAAAAATCTTTTAAGCTAATTTAATTTTATCATTTTGTGATTTTTATATTAAAACTAAAGTGTAAGTTCGTAGTTCTAAGATAAAATATTTTGTAATTTTCTTTGGGGGTAATTCATTTCATGTACAGTATATTTTAAATTTTATTATAGTCTTTAAAGGAGTAATTTTACGTCTGTTACCCTTTTTTTTAAAAATTAATTTCTTTTATATTTTATCTGTTTTTTACATCAACAGAACTGAAAAGCAGACACAATTTTAAGATTTTAAGCGCTAAATTAAATTTAATTTTGAAATATTTTCTCGAAACAGTTGTTTTTGAATTGATAAAATAACACTATAGCAAATTTATAAATTGAGATGTTCAATTATAGAATTTCTCGTAATTTGCTGTTATGGTTTTTAGACAAGATATTTCTAATATTCCAACAATTCTGTGTGTAACTTGTAAGACACCTTTTCGGGAGTGCCCCACTTCTACATTATCTTCACGACCTAGATTTGTGGGAAGGAACGAAGAAGCAGCCATATCTCTTATCTTATAATATATTTTTATTAAGATCTTAACTTAAACACACACACAATATACAATAATAATAATATTGAATTCAATTCAAGTGAATGTGGAGTGAAAGGGCACAATTCGTATTACCAAATAATCGCATAACCAACCACTATATCTACTCTACCGACTATTTCTAACTTCAGTATCTACACCGTTCTTAATAACTTGATTTAACAGTCTTACCACTATATCTTGGGTAAACAGCAATTCGCTTGATTCTAACTGACGTGACTTTTCTCCTTGTGGAATGATATCCACCTTTAACTTGTTCGCACATGTACGGATAGCTTAAATTCTCAACTCGGGATTTCCTCTCAATTTAACTTAAGCCCTGGCAAAACATAGACCTCGTATATATTCACTTCTCATAGCCACGCCGCGTACGCTAAACTTCTATTATTTATAAGATTCTTAATTTGAATATTACTCTTCTCTTCTCGAGTTGGTTGGAAAGAACTGCCATTCTGGCACCAAAGAAACCCTAGAGGATAATTAGTTGAAATCGCGATGAACCCGTCACAAACTTCTGTGAGGTACTCTTTAAGCTGTATTTTTAGTTCTTTTTAAGAATATTTGTTTAAATTTAACATCAATACAAGTCAATAAATATTTTACATTAATATGTACAAAAATTCTTAATTGCCCTATTGTAGGCAATACAGCTGATTTTATAATGTCATTGATGTATTTCTCGACAAATTTCGCACATATAAAGTCATAAATAACTGAATAATGACTTAAAATATCAGCTCTGTAATTAAAGCAAGAATGTTATTAAAGATTCATATATACTTCATATCCTAGTGGTTAGAGCATCGGACTCCAGACCGGAAGGCTTGGGTTCGATGCCTAATGCCACCAAATACCCTCCGAGTACACACGGAGTACGTACTCGTTAAATCAGTTGGTCCGAAAGACTTGTGGGCGGTCGCAGCAGAAACTACGAGTGCAGGGGACTTATAAATATTTTCCTCCCCTCCAGTTCCATGCCTAAATTGTAGATGTGGTGATAGTTGGTATCGCCAGCTATCGTAAAGAACTTCAACCTCTGTCTCAGACTCTGGAAACTTTCATTCCTTCCCATCACGAAGGACACGATAACAGCAATAATCAATCTGTTTCTTTAGAGTCGTGCATTCTAGTCGTGGTGACTTTAAAGATCGCACGTGCAAAAGGGATGATGCATGTTACATTTGCTGAGAGAGTAAGTCCCTATGTTGGCGTTTTGTGAATGTTTGAGAATGGATACCAGACAACTCAAATGTTATCCTTGTGATTTTACTCCGGTTGAATTTACTTCAAATGTTTCCGATAGTCCTCGTGTAGATTCGAAGTACGACGTTGATAAACAAATATTCAATCAATAGTAAATATTTCTAATGGAAAGTATCAATATTTTTATTTAAAAGAAAAACCAGATATTTTTTTATATTATTTTTATTACAGATTAAATTACTATTGACCCCTTAACTTCCTAGGAAAATTATAGAATTAAGCCTCCAGTGCCACCGTTTTTCTCACAGGCATGCGTTCTTGCGCAGTTTATAGGGGGGGAGGAGTGTTTTCCCGCCTAAAATCGTTTACTTTCACTTTAAATAAGTAAGGAAACAAAGGATAAAATAATAAAATAAAAACAAAATAATTAATCTCTAGATTACAATATAATAAAAAAAATATAACTTTTATCTGTTCGGCGATATGTCCTGAAACAGGGTTGACCACATAAACCATTATCACATTCAGTGCATTCGTACAAAATATTAAAAACTCATTTTACACACGCTTAGCGAAAACGACAGCAAATGAAGAATAGAAAAGAGGACACTAACGAAAAAACACAAGAAAAACTTCTTAACTATGAACTTCACCGTTCCTGGAATATAACCCTTTCAAATTCCTTCTCCAAATCTTCTCCGAAATCAGTAAATTCTTTAGAAGCACTGACATTGTTACGTTACTGTAATACAAAGCCTTGGGACTAGGTTTGAAAAGAGCAATACAATGTAAAAAGTCCTCCTTTGGAAGGACGAGTATACACGTCCGGGTCACTAATGGCACCATTTTAGCAGGACGTGTATACACGCCCACGGCACTTAACTAAAACACTGTATGCATCAAAAATCTGCGAACGAACTTAAGTATAAATATTTGATCTAGTAAGTTTCCGAAATAAATTTCGTACATTTTTCCTGTCTCATTCAAAATTTCTGCAATAAATATACTTGGGCATTTAATCAGCATAATGTCTCCCCTTATATTAAAACACTTGTGTTGATTCAGAATTAATAAGAGTCTGAAATATTTATCCTATAATTTTATTACCTTGCTACTACACTTATTATTCCATTTTTCAAGGATTGTCATGACATGATCAATTTTATGTAGTTAATCCTCAATTTCTCTTAAACACACATACTTGTAATTTGTTTAACCTGTACACTGAAAAGTACGAGCTTAAATTCTTTAGATAAATAAAAAAGAATGGATTGTTGTTCTTCCGTATTTAACAACCATTCTCAATCAAAAAAGCAAATATTTTCCTAAAGAACAAACGCAATTCATGTTTGTGGATGCGTATAAATATTTACATTTACAAATTCAAATATTTATATCAGTATTGAATCAATTCTCATTTGCATTAAATTCGTTTATTTTTCAGCGTTACTTCATTGTTTTAAAATTCTTTTTCGCTTATTTTATTCTGATTCATGCATAGATTTACATAAGTACATAAAATTAAAACTAAAAATGGGTAACTTTTAAAAATATATTGTATTTATATTAACCAATCTATATAACGTACACAAAACACATTAGATTAAATCAGCTCTCTCATGTTTATTGAAATAATGGGGGTTTTTCATTTCGTTTCATTTTAACATGCAATAAGTTCAACAAAAAAAAATTAAAATCGCTGTTCCTGCATTTTATAACAATATCTTTAATTTATTATGACTTCTTTTTACTTTGTACTGTAATGAAAATGGTAAAAAGACGGACAATAATGCGCACTGTTTTTGCGGAGTGAATGCTTACTAACCAGTCAGCCTGCCAGCTCGGTGAAGAAAGCAGATGCGAATGGTCTGCACGCGCGCAAACCTCTCGCTATTTCTATAGTATTAACTGTTTTGATATAATTGTAACTGTGATAATTTTGAAGGGGAAGTTGTTTGAATTTAGAAACGAATAAAAGTTAAAAAGAGCTAACCACCGTAATAATTCATTTGATCACAGTCTTATAGTACTTAAATGCATATTTCTTTGCGTTTAATACATTATAATATATATTTTTTGTTAATCATTTTTATTAATAAATGAATGAATTCAAATTCTACTTTTTGGAAGAACACGCTTAAAACACTACCAAAATTGAATTTTAAATAAAGCAAAATTTATTTCATGAAAAATATATCATTAAAAATATTGAAAACAATTTAAATGACTTTTATAATATTTCAGACCATAAAAGCAATTCTTATTCTAAATAAAAGACAAATTTCTTTAAAAAATACATAAAAAGAGGAAGGATTTTTAAAAAAAATTTGGTTGAAACTAGTCAAAAGATTTTTATGCTTATATCTTGATGGCTGCGTAAAAATAAAATATTATAGTACAGACTTTTACAATCAAATGCATTTCATCACACTTCAAAAACTTCTTGATTTTTTGCCTTTTGAATATGAATTTTTTTAAAAAATTCGACATTTTTTTTACGTTATCCTTATTCTCAGCGTTTGAAAGGATCGAAGATTGTAATTATTTATTTGAAACAACAGAATTCATTTCCATTTTACTTAAATTCTACATTAATTTAAAAATGTTTCTTACACTTATTAAAACAGAAGAAACTTTTTAGAGATTTGCTCTAGAATTAAACGAAGCCATCATACTCGATAGGAGTTCTGATTAAAAAAATTATAATTACGGGCCATTATTGTTATTTCTATTTTCATAGTATCATAACAATGGGGCTGTTACCAATACTTTTGCAACGTAAAGGCTTAGAATACAAAGCTGTTATGATGATAAAAAATGGCGCTGTCGTCGATGATGGAAACGGGTTTTCCTTTGAGCGGAAAAAAAGACTGGAATGGAAAAAAGTCGTGGTGAACAAGATGGCTGAAGTAGATTCCTAAGATTCTCCGTCATTTGTATTTATAAATTGTGTTATGTGTTTTAAAACAATAGTAAACATTAAATCTGGTGAATAACAGTCATAATTTCAATTAACGACAAGGGATTGTAATTACACGCCAATACTATGAATTTGAATGGGTTGAATTAAAATTATCTGCCAACAGAAAACATTTAGTAGAACTAACTCATTTTCCCCAACAAAAATGAATTCAAATCCTTCTTTCTACGACCATATAGCAAGAAAGTTTGATTATTTATTATTTATCTGCAGTAATGCGACTGCTGATGCAGATTGAAATATTCCTCTTCAGTTTTCACTTCAATTTTTCTGGTGCTTCTTTTTCTACAAGTTGTACAATGAGTCAGCTGATTTGTTTCTTTATTCAAATTCAAATTTATTTTAAATTATTTCATTTTTGAAGAAGTTGTTATTGTTAATATGGCGATACTGATTTCTAATATGGTGCAGTTTTGAACTACTTTGGGGATTTCTACATGGAAGAACTTCACAGATATCTCTACAAATACTCAAACTACTTAAACATTATATAGCTGTTGGATATAGGATAATAAATGAATTCTTGAGCAGTGAATGGCTTTAGTTAGCAAAAAGCGTACAAATGTGTCTAAAAACATTGGCTCGAATCCAAACATTAACTATTGTCTGGTCTTTATAAATATACAAAATATACTTATATAGAACATGTCATATAATATATCACAACAATAAATATATACTTTAAGAAAGCTACTGAGAACTAAAAACATGACATGAACAATTTATCAAGTAACTCAAATCATTTAAATATACTTCTAACGGCCGAACCAAAACTTGTGTAAAAATTGAGAATATATTTCCGATCTTTTATCATGCGTAAGGCACTTGAAACAACTAATAACATGAATAAAAATTCAAAATACTTTTTTTTCTTTCACTAGACATTTCTTGCGCAACGTTTACATTTGAGCTTAACAAGGAATAATTTGAAAGCAAAGCAGTAAAAAAGTTGATTTATTGAGATTAATCCTTCCAAAATATCGATTACTTCAGTTTAAATTATTAACAAGACGAATAAAAATGTATATTTAACGACGTTCTTGGTAATGGGAAATAATTTGATTAATTTGATCCGGAATTTCTCCAATCGACATGTCTGAGAAATTGCTCTCTAAATGGAGGATGTGCAGCGTGTAAGCCACTTTCGGTGGCAAGAAGTTTCACCCCTTCTTGAATTTGCATTGTTTGAATTTTCTTACTTTATCGGTTAGCTAAATGTATTTTTAATACTTCAGTTCGGTGAGAGGCAGCAATTGAAGTCATAGTCAGTATTTCATGCTTTCAGACATTAAAAAGATTAGTTATTTTACAGATTATTTGGTCTTGTTTTTAAACTATACGTATAATATATTTATTTAATCAAATTTACCTCTTATTTAAATTACAAATACATTACCATCTGCACAATACCACATCGAATATTTTCTCTCGTTTAAAACTTAATTTTAATTTTTTTGTTAAATCATCAAATAAATTTTTATGTAAAGTGTAAGTGACGGATCTATTCGTGTACCTTCTTCTAATCCTCTTGGATAATCTTTGGGCTATCATTTGCGTTTATTCACAACTAACCCTTTTGAAGAAAAGTTGATATTCAAATTAGGTGATATTTCTAGGTAAAATCCTAGGAGAGCCCACATCCTTGGTGATAAACCGAAAAAAACTCCAAGCCAGAACAAGATGGACCCAAGCGAACCCGACAATGGCGGCAGGTGAAAATAGCGGGATAAGGTGGATACGTAATGAAAATATATGTAAACAATACAGAAAATAAACATTTAAGATAAAAAATATAAAAACAGCACTTACTGCTGATCTTTTCCGTGTGGAGGGTAAAACGTAACAAAAGATTTTATAAAAGCCTTAAGGTCTCATTGTTAAGCGATGATCGTGTCAGTGCCGCCATATTATTCTGCGAAGAAATGGTCGCGCGCGCGCGCGACCATACTTTCGGCGTGGCTGGCACGATTTCGAATAAAACGTGCCCACCATGTTACATCATGCCGATCGTTACATTTAGGACATTCATGACTCGAAGCAATCAATCCTTCCTTCATACACTATTCAATCCTTTCTTACCTTTCGCTTCCAACAAAGTAAAAAATTCTAAAATATATTCCCTCACACACGCAGCCATACTTCCAGCCCGGAGCCCAACAACAAAATGAAATTCGCAATGCCCGCCCAAAAAATATGAAAATTTTAGAAACAGTTAGGGTTACCTTATCCAGTGTATCAAGGTAGGGTTACCAAGATGGCGCAATTATCGCCAACCAAAATAATTTGCGCCAAGGGTGTGGGCTCTCCTAGGACAAATTTTTGTGTAAAGTGTAAATGACGGATCTATTCGTGTAGATTCTTCTAATCCTCTTGGAAAATCTTTGGGCTATCTTTCGCATTTATTCTCAACCAACCCTTTTGAAGAAGAAAAAGTTGATATTCAAATTAAGTCTACTATAAATAGTCAAGGTTTTCTAGCTAGCAACGAAGAGAAGGAGAGAGAGAAAGCCAGAAGTCGGGTGATATTGCTACTGACTATCACTCAAATTTATAAAGTAATTCAAATATTTAATTGATGAAATAATTAGGGACGATTGGTCACTAAAATTACATTAGTGTTGAATCAATTGGGATAGTAAGATTAATCCTAAGATATGGTGGTCTATATTATTCTCTTATAATTCGTGCATCTCGTTGTTGTTACACGTATATTGGCTACATTGAGACATTCTCTTCTGTTTGAAATTAATTGAATCCGTGTTACTAATTTGTGAGATAAAAAAATAGATTGTTTTTGATTATGGCTGGTGTTTCTTCCCTTCCTTCCACACCTTTAGACGGGAAAGAGAGAGGGACGAGTCCCTCACATGTATTTATTTTTTTCTTTTAAGTGGGACTACATTTTGGTAATTACCATTGAAGACCTAGTACAGTCCCCAGGAGCTGGTATCACTTTTCAGTATGGCATCATACAGGAGGATATCAACTACTGAAATCTAATTTTGACCTCCAGTTTCCTCCACAGAGGGAGAGACTTAAACTCTGACAGTGCAAAATTCTTCTAGGAATTTACTTTTGTCGAGAGCATCCATGCCAAACGGGCAATCTAGGAATCTTTAAGATGCTACATAAGCATACGACATGGACGCTGTTGAGTTTTTGCATCATGTAAATCCACCGACTTTAGCCCGGATCGAACTCGCAAACTTCTTCGTTCAAATTATGTGCCTAACCTAAAGATAATCAACCTTCGGCCCGCCGTGGCCCACCGAGTCTTTTTCAATGACCCAGTCAGAGCCCATTGCTCTGAAAAATTCACTTTTTTAAGAACAATATATCAAAAATTTGGTGACAAGAAATCAAATATATCAACTTTGCTTTATTTTGTGGTTGTCGTACAGATGCGAATTGAAATTCTTTTTCTATTTGTAACGCTTACGGTTCAGTATAACAGACAACAGTGGAGTAGTGACAGTTTTGTGGGTGGAACTAATTTTTAACTATCTTTCATACCTTGCAAGCGAAAAATATCTGAAGAAAATGCATCGTTCAAGACAAATGGGAGCTTGACTATTTTGTATTAAAAAATGGTTTAGTAATTATTTAATTTGTCACGAAGGTGCTGAATTTTAAAAAAAAAAAATACAAATAAACATGAATTATTCAATGACACTTTTCCTTGAAGATCTATTTCAAAACGTAATAAATAGGCTTTTCTTGAAAAATTTTTGTAACAGCAAAAAAAAGTGTTTTGTCAATGGTAATGTCACAGCGGTAACAAAGACATCTTATGAAGCTTGTTTTATTATTGGTATTAATATGAAACCGTTTACTGACGCAGACATTTTGAAGGAGTGTTTCTTAAATACTTCGAATTCATTGTTAGTGACAAATTAAAAAAAAATATTTTTAAAAAAATAATAATTAAAAAAAGGAAAACAGGAGTTAAAATATTTTGACCAATTTTCCTCATTTTTAACCCGCGCCCCCTTCTTTATCCTCATGATGCATCCACGTGAAATTGCCAACATATGTAAGTGGCCCACCGTGAAATAGCTGACATATGTATGTGGTCCAGCAGAAAAAGGATTGAGTAGCTGCCTAACCAATTACGTCGCCAAGCCAGAGCTAAGTGTATCTATCAAATACGTACAAGTTTCAATGTGACTTAGAAAACGGTTCATTGTAACCAATCATATTCTAGGAAGGAGGGATATTCATAATGCAAAAACCAAAATAAAAAATACAATTTAGAGTTTGTATGAGATGAAAGATAGGATTTTACGAAAATTAATCAGAAATAAATAGTAGCCAAAAATAAATCTAGACAAAAAGTAGAATTAAAAAGAGAATTAGTTTGAAGATTTAATTTTATAGAGTATATAAATTGTAAACGAATTTCTAAGGTTTTTAAAACTGTATATTTGTGTACGTGCGTTCTTACTTATTTTCGAATTCTGTGTTCTAATCATCGAATTTTTGTATTCCATTTCTATTCCTCATAATTTAATTAGTAAATTACATTGTTTTTTATTTTTCCTCCTCATTTTGTAAGCCCCCCCCACCTCGGGTGTCCTTCTCCTTGATTATCAGTGTGAGCTAGAGGTGTAGGAATAAATGAAGAGCTAGAAGTTACCTTGATCTTAAAATGACTTTATTAAGATCTTAACTTAAACCTTTAACAGATTAGATAACAATATGATGTTTGAGAGAATCTGCGGTGGCTAAACACACAATATATAACACCAAAATAACGTAACTCGGACCACTACCAATAACTAACTCGCCTAAATTTAATTCCTATGCGATCACAGATCCGAATATTTAAATAGTCACTCCTACCTTCTATTGTCCAATGAAGTATCAATCTATCTGATCCTAGTTGAAGTTTTGGTTCACTGGCGTGCAATGGTATGCACTTTGACCTAAGGGCTCTCTCTCACGGGTAACTTCTGTTGGTTGCCACATAACCTCTCAAAACCTCTTCACACTTGAAATACGGACTATCATAACATTCCCCAAATGCCACCCGGCTTACTCTAAACTTCTGATATTTAAAAGCTTCCTAATTTTCATCTTTACTTCACGCTTTACTTCCTGGGTTGGATGGAAAAGAGTTGCCATTCATTCTGGCTCCAAAGAACCTAAAAGGATATGTTAATGAAAAGACGCGTGAGCCCTTCACGATTTTTAAAGAAAATAAGAAAGAAAACATTGGCGAATGCAAATAGGTATGAGGAAATGGATAGAGAGACAGTGCCTTAATTCTTCTGTATTAAGTAAGGTGGGATAAATTTTGGGATCCTGAATAAGTCCTTGTTGTTCTCAATAGAGGTCACTGCCAGGACTGCGTGAATGTAATTTCAAATACTAACGCATCTGCAGAGAAGTTCCGCATTTAACATTGAACTTCAGTGTATGTTAGTTCGTCATAGTGTAAATGACGTTTTTTTTTGTTGTTGTTGGTTTAAAAAATGTCTAGTTTAGTGCCAAAGAAAGTGCATTTGACGAGAATTTTATTGCATATTTTATCTAAAAGGAATCCCCAACTTGACCACACAGGATTCTTGTTAAGACTTAGGTGACAATGCTCTATCGGAAAAGACGTACAGAGACTGTTTTCGACACTTCAAAAATAGTTATTTTAAATTTGGGGATGAAAACGCTTTCTGGCTCATTTAAAAATTTTTAAGACATAGAATAGGAGAAATTACTTGGTCAATACACTTGTCAGACGCTATTTGTAACAATTTCGAAGCGCTTAAAATTGTAAGGAATGATCCAGAAGCAATGGCATTGGGTGCCGAATGAGTTGAAGACAGAGACGTCAAACGGCGTTTTCTCCCGTGTGAATTACTGCTTCAACGGCATTAAAGAACTTTTTTTTTTTTGCAACGCATCGTGACTGGCGATGAAAAGTGATTACAATACGATTATCTAAGGCGTACAAGATCATGGGGTAGGCTCATTAATGGGTCACCGTCGTCCTCAGCAGATAGTAATTTATTATGAGCTGCTCAAATCAAATGAGACTATTTCAGGAAAAAGACATCGACTTTAATTGATGCGTTTGAGATAAGCCCCAAAGCAGGGGTAACTAACCTTTAGGGTTCAACGTGGCATTTTTCTCAAGAAGCATTTAATGAAGTATAGACTTGCCGTAAAATAATTTTGACTTGCGATTAGAAAATAATAAAACTAAATACTAACTATTTGAAATTCTTTATTTGATATTAAAAAATACCTTTTGTGCATTGTACAGTTGTAAATGTTTTAGTTATGCGTGTCGTTCAAATTAAAGTAAAATTAGTGTGATTTCTTTTGCTGCAGATTGTGTATGACATGCAACTTATATTAGGATTGTAAGATGCTACTTTTAGTAGAATGCATGATGAATTGGAGTGATCTGCCAAACGGTTTCTAAGCAATTAATTATTTTTGCTGTTGCTCACTTTTTTAACAAGATGATTTGTGATTTGTTTCAAAATTCCATTTTTTACAGACGATGTTTTGCATATCACTGTCCCATAATGTAAAACACACATCACTTTGTTGCCTTTACTAATAATGCCATATTTCTAAATTGACCAAGTTTGAAATTCTCAGCTACATTTACTATCTTGCACTTTTTGTTCGTTTTCTGAACTAGCCATGTTAAATAACAGTTAAAAATCGTAAATATAAAACAAACTTTAAAATGCAGTTTTGTCAACGAAATTGACTAAACATTTTGCATCAATACCCTTCAAATGTAGTCCACATGACGTAACTAAGGCAAGGCAATAACAAACAAAATTGCTCCCGCCGATAGGGTCACTAGAGTTTATTGTTAATATTTTATAGTGAACTTTGTTATTTTGAAATAAAATGCAGATAATTTTTATCGCTGGTGTACCCAAAATATTGTTCCATGTGTGATTGATGGCACGCATGTCACTGGCGCGCTATCCCTACTCTAAAAGAAAAAATGCCGATATGTGAGCAAAGACACGACAAAAGGGATTTTGCTACAGGACAACGCTCCACAACATGTTGCAAAGTGAGTAAACACCTTCCTGGAAATGCTTAAATGGGAAGTTCTACCCCACCCGCCGTATTCACTAGATATATCACCTACCGGTGATCACTTATCCCGTTCGATGGCACACAGCCTGGCAGAGCAGCGCTTCTATTCTTATGAAGATACCAAAAATTAGGTAGATTCTTGGATAGCCTAAAATAAATGTATCGGTTTTTCAACTTGGAATTTAATAACCACCAGAAAGATTGTAGAAAGTGTTCTCTAGTAATGGGAAATACTTTCAGTGAAATGTGCTTTACCTTTGTTTTAAATAAAGCATTTATTTTGTTAAAAACACAGTGATAACTTATTCAAGGTTCTAATTCAATAATCGCAAAATTTTGTTTCATAATTAACAATTTTTTCAGTCTGTGACGAATCTGTACGGAACCTTTCCACTAATCTTCTTAGGCGTCTTTTTGGGGAATATAAATTCGCGTTTATTTCCAATCAACTCCAAAATGATGAACGGGATATTTAAATTAGATAAGGTATTTTAAGTCGAGCGTTGCGAGATAGCAAGAGAGTTGATGGAAGGCTATTGAGCCAGCAACTTTAAACGTATTTTTAGAAGATTCAAGGATATTAGATTCGTCAAGACGTCGTGCTGCTAGACGTACCAGAAAGCTGATATAAGGCAGAGGTAAATATAACTTACGTACGCTTAAAAAAGTGTCAGTTTAAGCAACTTAGTTAAAGTTAATGAAAGTTAAGAATTCGAGTACGTGTATTTCTCGGATCTCCTATTTCGGTAAACCTTACTTGAGCTTGAGCTAATTATTAATTAATTGCATTCTTAGTAATTTAATTTAATATAAAGGCAAATCCCTTTAAGTGACGTAACATAATATTATTATATGTTATCAGAGATTTTTTTGAGAAAATTATAATAATAAATAAATATCATTATTCAAAATGGCTCTTAGTGGTTCTTTGCCTCAAATTAATCTTGGTGTTCAAGGTGAGACCCAGGAGGGTCATCACATGTCGTACTTGAAATTTAGACAGGAAAGAAAAAAAGAAAACGTTTTTATTAAAAAAATAACTTTTTTTGAAAAAAGAGGAGAAATAAAACGTTGAAAGTGGATTATAAAATGTATCGTTAATGTAGTTCAAATAATATAGACAGATTATACATGTATCATAAATGATGCATATAAAAAGGACAAAAAGCGAAGTATCCTATATATTTGGTTACTTGCTGTGAATCATATACTTAAATATTAAACAAAAATCAATATTATACTCCTTTCTGAAATGTCAATTTTGAATTTATGCCTCTTATGTTTGTAACATATTGATGTCACTAAAAACGTCAGCATTAAATTTTATTTTATGTAACAATGTTGCAAAACATAGAAATATTGATTTTTCATTCATAGGAAAAAATATTGCCTGCTTCTGAATATGCGATATCTACAGAAACTGGTTTTACTGTTTTCGATAAAACTTTAAGACAAACATTATTTTTGTGTACGCAACGTTTCAAAATATTTTTCTAAATTCTTTATAAATTTAAAAAAAACTATATTTAACTTGTAATTTATAAATTGCAAACATGCTTTTGCCTCCCTGAAAATTCTTTTTACGCATATAATGTCCGTGAATTACAATAAAGAGCTAAAAAGAAACAGCACTACAAAAAAAAATGCAGAATCATTTTTTTTATATTCTGAACCGAAATTTGTTTTGTATTTTAGACAATTTTCACATTTTCTCTAGTGTCTGCCGTAAAGGAATGAAAAAGTCATCAACAAACGGGTTCCTGTCTCAGAATAGAGTGAAGATGGTAGTTATTTTTTTTCCATCTTCAGTGAATTTCTTTTTTAAAAAAATGCCCTAAAGACTTAAATAGCTCGACACATCAGCTGCTTCTGGGAACGTTCAATTGAAACAAAAAAAATAACAAATAGAATTTATTTTTTTATCTAGTTTTTTTTCAGTTACTCAGACTTAATCGCAGAATCTATCAGCAGCAAGAACAGGCTTTTGGTGGAGCTCAGTTGCCGGTATTTTCTTTCTTTTTTCTTTTTCTTTATAATGATATCATTCTCTTTTGCTCAATGTTGCTGTTGCTTTCGTATTTTCCTTCAGCTCTGTTATTTCCCGCGTCTCTTACTTCTGTTTATCGCAGTTGGAATTACTTCTGAAATGAAAATAGTGGATTTTTCGCTGTTTGACTCAACCGTTTCTATTCCTGAATTACCTTTTTCAGGTTTTCTTCAAAGTCTTCATTTTAACAACCGAACCAGTAACTACACCAGTGCTTCTCAAGCTTTAAATATTTGGGACCCAATATTCGATCATAATTTTCATCATCCCCCCCTCCATGCAATAACAATGCATTAAATTCAATGATATTATACTTTGATGTTAAAGCTACAATACTACTTTAATATTTTTAATGCTACCGACGTATATTAACGTCTCTCTCAACCAAATCGTTAATTGCCCTGGACCTATGTATAGGTCTTTCTGAAGTACGATCTTTTCTGTGCTTTTGCCTTCCAAAAAAGTATTCCGAAGGCTTTGGAATGTAATAAAAGGACCTTGACAGTGTTTGCGAAAGATTTAATTATATCAGAGGAATTGCTTATTTTTTGTGCTCCTTTTCTTCCCCTTTCCTCCATTTTCCTCCTTTTACGGAATTACTGGTACATTCAGCCCTTATACCATTCAGAGAAAGATATGAAAGACTATAGTTTTGAGGTAAAAGTGAAAAGGAATAGATACAGGGTGTCTACAAACTAGTTGTGTGATTTCGTAAGCTAAGAACTTTCGAAACATTTAATGAAATTAATCAATTAAAGTTAGACTTGAAGTAATGTATCATAAGTTTATTCATAGGAGGCAATAAGTGTCATAACTGATGTTATCTTGCAGAATTAACCATTCATATATTGTTCACCATTACTATAATAAAGACGTATACCAACGCTGAAAATGAGAAATGCTGTCTTTGGTTCCATGGAATCAGTCTGTCATGCAGTGTACAAATAATACCTTTTGAGAATACAAAAAAAACCCTGAACCCCACAGTACCATTGGATCCACGATCCAGTTAGCGGTCCGGGAGTCTGTGGATTATTGATCTAGAACGGCGATTTCCAAAGTGGACTATATAGACCCAGGGGTCTATGACGACCTGCTAGGGGCCCACGTCAACGAAAAAATAATTTGGGGGTCTATGAGGTGTAAATGGGAGTCTGCAATAGTGGCTCTCATTAAACCAGATCGGTACTTTAATTTTAAAAGGAAATTTAATCAAATGGAAACCAGACTTACCTATTTAACAGATTTATTTGCGAAATTTAATGAGGTTAATTTGCAGTTACAAGTCAACAGCATACATTTTATTAAAACAAGGACCACATTTGAGCCTTCTTTGTCAGAATTAAGCTAAATGAGTAAAATTTTGGACTTCGCAAATTTACCTAGTTTCTCAACTTGTTTGTCATAGACAATTTGCCAGTAAAAAAGGTGTTTTAACCTACGTTCAGCAATTTAAATATCCTTTTTTAAATTTTGAAACTAGGTTTGAGAATGTTTTGACTATCGTAATACCACAGTAGGCAATGAATTCATAGAGTCACTTTGAAAAAAAAATTCAGACTACAATAATTATTCACTAACGAAAATCTTAAGTAAAGTTTAGAAATGAATGTCAACATGTCAACAATTTTGGCTTTAAAAAGATATACCTGTTATATTTATTCCATATGATGGAATATCTTGAGAAAGTTTTTAACTGGTTTTTCTTTGGAGAAAAAGTTTCAGTGCACTTGTCAATCTCCAAAACAAAAAAAGAAAGAAAAGACTGGACACTATTAACCGATCAGATATTTAGTGTAAAACATGACAAGATTGATGCCATATGTTGAAAATTTGTTATTGCATCCCCAGATTCATTCCTCTCACTAAAAGCATGTGTTTGTTGCTCAGTTATTTTATGTAACAACTATTTCATACTTTAATTAAATTTTAATTTATTTGATTAACATGTGTTTTCTTAAGTTTTAAACGCTAAACTCACTACAGTTAAAAATGTTAATCTTTTAAAGTAACTCTATATCTGCTGTCAAAAACACATTTTAAGTTGATGAATTTTCAAAAATTTAATATTATGTAAGTAGAATAGCAAATTTTTCTCAATTTTTCTACTCCATTAGGTTAAGATTTTTGATGTAGAGTTTATAAATATAAAATTTGTCGTGTAGATGTATACATAAAAATAATAAAAAAATAAAAGTAATAAAAATCAATAGCATCAATGTATTTTAATATCTTTTCATAATTTAATTTTAAGAAACCAAAATAATTCTTTTATTTACTGACATTGCAACAGAAATTATCTCCTAAATATCCTGTAATTGAGCAAGGAGGAAAAACAACAACAAAAGGATATTTTTCCTTATTATATTTTTTTCAAACAACAGTTGTGAAGATATTTAACAGTCAATTACACTCCAGTTTGTGTTTTAGGGTCCATTAGCTATGGTAAATGGGGTATTTATTTGCCCCATTTTACTTTGCTCATTTGATTCCGTAGGAGTATCTACCATATTAACAAACTATTTGACCAGCATATCTTCTGAAGAACATTGTGAGTCATAGCGACAAGAAAAGTTTTATATATAACATCAAATGCTTCCAAAAAAAAATAATAATAAATTGAATTTTATTTAAAAGACTAAATAAAAAAGAATCGAGTAAGAAATGAAATCAGAAATCAGCTAAATATTATTTATAAATAATGATTATGGATTTTTTTGTATGCATGATTGAATGGTTTTTTTCTCTTATCTAAATATTGATCGTAATTATTTAAAATTGAGCTTTTAATTAAACGTGTGTTTTTCTATTTAAAATTTCTGACAAAAACGGAGAAGTTTTTAAAAATACCGAACTGGTGAATTTGTATTTATTTTTAAAATTATAAATATTTTAAAGTTTTGAGAATGCCATTTATTACTAATATATATTTCATTATAAGCGAAGGTTTTGGGGTTAATATGCAATAAAGGGAAAAGAATACAGAAAAATCTTATTATTTTCAATAATATTTTTAATTAAGAAATTAAAATTGTTGTAAGAAAATATTAAAATCAATAGTGAGAAAACAAAATAACCGTAGTAATAACTAAATGAAAATGTAGATTAGAAAACTAAAATGACTGTGGTAACTAACTATTAAAATATAAATATAGATTTAATTAAAAACAAAAACCAAATGTAGATTTTTTGAAGGAAAATAATTTGGATAAATTCCAGACAGCAATATGCAATGAACTGTTTTGCAAATTTATGTTTGTTTCATTTTATATTATAAAGAAATATAAAAGGGGTAATAAAAACACATTTGTAATGAATACCCTTATATAAATTACATATATTTTTAGAATTTATGCGATTTATTTTCTTTATAATTTGAAATGCATGAGAAACAATTTGATTGTAAAGTTAAACTTTATAATACCTTAATAAAAATATTTCAGCTACGAAAAATTTACAAGCTGAAGAAAAAAATGAAAAATAAAAATGTAATATATATTAAACTAGTTTTGAATTTTCAATTCAACTCCTACGTTAAAACAATATTATCTTACTTATGAAATTTTCTTCAATATATATATATATATATATATATATTTGCTTTAATTGAAATAAAAAAAAGAGGTTTTGTAAAGAAAGTTGATACTAAGTTTAAAAATTATTTTGAAAAAAAAATATCTAAATATATTAAAATAAAAATTTACATAAAATACAATAAATATATTCTTTATAAAACAAAATATGAAAGATTCCTTATTAAAAAAATCATTTTAGCTAAACCTTAAGATTTTTATTAAACACAAGATAGAAAGAAACTGTGGTAGATAAACTGCAGAATATTAATAATTCTCAATTTAATTTTAAAATAAATATATTTTTGACTATTTAACACTATAAATATTTTAATATTATTCTCTTTATGTTTATTATTAATATTTTATTATTTTTATTGTGCTTATTTTAATGTAAAGTTTCAATTAAACCTTTCGAATGGTATCGGTATTGATATTTTTTACTAAACGATATTTTGTATTTAAATTTTGGCAACTTGTTAAAATGAGAGATTGGAATGAATTGTTTATTATAGATATTGTTCGACGTCTTTTGGTGATTAAAAATAAAAATAAGACTTTTAAACAATTTTTGCTTTAAAAAAGCATTATTTATTGTCACTTCTGTAAGTTTTAAAATTAAGAGGCTTCAAAACAATAAAAGAAAGATTCAAATTCTAAGAATTCTTCACCATTTGTTTCAGCGCATTTTAAAATAAATCTTAATACTTATTTTAAATTTATTTTATTCATTAAAGAATATAATGCAATTCCAAAAAAATTCAAAGCGTGAGTCTGCAGCAATAATATCTGTTTTTATATATATTTATCACTCCGTACTTTCACTTTCTCATTTATGTAGAAGCCATTAGAAAAGCTTTTGAAGACTTATAACGAATGTACTATACAAAAAATAAGATAATTTCACGTCAATCGTTTATTTTCAGTGACACAAAAGACATTTTCGTGACATTTTCAGTGCGTGGTATCGACAAAAGTATCGACCACTACCATGGGTTTGTAATAGATAAGAAACAAAGTTGAGAGATATCGGAAGGATATCGCTTATCGTTTCTGTCTTAAACGTTTCACGCTTTAGATACAATTTCCATTAAATTTTATTCAATTTAAATTACTCTTTTTAGGATATAAAAATAAAATCACTAATTAAGTAGAAAAATCTTTACTTTTTGTTACGTATTGTGAGATCGAGTGTCTTAAAATTAAGTTTAGAATGAATTTTTAAGCATGCTATGTAAGTATCCGTATTTTAGATGCAAGAAGTACATGAATAAATAAATAGAAAAATAGTCTTTTTTTATGTATCTTATATTATATTATATTATTCTATTTCTTTTATAATACATTAAAGCAGTGATACTCAGCCTGCAGCCCGCGAGACACATGTGGCCCAATCATGGACAATTACACTAAAAAATTCATTTACTGGAGAACAATGAGCTAAAAAATTAGCGCTAAATTCTATCAAACAAGCAATCAGAAAAATCAATTTTTTTTAAATAGTATAATGTAAGCAAGAGGCTTGGTTATAGATAAGAAGAAATAGAAATTACCCCATAACTCAGTGAAAAATGTTTAAAAATAACGGGTGTTTTTTTAGAGGTATAGAACTTTAAATTGCAATAAAACGACGATGTATTATTCGATTGACATGAATTTTTTTTATTCGAAAGATAATCTTGTGGCATTACATTTTAAATATGATTTCTGGCATAGGACTGCCACGGCTGGCTTGGACGTCCAATTTTCGATGACTTTCTCCAACATTTGTGGCCGTATATCGGCAATAACACGGCGAATGTTGTCTTCCAAATGGTCAAGCGTTTGTGGCTTATCCGCATAGACCCATGACTTTACATAGCCTCACAGAAAATAGTCTAGCGGTGTTAAATCACAATATCTTGGAGGCCAATTCACAGGTCTAAAACGTGAAATTAGGCGGTCACCAAACGTGTCTTTCAATAAATCGATTGTGGCACGAGCTATGTGACATGTTGCGCCGTCTTGTTGGAACCACAGCTCCTGGACATGATGATTTTTCAATTCAGAAATGAAAAATTTAGTAATCATGGCTCTATACCGATCACCATTTACTGTAACGTTGTGCCTTCATCGTTTTTGAAGAAGTACGGACCAATGATTCCACCAGCCCATAAAGCGCACCAAACAGTCAGTTTTTCTGCATGTAACCGTGTTTTGACATACACTTGTGGATTAGCTTCACTCCAAATGCGGCAGTTTTGTTTGTTGACGTAGCCATTCAACCAGAAGTGCGCTTCATCGCTAAACAAAATTCGCTTATGAAAATCGGGAACAACGGCAATCTCGTTTTGGGCCCATTCGACGAATCTACGCCTTGCTTGATGATCGTTTTGGTGAATTGCCAAACCAAACTGAGAATAAATCACTTGACAGCTGTTAAATCGGTCGCCATCTTGGAAAGTAATGCCAAGTTAAACTTCTATACCTGAAAAAAAAACACTCTTTAAATATCTGTATGTGTTTGATCAAAAAGTTAATATAGTAATTAAATAAAAGCAAAAAAAAAGTTTTAATATTTTGATCAATTTTGCTTAGTTCATTGTTGCGTTGGTCTTGTAGTGTGTTTTTTCCCATTATCTGTTTGTTGCAGCTCGCATGAAATACCTGTTATGTGTATGCGGCCCGGTGAGAAAAAGGTCGAGTACCCCTGCATTAAAGCAGTACGAATAGTTTGAATTTTAAAATTGAATTTATGTATTTTAATGAGAATTATAGAATTTAAGTCAGAGACTTAAGATAATATTAAAAAAATAATAATAAAATAATCTTAAACATAAATATGAATGTTTGTGTATTTATTTGTACCTAATACAATTCTACATTGTTGATGATATCATTTCGAAATTTTGTGGTGAACTTTGCTGATGTTTCAGAGGAGTCATACACATTATTTCCACCGAAAAAATTTTTAAGTTTATTTTAAATGATTTTTTTTCTAAAATCCCCTAGATTAAACTAGAGTTTGTAAAGTAAACGTGCAAAGTAACCAAATGCCATTATAAGCAACCAATAGTAGAAAAGCATTCCCTCTCTTGTTTAGGAAACGATTATTGCATGTAGAAACACAAACTACGCAATAGCGGACCGTATGGAAGTTGATTAGGCCTAAAAGTTTCACTTTAGAATTTCAATGTAATGCAAAAACTGGACACTGTGCAATAGAATCAAACTACAATTTAATATTTTTAAAGGTATATTTTATAGGTGAAGAATAGTTCAAGGTTCATATCTCACAAGAGATAGAATATGGGACATAGTAAGAGAACACGAGAGAACATTTCACAAGTACTTATTTACACTCTAAATATATATATATATATACATTGCTTGTAGCCACAAGCCTTCTAAACAAAAGTGATTAGCTGCAACAAAGCTACCTAAATAACTTATGGGATTTCACACAACATTTGGTGACGTCTATTGATTTGGTAATGTTTAAGAATAGATTTGAGGGATATTGACTCTCAAGGAGTGAGATGGGGGTGGGAGAATTACAGGTAAAAATAAGAATTCCCGTTTTCGAATTACTACATCTACAAACTTAAAATTTCGCAAGCAGATTTCTTAATTTTCTTTTTTCCTAAAAAGTGGTCTTACAGAAATTGATTCCCAAGGGGTGGGGTTGCGGAAGAGAAATGATAAATATATTCTATTTTAGAAATTAAAGTTCAGTTCTTTTTAAATCAAGGGGCAAGTTCTATAAAAATACATTTGAATACAATCGAAACCTTAATGCTATGACTTAGACGTCTATAACTTTAAAAAATATATTTATAGTCAGACACATTACCGTGAAATGTTCAGCAGATAGGACAGGCAATGGCTAGCAATTAACAAACACTGATATAGGGGTATGGAGATATCCTCACGTGACTATGTGGAAATAATTTTCGCTAACTGTGATATTTTATTTACGAAGGAACCAGTAGTGTTTAGGAGAATACACTAGAATCATAAAAATACAAAAAAAATTGGAATACCCCTTCCACAATTATGAAATACTCTTTACATCATATACGAAGGTGTGTCGGAAAGTTTTTCCTGTCGACTGTGGTGAGTGAGTGAGTGAAGATTAACATCGCGCTGTTCAGCTACACGAGGGCTTTTGGCGACGGACCACGTAATTTTGAACCATGGTCAAGTGACGTGGACGACACCTGAGCTGGCACCCCCCTCTCCTAACTATCACACCACACCAACGGGAGGACATTTCAGGTCTCGACAGATTTAGCGTGCATCGCTGCCCTACACGGCGAGTCTTTAGTGGTACTGGGCTCGAACTCGTGACAAAGCCAGCCACGATCCAATGCCTATACCACTCGGCTACCGCGACCACTCGACTGTGGTGATAGGTGTGTACGAAAGTCAAAACATAGAAGTCATTAAAGATAAAGTATAACTTTATTTTTTCACATAAGTACCCAGTACATTGAGACATTTGTCATACCATTTGATAAGCTTCAAAAGGCCCTCCAAGAAAAACTCGGGGCTTTGCATACGGATAAAGCGTTTAACTCTTCTTCCGTAGTCGAGAGTGAAATGGATGCTTCGGGAGTGAAGTGGTGGGCCCACGATTCATCCCTCGTTGTAATCCAAAACAGAAAGACATTGCAATCTTCATAGTAATGCACGACATGTTCCAGGCTGACCGCAATGCGTTGTTCCATGTGTGTTGGGGTCAGTTTTCAGGGCACTTATCGTGCTGTCACTTTCCTGTACCCAAGAATGTCGTGGATGATCTTGTGATACCCCCCCCGGGGTGGGGGTATCATCCCTTCCTCATCCACGTGACCTAAGCTTGTAGGGCAGTGCTCCTCAAAGTTTCAATACTCGCGACCGAATATTCAATCGTGATTTTCATCGTGCCCCCCCATACAATAACAATGTACTGAATTAATTAATACTATACTTCGATGCTAAAACTAGGATACGACCCTAACATCTTAAGTGCCACCGGTGTATATAAACGTATCGCTCAGTTAAAGCATTAATTTTCCCGGACGTATATATACGTCTTTCCAAAGTCCGATCTTTTCTCTGTAGTGCTATCCATAAAATTATTCTGAAGATTTTGGAATGCAATAAAAGGACATTGACAGTGTTTGCGATGAATTTATTTTAATTTCAGAATATATTTGCTTCTTTTTTCCTTCCCCCCCACCCCAATACATCCCATATGCGCATCTGCGTGGTTAAATGGTTGGCATTGGGAAGCGAACCGCGTAACTTTTAATCGGCAGTTAAGGGATTAATTATAAACCGTACGAATTATAAAGCTAAGTGTTGTTTTTTGTATACAATTTTATGTATGACAATCCCATGGGGGGTCTCTTGTAATTATTAAACTTGTTCTTAACTTCGTATTGTTAAATTAATTATAAAATACATCGTGTAGCACTGATACATTTATAAGTATAATATATCAGTGTAAATGCGTAACTTATTTTTTATTATGTCAGAATGTGTTTTGTTTACTTTGTTGTTTTATTGTCTGTTGCTCGCGCCCCCTCGTAGAGTCGTCACGCCCCCAAAGGGGGGTGCACCTCACAGTTTCAGAAACGCTGTTGAAGGGATAAAACATTGACAACTCAAATCTACCATAATAAAACTAGTTTATCATTATCTCAATTTATATTAAGCAATGCAACACAAGTCTTAGAGGTAAATGATTAGGAGTGATACGACATAAATAACAATTCTTAGCAAATAGCGCATTAAATCCTACTCACTATTTTTATGATAAATTAACCACTGAATCTATATCAATAGCCAATTCTTTAACTAACTAGAGTCACTCTATATTATATCGCTTACCGATACTCCACAGTGAACAGCTACTAATCTTTATATCTTCTATATAATACTGTAATCCAACTTGGTTCGGCAACTAGGCACCCTTCTGGCTTCTAACCTACTTCTGTATGGTTCTTATAATACTTCCTAAGACTATCTAAGACCTCCTCAGAATTCTAAGCCTCCCCTTAACCTCCCTCATGAATGCTAACGCTCCAATACATATAATCATTCCTAATCTGCATATCGCGTTTTCTTCTTGAGTTGGTTGGAATGAAAGGCCATTCTGGCCCCAAAGATTCCCCCAGAGGATTTTAGTGAAAGGCGCTATAAAGCCCCGTCACAATCTTTTGAAGAAGGTGGATGGCATGATTATAGCAAACCGGTGTATCACCATCGATGGAGTAGCGGAAGGACTTCAAATCAGACATGAACGAGCACAAAAGATGAAAGGCCCTGAACTTTTCTTGGAGGGCTTTTTGAAGCTTATTAAGCGATATGACAAATGCGCCAATGTACTTGGTACTTGAAAAATAAAATTATACCTTATCTTTAATGTCTCATTCTATGTTTCGACTTTCATACACAACTTTGACCTCAATCGACAGGGGAAACTTACTGTCCGACTCACCTTCGTACATACACTATGTCCATATTCTAAAATTAAATATATTTAAAAATAACTGTCCTGTGTGGCTTATTACTCTCTACACAAACGTGTGAATATATATATTTTAAACTTGGAAATGAGACATTTTACGGGATCATTTTGGAAGAAGACTCAATACATGAATGGGCATAGAATTCCCAAATATGTGAAAATGTAGTAAAAGAATATACTTTTTCCTCACATCAGAAAACTAAGTAATCAATGTAGAAAAATAAAGCTCTCAATTTGTTCATTCCAGCATAATATATAGGACGAAAACAATTTCTCATTATACATCGCAGGATTATAGGACTGAAGAAAATGGTATAAATGGTTCGGTGGTTTTGCTTGGTCAAGAACCAAATCTGGGAAATCTGTGGCAAGCATTCGTAAACTGTCTGGCAATCAAGCATATCACGTAAATAGTTGTTATAAATGTATATCTGAGACCTCTATACATAAAGAGGAGAAAGGAGAAAAAGAGAAGCATTAATCTGAACAAGAACAATAAAAAAAGCGAAAAATGGCGAAGACATTTCGAAGTCACTGGGTTTAAACGTAAAATAGATTAGATCATGTTTCCAGGAAAAAAATATCGTACGAGAGTAAAAGTAATTTCAAATATGTTAGAACATATTAAATAAGTTCTAAAAGAATTTCATGTCATTGAAAATTTTCTACTTGCTTCATAGTATGCTTCAAACTTTAACCAGGCATTAACAACTAATTTGAATGATGGAATTCCTACCAATAAATTAGACTTTTAATGTTTTAGAACTAATTTTAATATTTTCTCTGATTCTTAATGCACTTTGTCACTGAGAAGAATAACTTAACACATACATCACCAAATTTTTAATTTTTAAAGTTTTTTCAATAGATATTTATAAAGAAAGCAATGTTAAGTAGATATAATTATTTTTCTAATATCTCCTATAAGCAGAACTCTACAGAGCCACAAGCGTGAATATAGAGCTACGCGGTTTGGCAATACCTGCCTTAAAAGGAGTTGGAAACCTCTCTCTCTCTATACTGACAATGTTCAATTGGTAGTTTTCGATGTACCTTTTCTCAAAATCTGTTTTATGTACATGCTTGAAATTTTTCATACTATTAAAGTACACCTCTCTCATTATAATAAAATGAGCTTTTAGCTAATTTTGAATTTTTTAATAAATTATAAAATATTTTATCAAATATTGCAAAATTTGACCCATTTTTTACTTAAGAAATTTGTAAAAATAAAATTTTTTTGAGTTTTTTACAAAAGGCTCATTTTAGTATATATTAGACATCATTATAAATAATTCATAAAAAATTTACATACCTGTGAACAGTAGTTTTTCAGAAAAGGTACATCGCACTTTAAATTTACATTTGGAGATAAACTGATTTTAATGTATACGGTGAGACTTCTAATCGGCTAGGAAATAAAAAAATAAAAGGCTCAATTTAAAATAAAAGATACATGTTTTGGTTTATATCAGTCGTTACACTTTTAAGCAAAAACAAAGTAATTTGTTTACAAATTTCGCCATTAAAATGGGCGTGGCCCAAAATCGACGATTATATAAAAATACGTTTTAAGGGCTTCTAAATACCCTAGAGGTTAAAGTAAGGTATTTTTAGAAAGGTTAAAATCTATACAATTTGAAAATGTAAAAATCTCAAATTGTCAAGAAAATAAGATTTTAGCTTTCCAACACACCTTAAGATATACGCAAAGATAACAGCATATAAACTTCAACAACCTAAAAGCAAATAAGATAAATAGCAAGTGGCAACGGTCATTTATTTGCTGTGAAATCGATTTTACAGAGATATACAGTCCAAATCCCTAAAACGATACTGAGAATTCGCGACCTAAAGTAAATTGCTCATGACACAAAAATGGGACCAAAAAATAAAAAAATAGTCTCTACCCTTTTTTTAAAAGACTTTTTTTATCTACCTACAACACTTTTTTGTCTGTAGATATCTTCGAAAGCTTTTATATGATGACAGAAACCTTTATAGAAACCCAATAACTCGAGTTTCGGTTGGGAAACTTCACAATGGCTGTGTCAATAAGTCATTGTAAAGTTTCCCAAAGTTTGAAAGGTTAAATAGGATAAAGTTGTTAGTCTTATTACTGTGGGTACCGAAGAGAAAATTTGGATTCCGTACTTTTGTTTATCTTGTGCATTTCAATTTCGTCAAGTGTATATAGTCGGTTTTAAAAGTCAACATACGCTAATTAAAATAATAAAATTTTATTAACTATGAAAAAAATTAGGAAAATTAAATTTATTGCAACGTTATATTGATACGAATGATAATGATAACAAAAATTCAAGTTGATTGATAATGAAAAAAATAAAATTACGTAACAAGCTTATGGAAAAAAAGGGCAAGGAAAGTTTTCTAAAGTACATATTACAAAACTTTAAGAATTTTGTGGTATTTAGAGCACAATTTTTTTTAACATAGTACATTTACATAGGGAACATCCTAACAATTTGTGAAAACCATTAAATAAAAGATTTTTTTATACATATAAATAACCGCACCATGTTTCCTAAAACATGAGCAGTGCAATACTGCACATTATTTTTGAAACAAGTAATATAAAGGAATTAAGTCAATTCCTACTTTGAATAGATGAATAGAGAAAGCATTTTATTAATGACTGAAAATTTTAACAAGGTATATATATTTATAAAGGGAGAGAGTTCAATAGTAGGAATTGAAAAATGAGCCTAATTTGTATGCATTGTTGTAACAATTTACACTCGGTTTGGCTAGTTTGGCTGAGAAATCGGTTTTCGACGCCAACTTTTATCATGGTTTTAACAGTTACATTGTTGCAACAATGAAGAGGAATTTAAGTTAGCGTCGAAAACATGTAACTAATTTAATTTACTTAATGAATTAATATTTGAAAAAACTGTATTAACATCAAGTGTCATCCACTAGAAATTTAAAAAATGCCTTTGAACTTGATTGGATGAATAGAAAGTACATTATTAACAGTTGAAAATTTGAACAAGATATATAAGAAAATATAGGAATTGAAAAAAAAAATAATGTACAATTGTTGACATAACAGTTTTCACACACAAAAATTTTATGTAATAATCTTATACTTAATATAGTGGGAATCCTATTTGAACAATGAAGTTATATGTCATTTCTGTGATTAAATTAGCCTGAAAAATTTATGAAACATAATATTTGTTTTAGAAATAATGTATTTATATTTAAAAATAATAAGAAACTGTTTATCAGTTTATCACTTCAAAATCATATTTGCAAATACGATACGCATCCTGGATCACGGAAGAAATTAATTGCAGAAGTTTATTTTCTAAAAATATTTTTTTATTTGTATGCTTACATTTTTATAAAATTTAATTTATTCTTTTAAATTCAAAGCCAGTTTTACACAGTCCCAAGTGCGCACTAAAATTTGAATCACTTGTTAAATTAATATAAAATATTGGGAGGAAAAGAAAATAATAGAAAAATCCGGAAAGCACCCCAAATACTTAAGTAAAAATCTCACATTATTACATAAATATAAACTCAGTAGTATTCATAAATATTAAAATGCAAATGGTTCTTGCTTATTAATTATAGCTTTAATAACATATAAAAACACTTTTTAAAATACTTTTTTAAGAAAATGGGGAATTTTATGAAGAAGAGTAAAATATGTTATGCATCTTGAATTTATTTATAATAGTCTGTGTTGATTACGAAAGCTTTTAAAGAATAAAGTTTTTAATTATGAAACTGTTAAGTTGCATTCTTTTAAAAACGTTAAGATTTGAAATAGAAAAATTCGTAATTTTAATTTAGAAAGAAAATAAATTATTTTTCTCTCTCTAGATAGTTTAAAAGCATCTAATTATTTTAAAGTTAAAAATAGACATGAATGAGTCAAAAATGTAAATTCATTTAATGATAAAGTGACTTTCTCATGCATGCATATTAATTTTAAAAAGCTTCCAGACTTAAAAACCCCTTGGATTAAATGGGTGATAATTAAATAGAAAATTTTGCCATGCATATATTTATATCATTTATTAAAATTTGAATTTGTAAAAGATCTTGGTTAATAACAATTTTAAAGCAATTTTTTAAGTAAACTCGTCCATTAAATTGATCCCTCTAATTCTTTGAATTATAATCCTTTAATTTCATTATATCAAAGTTATATTGCTCAAATATGTTCTCTCTTTAATCGTATTTTATTTATTTTTTATAAAAGATATAAAACCAAGCAATTTACACAAAAATCATGCCATAATTTTTATAAGAAAATAACCAAAATCCTTTTATTACATTGGAATTGTATTCTAAAATTTTAATTCATCAATTAACAGAAAATAGTGCATTTTCTATAAAATTCTTAGCATGCAAAATAATGCTGAGAAAAAAATATCTATTTTTTCTAATGGCTTAAAAAAAATTAAGAAGCTTTTTCACAAATAACGTCATCTTAAATTACCACTGAAATATCATTGCAAAATTTTCCATAAGCAAGTTAAATAGTAATTTCTTTTATTGAATGCATTAAAGTTCATTGTTACTTTTCTAGAGAAAGTTAATATATATTTTCTGAAATCATTTGCATAAGTTTATCTTACACTTTTCAAAATGCATCCGTAAAGATAAGAAGCGTCTCTCACATAACAATGTTCATCCACAGTAAAATAAAAGGAAACTCACCTAGAAAGAAAAAATAAAAAAAAAACATTAGAATATTTTTCAAAAACAAAGAAAATTTTTTTTATGAACGTGTGGTTCTATAACAATACTTTTAAATTACTAGATAGATGAAATCACGATTAAGCACTAATTTTTTCAAGACATATAAATACATATGGAATGAAATGTGCAATGATTAAAGGGAAAAAGGGGGGAAATGCAAAAAATGAAAGCTGGAAAATGTTAAACTACGAATGGCTTATAAAATGCTTTTATATAGATAAAAAATTCTGTCACTGATATATTACTTTTTTGCGGTACCGATGTTTATTCAGTCTTTTGGTTATATGCTTTTACCTTCATTTTAGTAAGGAACTTTAATTTGCAATGTTTTAAGTTCAAATTTCGTTTTTTACAGCATTGTACATTAGATTATATTTTATATTGAATATTTTCAAGTATATATTCTCATTTTGATATGAGTTTATGGTGAATTCTATGTATTTACCCAATGTAGAGTAAAACTACTTTCATAACGCTCTTTATAATGCTCAGTTTTGTAATTTGATTAATTGAGTAATCATTTATTATGAGCCTTTCATTTTTTACGATATTTTATAATCTATAAATCAATACATTAATGTTATTTTGATTTTTTTAAGGTTTGAATCCTCCATTTAATAAAAACGATTGAATATACATGCATCTTTTTCAATAAAAATGTGATTTAATCAGTTGTTAAAAATAATCGAATGCAAAGGTTATAAAGGCGAATAATGTATAATATTTTATCTCATGAGCTGATTGTTATTAATAATTTCGAACAATAAACAGTACATGCAATAATTTTCAATGCATTCACTTCGAAATTTGCTATTCCGCATATACTTATCTCCACGTCAGCGCATCACGATTGTGCAAACATTATTGCTGGCACGGTAGTTTGTTTTTGACTGTTGGCAACAGTTTGACAAAACCAGTTGATTGTTTATATGTTTATGAATATTGCGTTATTTTGGACATTCATAAATACTTCGCGTTTGATTATTTCGATTGTTGTAAGTGTTTTGTAGCTCCAATTTTATGTTACATGCATTATCAGCAGTTGAGGAGAATAAAATTGCTTGCAAAGTTTCACTAATGGTAATATATTTATAAGCATAACGAATTATACTTTAGAAGACATCAAATCACGTGATATAGTTAAACAGAAAAAGGTAAGGAAGTATTACAACTAATTATTTTAAAAAAATAGCAGTAATCCTCATTATAAAACAAAAAATTTTATATTGTCATTACATTCCATAACTACTGAGACTATTAATGTTTCTTTTTTACTACACTTCATGTAACACTGCATAAAAATTAGGAAAGCATTTGGTGAACTAAGTTATTGTTTTTAATTATTCCTTTTATTATACGAAAATTTTAGACTTCGATTGCTTCTTTGCCTAAAGGGTATTAGAACCGGAGAGATCATTTGTAAGTCGAAAAGGAAAACTCTTCTATGATGCAAGTAACCTTGGAGGCAGATTTGGCAAAAATTTGGGTGCGAATGTGATGCACATTTGATAACAAAATTAGATTTTTCTACAAAATCTCCAGAACAATAGTATTACTACTTAAGAATAAAATTTTATATGATACTTGATTATTATTTGTACTCTGTATAAAGAAGATGCAAAGTAACATTTAAAAAATCAAACATTTGACAACGACTGTGCATTTGATAGGCCCCATGCGATATTGGGATTTGTATTTCCATGATTTCTAAGTCTGTACTAATGTGGATTTAAAAACATTTTATAAAAGATTGTCTGTTCTAATTACCGAAGAGTCCCAAAAATTTTTCAATATATTCCGAAAAAGCTTCTGCTAATTGCGCGGATCATTTCTGAATTTGAAAGACAATTTGCAATGAAACAGTACTGTTCAATCTGGCAATTATTAATAGTTACTTACAAGTATGATAATATACAACATTTTCTTTACACTACCAGAAAACGTAGTTTATTAACAAAAGTCAATTCTAAGATTTTTCATGAAATCAGTACAAACAATTTTTAGAAAAGATAATAATATTTTATAAAAAATTGTATTCACACAAACAATATAATTGCATTTTGAGAATATTTTAATGCCTTGTGCCAGCGTTCCTCAAACTGTGGCGCGCACGCACCTACCTGGGGGGGGGGAGCACGAGCATATTAAATTAGTAATTTGCTGAAATAAACAAAATACATTCTGCAATGATAAAAAATAAAATACACATTTACAATGATATAATATACTTATAAATGTATCAGTACTGCATAATGTATTTTATAATTAATTTAGCAAAACTAAATTAATTACAAGTTTGATAATTATCAGTGAATTTTGTATATAATTTTATACATGGGCTTGTCATGTATAAAATTATATACAAAAATTAACACTTATGCTGATAAAATGTACGGTTTATAATTAATCCCCCTTAACTGTCAATTAAATGTTAGGCGATTCTCTCCCCAATGCTACCGTTTTTCATCTAGGTATGCGTATGTGATGCAATGGGAGGGGGGGGAGAAAAGAAAAAATAAGTAAATCCTCTGAAATAAGTAAATCTTTCACAAATATACTATCAAGGTCCTCTTATTGCATTCCAAAGCCTTTGGAATAATTGTATGGATAGCAGTGCACAGAAAAGATCGTACGTATGAAAGACGTACATGTACGTCCAAGACAGCAATTGACACTTTGGCTTAATGAGGCGTTTATATACGCTGGTGGCATTTAAGAGGTTAAAGTCGTATTGTGTGTACCTTTAGTGTCAAAATATAGTATTATTGAATTCATTTCCTTTCTATTATATTGAGGGGGGCGTGATGAAAATTATGATTGAACATTGGGGCGCAAATATTAAAAGTTTGAGAAGCACTGTCACTCACTGATTTCAATCACTTATTGATTTAAAACTGAAAGTAAAATTTTTAAAACCTTCAGTACACATATTTAGGCATAAAAATAATTTAGCATATGGACGTTTGAATCAAAATATTAATAGCAGAAAAAGGTTTTCTCCACATCTTTTGAAAATCTCGCCACATGTTATTAATTTATATATATATATTACTTTAAACAAGTTATTTAAGCAATCAAAATTTTGAGAGAACTTCTATTAAAAAGGAAAAAAAAATTAATATTTCAATTTTGGACTAAAATATGAATCGTAAATAAAGTTTGGAATAATAAAAACAATTATAAAAACATAGATATTCGCGAAACAAAAGCTATTAAAGTGAGCTAAACAGCCTTTTTAAGAGATTCTGTTGCTAAAATTTGAATGATTTTTTAACGTTTAATAACTAAGTCTTTTGATTTTCTTTGTTTTGTTTTTGCTTTTTTTGTAAATCAGATTTTTGTTTCTAAATTTATTTTTCTACATTTTATTTCAACATAATAATTGTTATGATGCGCATTTCCGTAAAAAGGTTTTTAACCTCCCGATAATGAAAAGGAACAAAAGAAATTGGTATAATTTTGTACAAGTCTTTATATTATTCTTGTCATTTCGATTAAAATAATTTTAAAGCCATCCAGTTGTGATTCTGTGTAATCGTTAAAACCTTAGACCCTAAAATGCTATTTTGATTACTGAACCTTTAAAGGCTTATCTATAATTAGGTTTTAAAGAGAGCTTAGGCTTCAAATGTTAATTGCGTTTTAATAATAAAACACAGCTGTCGTATTCCTTGATAACTTGAGAGCTTACTAATCCATTTTAGCTAAGATAATGACCGATTCTCTGTTCAAGAATACAGAGAGTGTTCCAGGATTTCTCGAAATCTTAAAACCTAGTAAGGGCTATTAAAGTTCGAAATATAGTTCAGAAATTTTATCGCATACGCTCTTTGCACACATGTTAAGAACTTTAAGAAAACACTCTTCTACTGTGTATTAAAATAAGACGCGTAATAAAAGAATTTACTATGCATTAGCCAATTAAGTGCATGTTGAATTCTTAGTTTTTATGTAAAAAATACAATCATAGGAGGAAAATAATAAAATAGCAAATGTATATGTTTTCAAATGAAACACGAAGCGTTATGTAGAGTTACATCCCATCTGAAAAAAAATTATTTTAATATTAAAGAACTTTTTCTTGTCGTTCAATCGTTCTGTAAAGAGGTTAAGGCATGTTAAATATTTTTTGAGTAAGTGCTTGCGTGTGCATGGTGTGGAAATCTAATCCACGACTTTACATTACAACAGAGCTTCTTAAACTTTCAATATTTGTGACCCAATTTTCAATCATAATTTTCATCGCGCCTCCTTACAATAACAATGTATTAAATACAGTAATCATGTACTCTTTCGCGCTAAAGCTACAATATGACCTTAATTATAAACCGTACATATTACCAAGATTAGTATTAAATTTTGTATGTGTTACTTTTAAGTAACAAATTTTGAGTAAGTTACTTTTAAGTAAGATAATATTGTGTTAAATTCTGATTTTTAAACTGAAACAGATTTCAAAATAATTTTTCAATTAAATTAAACACTTACGTCCTCAATCATCGATTTTCCTTGCATTCCAAATCCATCTGGATTTTCTGCGGTGGTTGCTTTGAACAAATTAGAGTTAAATATGGAAAAAGACATGGAGTGTGTGTGTTGAATTCTAATATTAAAGCTTTCTTTTAGATGCACATGGAAAAAAGTCTGCTAGTAATTATTAAACTTGTTCTTAATTCAGTATTGATAGCTATCTACATTGTGCATTATAAACATATTTATTATATTATATCAGTCTAAATATGTATTTTACTTTTTATTATGTCAGAATGTAAATAAAATACGTTTTGCTTTCTTTCAGTAAATTAATAATTTTAAATAATCTTTTATTTTCGACTTTTTAACATGGTCGTAACCCCCACGTAGGATTATCACGCCCCTCTAGAGGGGCGTGGCCCAAAGTTATTCTTAAAATATACATAGTAAATGTATATTTTTATTTTTTTATTTATGTTAAGGAAATTGTCATATTTTATGTCGCTTAGTTCTATATAAATATATACCTTTAAATGATGCAATATCTTTAAATCTGTGTTTTTGACCTCTATACCCTAACCCTGTAAACATTATCTTGTTTCAGTTATTTTCAACTGCGTGCCACAATGAATTGCGTTGATAAGAAGGTTTGGCACACCGAAGTTCTAAGGTTGTCGACCTTTGTATTAAACAATGATTTTGGACTTTATCAGCATTTATTTGCTTATCAATTGTACATTTAAGCACTATACAAAAATTTAATTGTGAAGTTTTTACAAAACCCATAATATATTTTGATTTTCCATAAATTACTTCACATGGATAAACTGTACCATAACAAAGGAAATGATACAAATTGATATATCTTTTTCCTGGAAACTTGCGTTCGGAACCGTGATTTTAAAAAAGCGCATAAATGGATAATATTCATGATATTTATTGTCAATTAGATTAGAATAAATGCATAAAATGGTTTTAAGGACATTTTGAGAAAAAAAATTCCTTTAAATTCAATATTTCGGCAAAAAAATAACTTAGAGTAACCTATTTTCAAAATATTCTCCTTTAGTGAAAAATGCTTCTTTTATAATAATATTTTGCCTGTATATAGCACAGACCTCTGTACAGAGGATCAACTATGATTTTTGAAACATTCATACTATTTTCAGAGTTACAACCCATTGAAATAATCATTGGTGTTTTTTTCTTAAAATTGCTCCCCTCTGTTGTCAGAAAACACGGATAAACCCACTTCTAAGTTACATATTTAAAAATTCTAGTTGAGCCTCTGTACAGAGGTCTGAGCTATATACAGGCAAAATATTATTATAAAAGAAGCATTTTTCACTAAAGGAGAATATTTTGAAAACGGGTTATTCTATGTTCATTTTTTGTCAAAATATTGTACTTAAATAATTTTTTACTGTAATACTATTCTTAAAACATTTTTATATACATTTTCTGATCTAAGTAACACTTACTATCATAAATATTATCCATTTATACGCTTTTGCAAAATCACGGTTCTGAACGTTGTCGGATACCTTAAGCGAAGTATTTAAAGGAAAATTGTACAATTTCTCAGTTTCAACATCAAACCGTGATAAAAAAAAATCAAAAATCCAATTCAAATTAACTTGTGTGCAGGAAGAAACATTTTTACTGATTTAAAGCCTAAAATAGACTGAACTGGATATTAAAGATAATTCGTAATCTCATGTGAAATTTTGCTAAGAGTTCACTAAAGTCTTCTACATCAGTTTGACATTTAAGATTAATCGCAGTATATACAACAGCCTTTTATTCGCTCTTTATATTTTTACATATAAAAAACATGTCTACATTTCTTTAGAATAGTAGCAATCTATGCTCATCTCGATCAGTTATCTCTAAATGACGTCATATACTGTGTGACGTCAGTGTAGCCAAGATCGCGTGGGATACCATAGCAACAAAAATTTGGCTCAAAATCAAGAAAAGGCTTCAGAACAACGCGAGAAATAGGAAATTAACTAAAATTTATGCCTAACTGCGCAGGGAAGAAAATAATACAGGTAATAAGAGAAATGGAGCCAAAATCTGAATAGTCTTAACGGCAAATCTGCGATTTGTAGATTTCCTTTTTTCCCCTCACTTTGCTAAAGATAAAAATGTTTTATTCAATGCAATAAAATGCTAATGCAACGATATATTTTTTTAAAAAAAATACTAAGAGCTTCACGATTGAAATTATTTCTATTTCATCTAAATTAGGTTTATAATCATGATTCCCCCCTTTTAATTTTTTGCTTCCGATTTATTGCCTTTGATTTTTATTGGATTGTTATTAACAATTCTTTTTATTGCCAATATGTAATACTACTACACTCAACACATTTTTTTCCTTTATTCTGAAATAACATCTCTCCCCAATATAATTTTGTACACATTTTTTTTCTAGCAAGAATCACCTATTTTTTTTAAAACTCTACTTTTGCCGATGTAATCAGAAGATTATCGGTTTATGCCTAACATATGTGAGTGACTTGGTCAATTTCATTGCTTGTTCAATTTGTATTTTAGAGTTACTGGGATTACCCAAGTTTTATAATAACTTTTTTTCTCTTTGTTTTATCAAACTTCAACTTGAACACAACATTTCGTTTTTCAGTATAATTGCGTATTGTATTAAAGTGCTCAGTTCGTAGGATGCAAAAAATAATTTCAATTAAGTTCTAAAAATTTATGTTCAAATTAAGATATTCTTTTTTTTAATTCGATGGTGAAATTTCCAATATATATATATCATATGTGTTAATAAATATTTTTTTTTACTATTAAAAAGGTAATATAAAAATCGTGGTTTTACCGAGGCCAAGATTCTTACCTATGATCCTGACATAAAGCAATCATTAAAATTTCAACGTAATCTTGAGTTTTGTTGTTGTTGTTGGGGCTAATGCCACCTGCCTGACGTAGTCAGAACGAGACCCACAAAATTCATCGTGGCAAGGGGCTAGAAGTACGCCTGTCGTTGGCTTTCAGCACCATACAGGTGACATAACGAATTAGCTCGGCCAAATTACCGGATGGGACGACAGATGGTGACACCACCTATCTCCACCTCCACAATTTTGGCATGGAACTGAAGAGGAGGGAAATATTCTCCAGTCCCCTGCACTCGTGATAGACTCCCGCAAGACTTTCGGACGCACTGATTTAACGAGCACGTACTCCGTATGTTCTCGGAGGGTATTTGGAGGCATCGAACCCAGGCCTGCCGGTCTGGAGTCAAATACTCTAACCACTATACTACCCACGGCCTGAGTTTTTGTTTCAGGATATCAATAATTATTTAAGTAATTTGAGAAACCAAAAGAACAGCTGCTAATAACAGACTTCGTAAAAAACAACAGAAAAAAATAGCTCGTTAATAACAACTGGATTCTTCATTTGAATCCAAGCTGACAGTTAAAATTAAACATAACTGATACATTTGATGATATCATTTTTGATACAATTCGTAATTAACGTGAACACTTGTTATCAAGTAGTGATGAATTGTTGTTAGTAGTTTTATTCATAATTTCAAATTTAATTTTTGTATGTTGTATCTACTTATACACTTAATTTTTACAGAAAACTAATTTGAAATTGTCTATGCATAAAAAAGGAAATGTTTTTGTTTTATAAATGTGTAACAGAGATTTCATTATTAATTTTTTTGCACTATTTTTTGGGGGAAATATTTAATATTTCATCTTACACGATTTCATAAATTTGTGGAACATTTCCGCCTAAATTACCTTTTGTATATTTAACACTATTATTTTACACAGTTTTCAAAGAAACGTATATACGGTGTAAAAAAAGTGTTGAGTGTATTTATTTCTTAGTAATTGATAATTTAGAGACAAAATACATTTCGCGTTTCATAATTTTTTTCTGGTTATTTTAGAGGTCATGTCAGAAAATTAATCAATCAACGTGCGACGATATTTTTTTTTCAGATTTTAATTGTTTACTGATCAAAAAATAATTCTTATATCAATTTCTTCAGAAATAAAATAGGTTTGGATAGCAGAAATGTTATTAATTGAATTATGAAAAAAATCACCAGGATTTTATTTTTGATTCTATTTCTTCATATTTTTTGTCGAACGATTTTTAATTAAAATGTGGTACAGAACATTACACGAATTTTTTTTTCTATTATGGAAATAATCGCTGAATTCTTTAATCTATCATCAATATGACGACATTATATAAAAATTATTTCATCATATTTTTAATAAAATATTAAAATTAAGTAACAAATAACGCGTGTCCTATTTTTTTTACTAATAATTAAATTTTAAATAATTTTACATTCGAATCATGGTGTCCGAACTGTCATATAATATGAAAAAAATTTCCAAACTATGAATATTAAATATAGAATGCAACTTTTCGTGATGTAACTTATAAAATTCCATTACATTGATAAAGTTTGTTTTTGAATATGTAATATATATTCAAAGATTTAATATATAATTTGAAATTCCTATAAACATTTAATTTTGACCTATGCAAAGTTCAATAAGACTATTAAAAATGAAAATACAGTCGGACTTCTATATAATGAAGTCGCTAATTCCCGAACAAAGTTTGTTATATGGAAAATTCGTTATATAAAGGTTCATCTTTTAATATACTCTATATATAAACCACATCAAACAAATTTTAAATTCATTAATCACGTGAAAAAAAGTAATTATTCACACCTTTTTTTAAAATTAATATATGTTTTTTATATATCTTACCTATCAAAAAAGAAAGAAAGAAAGCAAACATTGCAAGTAAAACAAGGAAAAAGAATGTCGAAGAATTCACTGTATTTTCAAAATTAAGACAAAAATTTAATTCTAAAATTAATGAATTTTAAGGACATTTTTTAATTTAAAACATACAAGTAATATTAAACATACATAATTTTATAATTAGAACACACACGGGGAAATGGGACAACTCCACTGAGGGTGAAAGAGGATATCGAAGATGTTTCTAGTGAAGTAGGCAATGTGGGTTAAGGTTGCTCTTCTTGAATGAAACGTCGAGAATTCTGTTGATCTCGGTGAGTTGGGATATAATAAAACCAGTTCAAGATTTATGACCACCACAAAGAGTTTTAAAGAGAGAATAACTTGAATTTTTGTCAGAAATACTTTAAAAAAAGGGAGAGAACAAAAATTGAATCACAAAAGAAAAAGTTCGTTATATAGAAAATGCACTTCTCTATAGAGAGGTTATTTTACGAAGAAAACCTTGAAATGTTCATGGTTCCAGGAAAAAGTTCGCTATATAGAAAAATTCGCAGTATAGAGGTTCGACTGTATATATGAAACGTAATGTTTATCACTAGGTTATACGAAAATGATATAAAGCATTTCCAAATTAGTACTTTATTTATCAAACGCAAATATTTTGTATCATATTTGACATCCTTTAAGCAACTCTTTTAGTTAAATGTTTTAACGGCAAACTCTTTAAAACAGTTATTTGCGAATGGCCGATCAGGAAGATTAGTGGTGAAACGAATTGTGACGACAGATAAAAAAAAATTCTTAGATCCACTCGTTTTTTCATCTGCTTAGAACGTCAAACTATTTAAAATAAAATTTCTGTCACCCAAGAAACTTTAAAAAGAAAATTATTTTATTTCCACATGAACTATTTTACGAACTTTAGAAATCTTTTCATCCAACGTGTCGTGACTGATTGATGTATAAAGTATTGGATACGTCGCTGCATTTAAAAACGCCTCAAGAACTACTTGTTATTTGAAAACTCTCGTACGAGTTCCTGTGTACTCACCGAAAGTAGACAGAAGTATTTAATATATTTCTGTTTTGGGATCTGAACTCCTTAGTATTGCTTTCCATGACGAACTCAAGTTAAAGAAAGCATTTATGTGTCCTCTTGCAACGAGAGATTTGTTAACTTCTTGCTTCTCGCTTCCGTCAAAATCACGTTTTGAAATTTACCTCTCTATTTCTCGTGATATTTCCGGGCTGGAGTGTTCAAAAGTAACGCACTAAAAAAACGTAAACTATCTGTTTCTTATGCTCGGAATCATGTTTATTTCTTATCAGATGATTAGTAACGCGTTTATAGAGTTATTTTATTTTAAACTAGTGTTAGCATAGTCAATATATGCATTAGCGATATGTTTTTGTAACCTTAGCTCCGTTAATTAGTTTCACTTTTCGTGAATACACGTGAGTTGTGTTCTGTGATTTTATATATATATATATCATAATTCTATGATATTTCTGGGGATTGATAAACTAAATGTAAGCCGTGGCGAGAGTGGATGTTACTATTGTAGTGAACCAAAGGATAGGGCGTGGCCGGTGGTGAGTGATTCCTGTATGTTGATGAATTTTCCATGGTAAGATCGACGAGGCAGTCTGTTAGATTAGTAAATCCAATTTATTGTATATCTTAAAACACTTAGTCATATTAATTACAATGAACATGGACGACACAACACAGACAAAGAAACTACAACACACAACACAAAGCAGCCGGCTACATGACATCAGAGAAACGAGCGAATAGAGAAGGCGATTTCCAGAGACATCGGTTTTTATACTCGACGGTGAAAACAACGTGACATTTTTGTAATAAGAGCTCTGATCGGTTACAAGGGCGAGAAAGGGATTTATGATGTAATAATATTAGTCGATTACGATTAAGATCAAGGTGGTGATTTCGAACCAAATAATAAAAAGATTAGTTGAATATTATTAAAAGAGTTAATTATAAGGATGCTAGGGGGAATTATTACATTTATATATATATATATATATATATATATATATATATATATATATATATATATATATATATATATATATATATATATATATATATATATATATATATATATATATATATTGTATTCATTATGGAGTTAGTCAGGAAGTAAATCGAATTCTACTTTAAGTATAAATGGATCTGAGAGTGATTCTGAAAAAATTGATTGTTTTGAAAGTTTTAGTACATCTGTGTGTGTGTGTGAGAGAGAGCTGTGTTGATGAATCTGTACTGTTATGTGAGATGTTGGCATTTTTGTCTCATACTTTGAAGTTTAACCCACAAGAAAAATTACTAATGTGTTTTTACATTAGGCATAAGTGTAAAAAGTTCTCCTTTAAAGTTTAAAACACGTATTTTTTATTTTTTTTCTTTGCCGAAAACCACCATTTAGTCATAACACTCCTGAGAATGTTGGCTTTTCTTAAAAAATTAATTTTTTGAATTTCGAACTAAAAATTTACCCAAAATTTAAATATAAATGTATATATTGAATACATATTTAGCTTTCTATAATTTTCTTGAATAAAAAACAGGCACTTTTAGGACCGTTTTTTTTCAAAATTACCCGACCGTTAAGGGGTTAATATATTTTTTTTATTTGGCTTGCAGCTAAAACGTTGTCTCACCTACTGCGCCCGTTTCGCAATTAGTTATATGAAAACTATCCTGTGTGCTACTTTACACATTTTCACATCAGTTATAACTAATAGGTTCGTTCTATAAACTCGACTGTTCAAACTACAGTTAGAAGTACACACACACATATATATGTGTGTATGTGTGTGATAATTCAGTTACTATATGCAAGACACTAATAAGATCCTTAGTTTTATATGGCATTGAGTGGAGAGCAATAAGAAAACTATATTGAGTTGAAAACTATTGAGATTTGAAGCAAAAATATTGAGAAGACATTTGGAACAGTGAAGAAAAATGGGTCTATAGAATACTTTACAATTTTGAATTACAAAGGAAATTAAAGTAATTAAGTATTTTCACACCTAAGATGACTTGGCCACATATTCAGGTATGATAACATTTCAATTAAGCAAATAATGTTTTTGAAACCAGAAGGCAAGAGAAAAAGAGACGGACCCAGTACAAGATGACTGGACAATATAAAAAAATCGATTGATAAACATTGGCATAAGTAGATGGAAAACTATGGCAATATAAATAGATCAAGATGGTTAAATTAAACAAAACAGCCTTGGCCAAAAATCGGCTGTTATGCTTTACGAAGAAGAATTCACTTACTATTTTTCTCGAGACTATTTAATTCATAATAGTATTGAGCTGTCCAAAACGTTGTGCGTTAATTAATTTTTATTTTACCGACGTAATGAGAAGTATAACTGAAACTTTATCTCCCCAAAATCAGAACCAATAACTAATAATATTGCTAAAAAACAACAAAAAAAACCCAATTTTTTTTAAGAATATGCTTTGCATCATATTTTTCGATTCTCACGGGCAAATTTTTCGGAAATATTTCGTTCAATCATCTAATTTGCAAAGGTAATCTATTGCTAGAAATGAATAAATATTGCATGTGCTAAACATTATCATAAAAATTGGATTTATTGATCTAATAATACTTATTTTTAAAACTTAATCCTTATGTTGCCTATCCAATGTAAACTAAGTCATGAATTAAGCACAGAAGTGAATTTAAGCATAAATATAAATAAATTGTAATGTTTACCCCCAAATGGTATAAAAATTTACACCGACACGCACACATTTTGTGTATTTTACTAGAAATTCTTTCTAAAAAATAATAAAAATAAAATCTTTTTTAAAGCTCTCCAAATCTTCTGTTTGGTCGCGGAAGGAAATTTTAGTTTCCCCAGCATATATGCGTCATTAGTTTTATGTGTATTTTTCACACCGCTAATGTCGCGCTGGAAACAGTAAAGTAAAAAACGTTGGCAAACTGTCTCAAACTCAACGAGTGACACACTAAAAAGGAAAACAAAAAGTGCAAGAAAATAAAGCGACGACAGGAAAAAAAGAAAGAAAATGAAAACTTTAAAAAGAAGAGTATAGAATGAAGAAACACACTTAAGAAAATGTGTGCACGCAGTTGAAGATTTTTATCCCCCCAAAAAATAGAACATATTATCTGAGTGAACTAAATTAGTATGAGGATTAATCTCTTTTGAAAAAATAAATAATAGGAAAAGTGATTAAATCACAATATTTAAGTAAAATAGGTGAAATATAAGGTCCTCAGACAAAGCATGTGACATAATATTACACATGCGGTATGTTCATTTTGCAGCATTAAATTTGAATGAAGATTAAAACATTAAGAATTGTCCAAATGCAAAGTGGACAGGTTCAATAAAAAGAATGAATTTATTAGAAATAAAAAAAAAGTATCTCTGGGAGCTGTGACACAGATCCCATCGGTTCGGCAGCGGTTTTATGTCTGTACTCTGGAAAGAACGTGGTTCATTCTTGAGAAAATCCTGCCCAGCTTCCTTCACTTCATCGTCCAAATAGAAACCTTGTACTGTCTTTTGTAGCATAAAGTTTTTAAAAACACAGGGAGACAAATCTGGACTGTACGGTGGGTGTTCTACATTCTCCAAATGAATTTTAAGTTGTCTTGGTTTCCCGGGAGAGTGTGGGTGGAAATTGTCATGTAGATCCAATGTCGTTTGTTGCCCTTCTCGCAAACTTTTACGCCAACTCTTCCAAAACTTTCGACCTAAATTTTGCTCCCCATAGATAGTTCGTTGATAGATATATCCGCATTAAACTCACCTCCTGAAATCACAAACCGTACTAATGCACGTTGTTCTAAACTGGACGCATTCTTATGCTGCACGGATTTACTTTCAATTAATTTCCGACATCATATGAGGTGTACACTTCCAACCGACCTTCATGTCTCTGTTTCGTGGCTCTGCTGTAGCTGCACTCATTCTAAGGCAATCTCATATATCCACTTTTCATTTGGGCAACACTTTTAGTAAACCCAATGCTAGGAAATCCCAGTTTAAAATACAATTTAACTTGTCCGTAATTATCACGAGTTTTAAACATACCCCAACCTGCAATTTACTGGTTATTAAATATGTTCATGTGGGAACCGGAAATGAAAGATTACAAATGTGTTTTACGTTAGAGTATAACCATAAGTATGGTATTTGCGTAATGTCCAAAATATGAACAATAATACGATTTATGAATGTTGCACTGCAGAAATATCTGATTTAATTGCATATCTATATATACAAAAGAAGAGAGACTCACTATTCACTGATCACTCCCGAACCATTAGACCAATAGACTTGAAATATAGGAGGAATGTTCATTTTGTTGAGTAAAAATGAGCTGAGATCGAGTCTTAAGGAAATTGACTTCCAAGAGAGGTTGGGAGAGGCATATAGTTTTTAAAAAAAATCGTTTTTGATCTAGTACATCTAAAAACCTGGAACTTGACAAGAATGTTTCTGTGTTGAGTAGAGATCCCCGAACCTCGAAGTATCAGTTTTGCCGAAATCGACTCATAAGGTAGGTTGCGGGAGTTACACGGGTGTCATAGACTAAAATTACTGTATTTTTAATCAGACCAACATACTTGAAATTTTGTACGATTGCTTCTTTTGTTGAGTAGATATCTGATACAAATAGGTTTTGCGGGTATTAGGCACCAAGATGGTTGTGCAAGGGCATTTCGTTCTCGTTTTTGATTTATTAAACTTACAGACTTAAAATTTTCCAAATGCAATGCAAATTCGCAATTATTTTGTTAAATAGAGATGAGAAAAAATGAGTTTTGTGGAAACCGATTTTGAGGGTTCTGGACTCAGGGAGTGTAAAAAGTAAATGCACGTTTTTTTTCTTCAGGATATCGATTAATTCAAAATTGTAGCTAGTATAAAATTTCTCTGTTTGGATTAAATATTACACTAGCTATACAAAAGAAAAATTATACACTTCAAAAAAATGGAACATTATTAAATGATCTTTATTACCAGAAGTAGATGAAGACTTACCGAGCAGAGAAAGGAGTGATTCAAAATATTTCATGTTTCTTATGCTGACCAATCAGTAAGAAGTAGGTCAACCAATCAAGTTGCACTTACTAGTAGCATAAAGAAGTGGACTAAAATAATTCGAGAATGATTGATCGAAGAATTTTAGCGTTTGAAATTGGGTGTCAATATCTATTTTGTGGATAGATGTGTTATTAAAATTTTGGAGATACCTGAAATGTGTGGATATTTTAAATGTTTGTGAGTGTTGAATAAACCATGATGATTTTGTGAGATATTCATTTCGCGATATCCACCAAAACATAAGAAATTATCTTAAAACTAAAAATGGAGATCGTTTAAAAATATGGTAACGAATTTTGTGTAAATAATTTAAGTACTTTTAATAAGTTCATATTACTTTCTGTTGCATCTAACTTAACTTAACTCACAGAGGCCCAACAGCCCATGAGGGCCAAGACCTACTGTGTCCAACTCAGTATATGCGACCTTGGGCCCTAAAGTGCACGAGCAAATGATCCGGTTAGGTGATCAGTCTGCCGCGAAACTTCCAGTGTTAAGTTCCCAAACAATCTTAGTACTCATTCATCGACCCACTAGTTAAATGGTAAATCCTACCTTAATATCCGACGAAACGGCGCTCTATCTGATCCTAGCTGAAGTTGTGGTTCACTGGCGTGCAATGGTATGCACCTTGACTACAGGCTCTCTCTCACGGGTAACCTCTCTTGACTGTCACTTAATTTCACGATATACTCTTCACACTTGAAACACGGACTATCATAACACTCCCCAAATGCCACCCCGCTTACTCTTAACTTCTGTTACTTAAAAGCTTCCTAATTTGCATCTGTGAAGATCCCCTTGGATCTCACTTTGAGAACGAGAATGATTTTGAGTCAAATAAGAATCAGTAGCCATTTTTATAAATAACTTTCTTTATTTGGTTATCTTTCCCAAATATAATCAAAGATTTTTAATAACAACTAAATGAAAATAGCTTTATGAGGTTTAAAAGGGACTTTCCTTTATATTAACTTAAATATTTAATGATCCAATTAATTAACAATTAGAATATCGATCACGCAGAGATTACCGCGATAAGAGATCCCACAATTATATTCAATAATGTTCCTATAGAACATTTAACTTTAATCTCACTCCTAATATAAAACTTTATAATGGGACTTTAATTATAATTCAATATTTACCACACTGCAGCTCAGCTCTTCCTGAGATTTATCCACCTAGAAATCTTCAATAATAAATCTCTAACTTCACCATTATACCTTCCTGCTTCAATCTCTCTCTCCTACTGCTTTTTACTTTACTATTCCTGTTTGACTTAAATACTCTATCTAATCTGCATAACAAGGAATCCTGTCCTCTTTTTGGAGCTGATTGGAAAAGGGTAGGGGAATTAAATTTCTCTAAAAAAGACATCTCAGAAGGTTAGTGATAAAGTTCCGTATAGGTTTGTCACACATCTTTCCTTCACGTTTTACTTCTCGGGTTGGTTGGGAAAAGTGCCATTTATTCTGGCCCCAAAGAATCCAAAAGGACATGCTAATGAAAAGACGCGTGAGCCCGTCACAATATGCAGTAAAAATTATTCCCAGTGTATTTATCATTGTTATCTTATAAGCGTGCAATATAATTGTACTTATTCATATGGGAGACTAAATATAATTTCAAAAGAAATGACCTCGACTTCACTCATCCTTTGACAGACAGTTATAGTGAACGATGGGCACTGTTCCAACGTGCTTTTATGTGAGTATTGTATTCCTAAATAAGAAAACAGCGTCAAAATGTTTGGATTGCAATTCAAACCACACCCCTCAGCAGATAAAAATCAATTTCTACTCTGTAGATTTAAATATCGCTATTAAACGCTCAAATTATTATTTAAATGCTGTAGTGGTAACAGTTAAAGAATTAAAATTCAGGAATCGTGAAATATAAAGAAAAATGCCGGATACATTTTTCCTTCAGAAAAATTAGCACATTTGATATGCACACATACATAGACATTATGGAGACGTAGCAGCATTGGTCTCATATAATATTCTCACAACTTTGAGCATGTTTTTAAAATCTTTTTCGATTTTTATAGTCAAATGTACAAATATAATAATGTAAAATACTATACTTAATTTAATTAAACAAGCATATACAGAAAAAACTGGTCAAAATCCACTCTAATTAAAATAATTGCTCTGTTATACACATTCCAAATTACCGTGAAATCCGACATATAACGTGCACCTATACTTTCAAGCTTTAATTTTTAATTTTGAGGTATATTCGCCGTCTAACGTGCACTCCCTCCCCTTTTTTTAGAAAGGAACTTGCAATGTACGTTAGCAATGCTATTATGATTTATAGCCAATTATTCGTTCGAGGTATTATCCAAGGATATTGAAAAAAAATGGTAAAATGGTATATTTCTAGAAAAATAACCCCTTTAAGTTCATAATGTATGACATTTCTTTTAAATAAACAGTAATCCGAGTTTGTAGAATTTTTTTAAGCACACATATCTTTATTTTACTTTTTGCAGCTATCATTTTTATACCCGGAGTATAACTCGCCCCGTAAATTTTGATCTTATTTTTTGTGTTAAAAGCGCGCGTTGTACGTCGGATTTTACGGTAATCAATTTAAAATATCTGCGGGAATTTAAAATAAATTTTAAGGGGATTTTTTTCTTAAAATTTTTGATTTCGAGTCCGTGTCCCCCTCCTCCACCCTGTCTTCGGGTGTCGAATGTGATGTTCTTTTGATGGTTTGAATGCTATATTCACTTTTATTCTCTAACTAACCCCTTAACTGGCGAGGAAAAGTTACGAATTTCAGCCCCCCTCAGTGTCACGGTTTTTTCCACAAAAAGGCGTTATTACGTGGTCTGTTGAGGAAGAAAGAAAAGACCACCCATTCTACTTTAAAAAAGAAAGAAGAGGAAAAAAAATGATAAAATAATAAGATGAAAATAAAAAATAATTAACCTCTCTAGAGTTACAATATAGTAAAAAATAAATTATAACCTATCTGTTCTGTGATATATCCTGAAACAGGGTTGAGCACATAAACCAGTATCACATTCAACACAATCGTACAAAAAAAATTTAAAAAGTTTCTATTACACACGGTAAGCGAAAATGACAGCAAATGAAGAATAGAAAAAAGCAAACTCACACGAAAAAACTAAAGCTAAAAAACAAAACAAAAAGATTGCTTGACTATGAATTTTATCGTTCGTTGAATATATCCTTTCAAATTCCATCCTCGCCTCTTCTACGAAATAGGTAAACTCTTCAATATTACTATCAATGTATTGTTGTTGTATTCCAAAGCCATGGGACTAGTAAATACAGCAGCACAATATAAAGTCCTCCTTTGGTAGGACGAGTATACACGTCCGGGGCACTAAAGGGATTAAAATAAAGATCCTACTATTTTTATGACATTATTATAGGTCATTTTTGTATAAATTTATATAATGTAAAAACAAATCTCGTTTTGCTAATATACGAGGGAGAGTCAAAAACTAAAGGGAATTATACAATTGACAACACACACAGCGCTAGTATTCATCGCTGAATGAGGGGAATTTGCAGCACTTCTATACAACGTGTCATTGGAGAGTATAGCAGGCCGTTCACCATGACAGCTTCATTGTGGATCTGTCCCAAGGAGGAAATAAAGACAGTAATTGCCTTTTTAATTGGGGAAGGCGTGAAACGTGCGCTGGGAACAAACCATACCTTTCTTCATTATATCCTCAACGGCTTGCAAATAGCCCTCAATGGTTGACATCGATGGGATGCCCAATTTTTCATCATCACATAAAGAAGTTCTTCCCTGTTTTAAGTGTTCTATCCATTCATATAGATCTTGTTTCGTGATAAACAACTGTCACTGAACTGCGCTTGCATGCAACGGATAATTTCAGCAGTTTACATAACAAACAGCGAATCGTTGCCCTCCTTTCCACTTTGATGCAAATCGTCCATAGAGGTAACAGGTTGGACGGTCTGCTCTACGACTACGATGGAAGACGATTTATACGTTGTATCACTGAATGAGGGGCAGTGTTGCCCACTGTCCCTCATTCAGGACTTGCTACTAGCGTTGTTGCCAAAGTTTGGAAAAGGAAATTGCAAAGTCGATTTTATATATACATATTTGACTATCCCTCGTATATATGAGCTTATTTAAATATGTAAACAGTTCTCTTCTACGTCTACATATACGTATGTCCTCCTGTGACTTGATTTTGTAGCTCTAATTGCTGTCGGGTGAGCTTTTGCATCCTCGGAGTAATAAATGAATAACATAAATAGTAAAGTTACTATGTGTTGTTGTTGTGACTAATGCCACCTGCCTGACGAAGTCAAATCGAGGCCCGCGAAATTCATCGCGGCTAAGGGCTAGAATTTTACGCCTGTCGTTAGCCTTAGCCTTGAGCACCATGCAGGTGGTAGCACGGTTTTGCTCAGTTCCACCCCAATTTAGAAGGAGAAAACCCTGGGGGTGGTCAGGCGCCTTCCACCAACCACACGAGAGGACTTGCGGCTCGACGGCTATTTAGAATACCTCCATGCCGCAAAGGCACTATACATTTAAAAACATCCATGTCTTCTCCGGGATTCCTACAGAGTCCCAACGGAATCGCAGTCAGCGTCGCTAACCACTATAACGGTTGGGCGACAAAGTTACTATACATATATATTTCCAATTTATATCACTTTTTTCCTCTTCATAAATTTTTAAATTTCTGACGTCGCCTTTTATGTTACTCTATTTATTTTATCTATACTTGAACAAATCCTGTATACAAAAAAAAAGAAAAATCTTTTGATTTTGTGTGTGTGTGTGTGTTCTTATAACACTTTAGATTTAACACTGACAATTTTTGTTATTCATTAAGGAGGCTTGAGAAGTTCCTGAAATTTATTTAATGGATCTTTATTGAGATACTTCGCATTCCTGACTTTCATCCATGATTTCTTACAACATCTTCAACGCTCGAATACACGATATTAATTAAAATCAAATTTCAGATATCCAAAAGAATTCTGAGGATGCAATAGCACTTGCCTTGTTTGAATATAAAATAATTAAACTAATTGCAAAAGACTAAATTTTGAAATAAAGATATTTATGATACAGCTTAGCTTATCTAAAAGTATGTTTTTAAGTTAGTGAAGTAATTAAAGTGTGAAATACAGGCATTTTTTTTAAAGAAAATTAATAATTAAATAGAAAAGTTTTAAGTTAAAAATATATATATAAAACCATTACCAGGAGTAAAAGGATTTCTCTGTTTATTTGTTTATTATTGAACATTTTACGGAAAAATTTAAAATATTTCGTTTTTCACTACTTCAGAAATTCAGAATTAGGTTACATTAGTATAATATCAGAATATTGATAATTTTAAACCTTTTTGTTTTTTATGCTTGTTTTAACCTTTATAAACATTTGAATTGGATAAATTTTAAATTGGTTTTCATTTAGTACAAATATTAAAGCTAATTTTATCTAATTCAAAATATTATTTGTGCAAATTCCGCAGTACAATTGTTGAAAATTTGGGTTATTAAATTCGTTTTGTTCTTTATTTTTAATTTTTACACTTTCAAAATAAACTGAAACAAAATAAATTGAAAACTTAGAACACACGTTAAAAACAAATAAAATAAAATTTAACTTTATGTATATAATCTATTAACCCACCTAACAAAGAGAAATGTCAAAGGAAATAGGGAAATAAGAATACGATTTAGGAAATTTTTTTTAAAGAATGATCCAACAATTGTCCTTCATATTTTTCCCACCCTATTATAGGAATTTGAAAATAATGTTATTCAAATAATCATAAGCATCATTATTCGAGTGCGACAGAAACTGCCTTTTATGAGAGCCGTGTAATATATGATGCTCTTTTTTCACTCAGATAATTTATGTCAGAAACAACGAATTGTGAACCTACTATAATCTTGAGGAATATTAACTCATATGATACATTACTATAGTTCAAGAATTATTTTCTACACAATTTGCTTGTTTCAAGTTAAGTCTAATATTGCAAAGACTAATTCAACATACCCAAAGTTTTTTTTTAATCAACTGGTCAATGTCTTCGTCACGATGACAAATCATTTGGGTATAACACAGTATAGCGTATACCTCGTACAAATTAATTCAATACTTTCTTGGTTACATTACTTTTAATTACTGAAGTATTCGTATTAGGAAGAATACACCAACTTATAAATTTCAAAGTGTTAATCTGGAATATTTGTTCATTCTCACATTTTTAGACATGCTCCTTTTTCATGAGGTACAACTAATAGTTTTTATACACATACACACAGACCCTGAACGTGCATATTTCTCTGATATTATTCCAAGTTGGTATTTAGAAGTGATTGATGTAGTACTCTAAATGAATTATAAAAAGTTTTTAGACATCTTTCCTCTCGTGAGCTACATTGCGAAGTAATGTGCAACTATAGTTGGCTTCATAATCAATCACTCTTTATAATTATATGCACTATCCTGCCATTTACTGCACATAGCTACATTTTTTAATTTACTTATTAGTCACTTGAAAAGCTATTACTTTTTGTAATCGGAACATAGTTTGGAATAAAGCAATGATTAAAATACCTTATTTTGACATATGATCTAACATAAAAACTCAATGAATAATTAAGATTATCCTCGACAGATTTAACGCGTATGAACTCGTACAGAAAGTGTTTTCAGTGACACTAGGTTTCGAACTCAAGACTCGACAACGTCGGCCCTGACCTGAGTTACTGACCATGACCACTCGATTACTGCTACTGCACATTTATAAGCAATAAATAGACAAAAAAATTTAGAACAAGCCCATTTTCAGTTGATCTAAGGTTTCTTCAGCTTCGTAGTCATTTAAAAGGAACGTTTACATAAAGAGACATAAAAGCTAAAAATAAAAATTGCTTTGTCCTATTTAAAGAAAATAAGGGATTTTTAAGGGGGTTCACCCATGTGAAGGCCTTTTTTAAGCATTCTTAGGGAATTTTTTTTGTTGGCCATGTAAAATGATAAGACTTTAACATTTTTTATCATTTATTTATATGTATTTCAAGAATTTGTATATAAATGTTTAGGTGAAAATATCCAATAGAACGTGAATTATAGCGCTCTGAACACACTCGCCTCGAAAAAATTTACGCTCACTTCCTCCACGATTCCGGCTATTGGCTTATCTAAAAAAAGAAAAACTAACGGCGTTTTAATCTATAAGCTTAAATGCATAGAATGGATTATACTCAATTGAAAGATCAAAAATTGGATTTTAGGTAGATCTCCGAAAAAAAGGTTTCGAATTTCATGTGGTTTTTGTTTAAAAAAAATATAAACGTTTTGAATTTTTAATGATCGTAGTCCATTTGGTTTATATATATGTGCTAAATTACCCTATATATTTGATGTCATTCGGTCAAACTGTTCTTGAGATACGATGGAGAAACGTTTGAAAAATGCGTTTAAAATTTCGATTAAAGCAATGGAAATCTTAACTTAGCGCACCGAACAGCTGCTCTTCTAACACTTGTTTCTTTATAACGACTTCCAATTTTAAAAAAATTCACTTGACCACCATATTCTTGACATATTAAGGAGACAATTTATAAAAAAAAAAAGTTCGATTTTTGGAACCCATAACATGGGTGAAACCCATTAATCAGTTTATTTATCATTGTTCGTTTTTGAATAAGTAGGCCTACATTTTTTAGCTTCTTTTTTTCCTTTTTCTTCAATTTTATTTCATTAAATAGGTTAGGTCGTCAACACATTGCTTTACAATTTGATATATTTTCCAAAAAAAGAAATTCCACACTTCGTTTATGATAAATATTGCATGTTTAGCGAAATTCATTTAAGGTATCCGATTACTTGCGACAACTTTTTTTTTCAAAAATAATGGAGATATGGAGATTTTTTTAGTACATTTTAAGAAAAAAAAGGCTAAAATTAAGAAGACAAAAATAAATTATTACTACTAAATTGAGACAAAATGGGTAAAAATTGACAAAAAAAGTTATATAAATGGAGCCCGCGTTGTACAAATAGCAATTCAACCAATTATCATTTTTTTAAATTTTGATATGTTACTTTGCTATATCCTTTTTAAAATGAACTTACGATAAGAGATATTTTAATTTTAATAAAAACTAGAGTAAGTTATTATACGAAATTGCTTAAAAAACAGTGATTATATTCATATAAAGAACAGTAATTTGTAATAAAACAGTGATTGATAAATCTGAAGGTTAAAACATTTTTACTGTTATACAGAAAATACACAAGAAATGTCAGTAAATTATTTTAAAAACGTTTAGAACAATCACTGTCCCCGTTTCAGCTTTTCGAAAAAAACACATTTCGAGTAAAACGCAGTTTAAAGTTTGACATCATATGTAAGGTAAATGCTTTTACTAAAACACTCGTAGTGTTTGTTCTAGTGAATGGAAAATAAAAATCTTGGTATTTTTATCAAGCCAATTAGATTACCTATAAAATATAATCATAAAAATCATTTTCAGTTTTTTTTAAAAAAAAATATGATTTCAGAATAGTCCTTAAGTACTTAAGTAGAAAGTACATATATGTATTTGCAATCATAATCACTTAAAATGTTTTCACATAAGTATTTATTTCAGAGTATGTTATTTCAAATTTGTATTAACTTACATTTTTTTTACCTTTTTACAGTTTATATAGTTGTTTTTAACAAAAGATATATCAAAGAAATGGTGGGGTTTTTTTTATCGAAAAATTCTCTTTTTTATTACGTTACACTAGACGGTCTTAGAACTCAATATTAAACACAGAAAAATAATAAAGTAGAGAAAGCGTAGTACAAAATTGAAACTTTTCACATTTTATTGAATTTCAGATACTCTAAAGATTTCACAGCAGCCTTTCGTCAATGATATTTTCACCGGGAGAAACAAACGATTTTTTATAAAAATGTACTTCCCGCCGTTGCTAGAACTTTTCTCGTTTTTTTTTATTAGTGCCATATACCCTTTTTACAATCATGATATTTTTTCACCTAAAATAATTTCTGAAGAAAAGGTACATTTATAAAAAGAATATTTTTCGTCGTTGATTTATGGTTTAGAAAAATGACTTATAGGTTTAAGCTAAAAAGACCTATGCTTTTTTATATTATTATCACAAGTACCAGTATACATCACGCATAGAGCATGAAAATAAATTTCCACTAAAAACGGATTTGTATTGGTTGATTCAAATAAATATCGCCAAATACAATTATAATAATTCTTTTGGTGTAAAACCTCGCATTTCTCCAATAGGCTAAATTTATGCAACGCCACAGTCACATAATAAATGCAATCACGTGTTTTCAACCTATCAGTTCACGAGCTTCACTGTTGCCAACTTTTGCTGTTTACTAAAATCTTTTTTTTAAAAAATGTAAACTTGTCAACACAACCACGCTTCTCGGATGAAAATTACGAGGTATTTAGTTAAAATTTAACTACCCTCTCATCATAGTTAATATTATATAAGAAGTAGTAAATAATAATGATAAAGTTCCTCAAAAATAATTCGTTATCAAAAATATTAAAGTGAGTAAAAGCAAGTACATCTTAAAGCATGGACACAGGGCCTCGTCTTGTTTTCGATTCAGCCTTTCCAAAATCACAATTCGAATAATTTCAACGGTCAAATGTTATTTCCTGCTGTATGAACCGAAGAACTGGGAATTTCGGACAATATGTAAATTGGCTACATGTGATGACCGTCGTCTACGTATAGGCCTAGGTCTGCCCCCATGCACCATCATTACTCATTCAGTAAAAAGGTGAAAGTCAGTCGAACCAGTTTGTGCGGATGTAAGTCATGCAAATTTATTTGTTTCAAGTTATTGTTTGTACGAGTATTAGGCAATGTGCGCTATTTACTATCTACATTTTAGGATCGTGGGGGGAGGGCCTATATTTGTGTCGGATCCCAGGGCCTACTCTTGAGTAGGAGCCCAGAGCCTCCAGAAGTCTTAAGATGTCCCTTCATTAAAAAAGCAATGGAAAAAACATATGATCTTCTGCAGAGCGAGACTACAATTGAACAATGGTAGGAAGAGCGTAGCTAATTGGATACAAAAGGATTATAAGTAATGAGTTCCGCCTGTGGAAGCGGAAGCAAAGGGCTTTACATTGCTCTTAATGTTGTTTTTCTATCTTTATTTTTCAACACAAATAGGTAAAAAAGCCATGCACTTGATTTGAAAACACACGCATAATATATACATTTTCTTTTCCTATTTTTAAATTTTTTTCAGGAATTATAATATTTGAATATCTGCAAGCGCAATTATCCAAATTGAAATTGTATCGAAATTTTATACAAGTCCAATATCAATTTTGAATCCAATGGAGATTACGTGATTTCATTTATCGTGCGACTGTCATGAATTTAACTCATTACGTTCAGGTGACGAAGTCGAATCTTGAATTGGCAACCTACTCTCCAACTTTTAACACTTTACAAAAGAATGATTGTTCAGTTTTTCTTAGAAGGACAAAAATCCTATTACTCCGTATTTAAAAGAATGGAGACTTGTGCTAGTGAACCTCTAAACTACCAATGTGACCTACAATGAAACAGATAAAACATATACCGAATTTTTCGAACCATACTTCATCCATTTTTGTGTAGAAAAATTGACGGTATTTGTACTGTGACATTTTTACATCACACAACTAAAAAATCAGCTGCTTTCAATTGACACTAATAGCTCACGCTCTATTTATTTATTTATATTGGTGGAATTTTCAATCCTTAATAAAATACCTCTTAAAGCGCTGAAATGAGCTGAAATTTTGTATACATGATTATTTTGGATAACAATATAATAATTTGATTATAATTAATACAAATTGATTGATTAAAACTAATTATTTAAATAACTACAAATACAGCCACGTTGGCATCAGTTTTGGCGACTTAGCGATTTTGGCAACTTGTGTCAAAACTTGAAACGTTTTTTTTCCTCACGTTTTAAGGTATCCGACTACATTCGGAACCGTGATTTAAAAAAAGCGCATAAATGGATAATTTTCATTATATTTAGTGTCACTAAGATTAGAATACATGCATAAAACTGTTTAAAGGACATTTTGACAAAAAAAAATTATTTAAATATAATATTTTGGCAAAAAATTAACTTAGAATAATCTTTTTTTCCAAATGTTCTCCTTTTGTGAAAAATGGTTCTATTATAATAATATTTTACCTGTATATAGCTCAGACCACTCTACAGAGGCTCAACTAGAATTTTTGGAAAATTCACATTATTTTCAGAGTTGCCACCAGTTGAAATAATTATTGGTGTTTTCTTAAAATTGCTCCCCTCTGTTGTCGCAAAATATGAATAAACCCATTTTTAAGTTATATATTTCAAAAATTCTAGTTGAGCCTCTGTAGAGAGGTCTGAGCTATATACAGGCAAAATATTATTATAATAGAACCATTTTTCGCAAAAGGAGAACATTTGGAAAAAAAGATTATTCTAAGTTAATTTTTTGCCAAAATATTATATTTAAATAATTTTTTTCTCAAAATGTCATTAAACAATTTTATGTATACATTCTAATCTAAGTGACACTAAATATCATGTAAATTATTCATTTATGTGCTTTTTCAAAATCACGGTTCCAAATGTAGTCGGACACCTTAAGGCATTCAGTTGAACTGAAATTTTATATATACGATTGTTTTGGATGACAATACGATACTTTAATGACAATTAATGAAAATTAATTACCGCTTAATGCTGTGATTCTGTCCTATGTACATACATATTTATATTAATTGTAACTATTTAATAAAAAAATTAGCTAAAATAAATTTTTCTTTGTTGATCTAAGTAAGAATTGACTTAATTTTTTTATATTACTTGTTGTGTATAGGAAAACGCCGTTCTTATGCACGCGTGCACTCCTATCAATTGCGGGATCGTGTCATCTGACATTGCCCCGGCAATCTATGGCCGTGAGAAAACCAGACGGTTGGACACCTAATTAATCTTATGAATAGTTTCAATATAAATGTATATACTGCAATTAATTGTTGTGCCAAAAATAAACCAATCATTTAGTTTCCTAACTCTCCCACTGCCATTAGTTTTCTCAAACATCACAGCACATGATATCATCGATAAGTCTATCAACTCAAAACACGTCAGCAAAATCCGTGCTATACAGCCAATATTGGCAAGCCGGTCTCATGCATGTTTAAACACCATACAAATAACGTCGACAATAGTAAGAGAAAATATTTGAAATGGCGACATTTTTTAATTTTGCAAAATTCCTCGTTGTAATACAACAATGACATCAATGTTGTATAAACCCCATTTGCCATTTTTACAATAAATGTTATTCATAAAATAAATTTGTACAAAAATAGTTGTACAGCAAATATAAATTTGCACAACAATAGTTGTACAACAAATAGATTTGTGCAACAATAGTTTCCCAAAAAATAAATTTGTACAACAATAGTTGTACAACAAATAAACGTGTACAACAATAGTTGCAAAACAAATAAATTTGTACAACAAATTTCGTACTTAAGTACAACATGGACTCGTATTCCAAGTTTGTCATATGGTCCAAAGGGAAGTTAAAATATTCAATTTAATATTCTTTTTTTAAAAATAGTTTCATTAAGTTAGAGGCAGTGCGTCTTATGGTGTGAATAAAAGGGTATTTGTAGCAACTGAAATACTTTTTTTTAAATTCTCAACATGCAATATAGTTATTTGCTTTATAATTTGGGGAAAAATATTAAGTATCGCTCAAGCATTTAGGGTGATAAAGAAAAATTGTATGATGCCGAAAAAGAGTACACGCAATATAAAAAAGTATATCTCTTAAAAATTTTTAAAAAATAACACATATATTTACAAAAGATTTTGTTTCAAATAAATTTAATTTACACAGAGTGAACTTATTTATTATATACTTGTTTAAAATACATTTTTTTAAAAATCATAATGGAATTTTATAACGCAGACAAAAAATAACTAAGTTTATTTACTGTTAAATTTTCCTGTATTATCAAAATATTTTGTATAAACCAACATTAGTAATTCCATTGAGATTACACAGTTTATATCTGACATAAATTCAAAACGTGCGAAGGTTTTTAAAAGCACATTTTTGCTTCGACAAATCCCATACACGCAAACAACATTTCGTATAAAAAGTAAATAAGTTTGTCCATTATATGGCTTCAAATATTGATATTTTACTAAAACTAAATAAAGGAAAATATCTGTATCATAAAACATTTGAAAATTATTATTTTTTAAATAAAATATAAAGATTATAATTTAAAATCAAAATATAGCAGTTCTTTGTGTAACTGTTTTTTGTATATATTACGTGTTTTCTTATTTATTTTTAACCATGTAACTGAAATATTTTTGATTTCTTCATACAATAGTCTATATACTTCACATGTCTGACTTAAGTATTATCTTAACTAAAGCTTTTTATTTTCATAAAAAAACATTTCTTATACCAACATAGTAACTATCCAACGTTACTCGATTTCTATTGAATTGTAAAACCAAATAACTAGAAGCAAACTTTTGAAATTTATTACGTTATTTCATGAGTTTTATTGCACAATATATATATGTTTAATGCCACAATTATTTTTAAATAAAAAATACTAAGAGGAAATTTTCAAAAAAAAAAACAGAGGTATCAATCCTTTATGTACATTAGTGAGGATCGAATTTTATTTTCAGAATTTCGAATCTTCTTTTTGAGATAAAGATGTTCTTTGGGATATAGATGATGGAAATAAAGATATTTGTTATGTTAAATACTTCTACAAGTGAGAGAGAGAGAGAAATAAAGTCTAATTAAAAGGTGTTTTTTTAGAGGTATTAAACTTTAAATGGCAATAAAACAACGATGTATTATTCAATTGATATGGATTTTTTTTATTCGAAAGATAATCTTGTGGCATTACATTTTAAATATGATTTCTGACATAGGACAGCCACGGCTGGCTCGGATGTAGTCCAATCTGCACGTCCAATTTTCGATGACTTTTTCCAACATCTGTGGCCGTATATCGGCAATAACACGGCGAATGTTGTCTTCCAAATGGTCAAGCGTTTGGGGCTTATCCGCATAGACCCATGACTTAACATAGCCCCACAGAAAATAGTCTAGCGGTGTTAAATCACAAGATCTTGGAGGCCAATTCACAGATCCAAAACGTGAAATTAGGCGGTCACCAAACGTGTCTTTCAATAAATCGATTGTGGCACGAGCTGTGTGACATGTTGCGCCGTCTTGTTGGAACCACAGCTCCTGGACATCATGATTGTTCAATTCAGGAATGAAAAAGTTAGTAATAATGGCTCTATACCGATCACCATTGACTGTAACGTTGTGGCCTTCATCGTTTTTGAAGAAATACGGACCAATGATTCCACCAGCCCATAAAGCGCATCAAACAGTCAGTTTTTCTGGATGTAACGGTGTTTCGACATACACTTGTGGATTAGCTTCACTCTAAATCCGGCAGTTTTGTTTGTTGACGTAGCCATTCAACCAGAAGTGCGCTTCATCGCTAAACAAAATTCGCTTATGAAAATCGGGAACAACGGCCATCTCGTTTTGGGCCCATTCGACGAATCTACGCCTTGCTTGATGATCGTTTTGATGAATTGCCAAACCAAACTGAGAATAAATCACTTGACAGCTGTTAAATCGGTCGCCATCTTGGAAAGTAATGCCAACTTAAACTTCTATACCTGGAAAAAAACACTCTTTATTTTTGCTTCTTATGATAAAAAGAAAATATTTTTTGTTTAAGAAAAACAGGTAATTTAGTACTTTTAAAAATTTTTTTGTACATAATAGCTACAAGGATAGAAGAACGTGTGGATTTCTTAAGTAATAAATTTGCATAAACACCTTCTGTCGTATTTGCAGTGCACTATAAAGAGGAAGATAGAATAAATTTTACACGGAATTGATGGTAAGGGGGAGACAGGGTTGGAGTACTATACATTTGTACTATACATTACACTATATATTGTACTATACATTTTGTGTATTACTCTTTACTTAGTACTCATTTATCAATTACTATCGTTTTTGGTCATTTACATTGTAGAAAAATAATTTTATTTTGAGTCTAAAATAGTCTAACAAAAATTAAGTCATTTTCCAGTTTTCGAAAATTCACTCCCTTAGTGGCAATATATTGAATTTTGAAATTACCTTTTGCAGTTATTTTGGTACCTGCGTATTCAAGTCTCTGTATCCAAATTTGTGCCACGCGAATTGGGTGATTTTTCACCTACATTTTACTGTTTGGTTTTTCAAATTCCTACTATATTAGTTCACCCTCTATATACACTCAGGAACACTGAAAATAGCGACCCAAGAAGGAAGCTAAGTACAATCGCGAAACTTTGCAAATAAGTACCGCGTAATATGATATGCAAATGATCCAAAATTTGTGCCAATACGCATGCTCATACACGCCGAGGTGGCGCTACAATCAGGAAGAGGGTGCTATATAAGAAAGCGCAAATTCGAAGATTCATAAACGTGACGATTACCCGTCGATGGTAAGAAGACTTTGGTAAGCGAAACATGCCAGGTAAACATGCTAGAAGACATTTCTCACAGTTAAGCGAGTTTGAGAGAGGCCTGATGATCGGGATGAAAACTGCAGGCTGGTCGACGCGCCGTGTTGCTGGCCAGGGGGATCGTTCGGAGTGTGCCGTTACAAATTGTTGGGAGCAGTGGACACGAGAAGGTATCTACGTGCGGAAAACCGGGTCTGAAGCGACCAGGAAGACCACGAGGAGAGAGGATCGAAGGATCGTGCGGCAAGCATTTGTGGGCCCCACATTGACTCGTTCAACGATACGAGCAGACGTAGGCGTAGCAATTGTTTCACAAACAATTTCCAGACACCTTGCAGAGGCAAATCTTAAATCCAAGCGCCCTTTCCGTGCACTCCCTTTAACACCGGAACATCGGCAACTGCGTCTACAGTGGTGCCAAGCCAGATCAATGTGGAATATCACAGATTGACAAAAGGTTGTGTTTAGTGATGAAACCAGGTTTGTTTTGGGTACAGATGATAACCGTGTACGGGTGTGGAGGCGCCCTTGTGAGCGGTACAATTCCCCCACACTGTTTGACGTCACACTCCCCGCACAGCTGGTGTAATGGTCAGGGGGGGGGTCATAGCCTATGATAGCCGGTCCACTTTAATTGTGATGCGTGGAACCTTAACGGGCCAACGTTCCGTTGATTGTATTCTACGACCCCATGTAGGACCTTTCCTAAACGGTCTCCCAGGGGCAATTTTCCAGAAAGATATTGCTGGTCCGCATACAGCAAGAGTTCCTCAAGACTTTCTACGTCATTTTCAGCCTCTTCCATGGCCAGGCCGCTCTCCCGATGTGTCCCCTGTAGAGCACGTGTGGGATCAGCTAAAACGGCAGATGCCATCGTGTCACTCTGTACATGATTTAGAGTTGGCTGTTCAAGATTTGTGGGCCCATCAGCCTCAGGACAACATACGGTGTCTAATCAACTCAAGGCCGGACCGTGTGTCGGCATGTATTGCAGCTGGATGTGGTCCAACGTGCTATTGAAGTTGCCCAGTATTTGTGTCGTTGCACCACACCCTATATTCGTTTAATTGTCTTGTTTTTGAGATCAAGTGAATCTCTCATCTGTGTCATTATGTGTATTAAATTTCATTTCAATCCGATGCTTTCTTCTTGGGTCACTGTTTTCAATGTTCCTTAGTGTATATTTATCTGTTCAAATTTTCAATCGTTAATAAAATACATTTTAAAGCACTCAATGGACTAAATTCATGTGACGTCAGAGTCACATGATAACTGAGCCACGTGTTTTCGGCCAATCCTTTCATAAATAATGCGATGTCATAATTATATGATAAATATAATCACGCGTTTCCAGCCAATTAGTTCATGTGCTTCACTGTTGCCAACTTTTGCTTTTTGCAGGAACTTTCTTTTAGAAAGTACACATATTTGTCAACGATATAATAATATGTGCACCTAGTTAAACAAAGTACACTTAATTTAAAAGTATTCGTGTAATGTAAGTATTTGTTTTAATTTTGAAAACTGTTCGAAGAATTTTAGCACGTGAATTCGTTACCCAATCATCAAATTTTAAATGTTATCCAAACTTTATAAGTTGAACAACTTAGCATGTCAATTTTTAATTAATGGGAAACACGTGATTGCCGTTATCATGTGACCATCATGAATTTAGTCCATTGAGCTGAAATTTTATATACACGATTATTTTCGACGGCAATACGGTAATTGTATTGTAATTAACAAATAATAATTGATTATAACTAATTTTTCAAAGAATTACAAATACAACCACGTTGGCATCGTTTTTGGCGACTTGTGTCAAAACTTTAAAATGTTTTTTCCTCACATTTTTAAGTACTCATTTATGTTAGAATTTTCTATACACGATTGTTTTGGGTGACAATAGGATAAATTAATTATAATTAACTAAAATGAACTAATTAATTATAATTAATTAAATTGAAAGTAATTATTTAAAAAATTACAGATAGAGAGTCAGTGCCGGTATATTCACTAGGCGCCCAGGGCCCCGGGGCCTGGAGGAGCCTGTAAGGACTCAAAATAACTGGACTTAAGCATATTTTAAGGTTAAAAATGTCGATCCTCCAGCGCCAAGACGACCTGTAGATCTTCTGTGTCCTGGGCCCAAACGCACTGGCTTCATTTTTAGCGACTTGGGTCAAAACTTTAAAAAAAAATTATCACGTTTTAAAGCATTCAGTTGAACTGAAGTTTTACATACACGATTGCTTTGGATTACAATACGATACAAAAACGATACTATAATTAACTACGATAAATAATAGAAATTAATTGACATTTAATACTCTGTTTCTCTCATATGTATAAATATATTTACATGAATTGTAATTATTTGATAAAAAGTAACTGAAATAAAATTTTTCTTAGCAGACATTGACTTAATTTTTTTTATATTACTTGGTTCCAAATAAACTTGTAAGAATCTCTTGTTTTTTATATCGTGGCACAAATTTGGCTGCGTTGACGTTAATACGTTAGTACCATTATTTTTCTCCTGATCTACATACCACAAAACATTTTTTCCGCATACGTTGGTTCCCATTAATAATAAATATATACATTTTAATATAACCGCGATCCATCATTATATATAGATATAGATATATAGATATAGATATATAGATATAGATATATAGATATAGATATATAGATATAGATATATAGATATAGATATATAGATATAGATATATAGATATAGATATATAGATATAGATATATAGATATAGATATAGATATATAGATATAGATATAGATATATAGATATAGATATAGATATATAGATATAGATATATAGATATAGATATATAGATATAGACATGTAGATATATATATAAATAGATATATAGATATAGATATATAGATATAGATATATAGATATAGATATATAGATATAGATATATAGATATAGATATATAGATATAGATATATAGATATGGATATATAGATATAGATATATAGATATAGATATATAGATATATAGATATATAGATATAGATATATAGATACAGATATATAGATATAGATATATAGATATAGATATATAGATATAGATATATAGATATATAGATATAGATATATAGATATAGATATATAGATATAGATATATAGATATAGATATATAGATATAGACATATAGATATAGATATATAGATATATAGATATATAGAGATATAGATATAGAGATATAGATATAGAGATATAGATATAGAGATATAGATATAGAGATATAGATATAGAGATATAGATATAGAGATATAGATATAGAGATATAGATATAAAGATATAGATATACAGATATATAGATATAGATATATAGATATAGATATATAGATATAGAGATATAGATATAGAGATATAGATATAGAGATATAGATATAGAGATACAGATATAGATATAGAGATATAGATATAGAGATATAGATATAGAGATACAGATATAGAGATATAAATATAGAGATATATACTGGTGTGCAAAAATTAAGGACGAAGTCGAAAAATTAGCATATCAACTGAACGAAGAGGCAGAGCGGACAGAAAGACCAATCAGGAGATTAAGTAAGGTGATGTACGGTAGCACATGCGCAGATATGCAGGTAGACGTAATGGGGGAGTGTCTGAGTAGTATAAAGCATGTTGTCGGTGTAAGATCAGTATTTCTGGCAAAGAGATTGCACGCCGTATAGCAGTTAAAATCACACCGAGTTGCTGCCTCAGCGAGAAATGGCGAATAATCAATCTGTTAGACGACATCTGAATGCTTTTACCCGAGGTCGAATCATTGGGAAGTTGCAGGAAGGCCGCAGTGTGACAAGTGTGGCTGCAGAGTTCGGAATTGCTCACAGCATCGTTTCACGACTTTGGAGACAACTTCAAACTACAGGAACAGCTATCCGGGGGTTCAGTAGTGGTCGTCCACGAGGAACCACACCCGCAGATGACCAGTACATTGTCTTACAGGCCAGAAGAAACAGGCGGCAGACAGCGGGAAAAATCGCTACACACACGACACAGGCGACTGGACGACCGATATCGCGTTTTACCGTGGCCAGAAGACTGCACGGTGGTGGTCTGTTTGCACGACGCCCTGTACGGTGTGTACCCTTAACGCCTGCTCATCGGAGAAGGCGTTCTCTGTGGTGCCGGGAACACCGGAATTGGAGAGACGATGAATGGGGACGAGTACTCGTTACAGATGAGAGCAGATTCAGTTTGAGTAGCGATTCTCATCGCATACTCATCTGGAGAGAGCGGGGAAGCCGCAATCATCCCTCGAACATCATTGAAAGGGACAGGTATGGAGGTCGCGGTGTTCTCGTGTTGAGAGGCATCATGCTTGGTAGTTGTACAGACCTTCACAGCTTCAACGCAGGTTCAGTCAACGGGACCCGTTGTTGTAACGAGATTCTTCTCCCATATGTGCGTCTTTTTAGAGGCGCTATGGGTCTGCAGTTCCTTTTCATGGACGACAATGCACCATGCCATCGCACAGTAGCTACCGAACAGCTCTTAGAGAGTGAGGATATTGAACGTATGGATTGATCGGCACGATCGCCGGATCTCAATACCATCGAGCATGTATGGGATTTTCTAGGCAGACGCTTGGCAGATCGTACCTTACCACCAGTAACGATTCGGGAGCTTCGATTGGCGCTGCAAGACGAATGGGCAGCAATGCCTCAACAACTCAATGACACCCTCATTCTCAGCATGGGCAGACGCTGTGAAACCTGCCTAGCAGTCAGGGAAGATCATATCCCCTACTAAAGACCGGATGTTTCTTGTTGAACACCCATCACAGGGATGTTTCGGCCTTCAGTCGCATTGCGCTCCATGCTACTTTTTCAATCAAGCTTCTTTTTATCCCTCTGATTTCTCTTTTAGTAAGTGTTGCTTACATTACACATGTCCTTACGTATTGGGGATCTTACGGTATTAAATGTGTTGATTTGGAAAGCTTTTGTACAAAGTTATATTGAAAAAACCGTCTCGTCCTTAATTTTTTGCACACCAGTGTAGATAGATATATATATATATATATATATATATATATATATAGATAGATTGGTTAACAGCAGTGAATTACCAATACTCATAAAATAGCTTACTATTATCGATTTTTAAAATATATTTTATTTGCAATTTTGAAATTCATAAAGCACTAAAATGTCTTACAAAACTGTTAAATCATGAAACACATAAAAAAATAATGAATTCCTAATGGTTTCATGTGAAAGTTGTAAAGTCTCTACTAAATAAGAGCTTGGGAGTAAATTTGATAAAGTACAACCTCTGACAATAAAGTTCGGTGAATGAAGTCAGAACGGCCGATCTGGCAACAGCGGTACAACAAAACGGAACACATGCATAGTGGCAGGTGTTTACTATCTGCTTCCACCGTTGTTTAGTTGAGACCCATTTGTGTTTCATGTAAGACTTGTTTTACAAAGTTCTTGTTTAGTGCGTTGGTTCTTAACTGAGAACAGAAAAATGAACGAAAAAAAAGATGAATTTAAAGTTTTGTTTTAAGCTTGGCAAGACACCAAGAGAAACTTATGCAATGCCCGTACGTGTTTATGAAGATAAAGGATAAAGGCACAACGCTGACGAGTGGTTCGTCCGATTTCAAAAAGCAGGGAAAATGTTTCTGACAACCCCCGTAGCGAAAGACTGTCGAACTCTGTCAGAGACGAAAACATTCAGAAATGCATGATAACTGATGAAGAACCGACTAACCGGTAATCTGTGCAAAAAATCGTTTCCAAGAATTTAGAGATCAGAAACTCGTTTTGTAGATTTTGACGATACTCCTAATATCTAACGAAACGTGACGAGGTCTTTAAACTCCATCCCAAAACAAGACTTCTTGCAAAGTTTCCAGGATATGCGTAGCAAATCTCAGAGGTGCATAGTTATGAGAGGTGACTATTTCGAAGGACAGTGAGGTAGCTTTCATTGATATTTCCTCTACGTTAATGTTGTGGCCGCGGTAGCCGAGTGGTATAGGTATCGGACCGTTGCTTGCTTTGTCACGGGTTCGAGCCCAGTACCACTAAAGATCCGCCGTGTAGGGCAGCGATGCACGTTAAATCTGTCGAGAGCTGAAACGTCCTCCCGTTGGTGTGGTGTGGTAGTTAGGAGAGGGAGGTGCCAGCTCAGGTGTCGTCCACGTCACTTGACCATGGTTCAAAATTACGTGGTCCGTCGCCAAAAGCCCTCGTGTAGCTGAACAGTGCGACGTTAATATTCAATCAATCAATCAATCTACGTTAATGTTACAGCAGTGCTTCTCAAACCTTCAATATTTGCGACCCAATATTCAATCATTATTTTCATCGCGCCCTCCTCCATACAATAACAATATATTGAGAATTTAATATAACACTATATTTTCACTCTAATCTGCAATGCTTCTTTAACCTCTTATGTGCCATAGACGTATATAAACGTCTTGCTAAGCCAACACATTTATTTTCCCAACGTACATATACATTTTTCTGAAGTACGATCTTTTTTGTGTACTTCTATCCATAAAATTATACCGAAGTCATTGGAATGCAATAAAGAGACCTTGACAGAGTTTGAGAAGGATTTATTTATTACAGAATGTTTTTCCATATTTATTCCTTCCCCGAAAAAAATCAAAATACGCGCGTCTACGGGAAAAACGATGGCATTGGGGAGAAAATAACGTAAATTTTAACCTTCAGTTAAGGAATTAATTATAAACCGTACAAATTATCAAGCCAAATGTTAATACAAGCCCATGGTTCACTGGTAATTATCAAACTTGTTCTTAGTATTGTAAAATTAATAAAAAAAATACATTGTACAGTACTGATACATTTATAAGTGTATAATATCAGTGTTAATGTGCATTTTATATTTTATTACATCAGAAAGTATTTGGTTTGTTTACTTTCAGTAAATTTTTTTAAATAATCTTTTGTTTTCGACTTTTTAATATTCTCGTGCCACCCCCTTCGTAGAGTTATCACACCCCTCCAAGGGGGTACGCCCCACAGTTTGAGAAACACGGTGTTACAGGACTATTCACCGAATTTTATTGCCAGAAAGGTTCTATATTCTGACAACAAATCTAAATATTAAATGTCGACAAAATTTTCTGTTCATTGGCAGATAATTTTGTCTATATTTAAAGTTCTGCCAGTAAACAGCGCATTTTTTATCAATACCAGGGGTGTAACCCTCGTCAGACTAACTGCGGACAAACCATCATTGTACAAATTATACAACTGCCCATACTCATTGCTTCAACTGTAAAACTGTAACATCTATCTTTCTGTCTATCGAACAGTCTTTTGCCAAAATGATCGCAGCATGTTAGCTTATTACAGCGTTTCTCAAACTGTTGGACGTGCCCCCTTGGGGGGCATGATAGCCCTACGTGAGGGGGCGAGCATATGGAAAAATCCGAAATAAAAGATTTAAAAAAAAAGAATTAAAATTGACGAAAGGAAGCAAAACACAAAATACATTCTGACGTGGTAACAAATTAAATACATATTCACACTAACAAAAGATGCTTATAAATGTATCAGTGTGACACAAAGTATTTAATAGTTGATGCATCAATAGTAAATACAAGTGAATTCCATGGACTTGTTATACAAAATATAATACATAGATGAATAATATGTGCAGTTTATAATATTAAAGTCGTATTGTAGCTTTAGCGTCGAGGTACATTACTATTGCATTCAATACATTGTTGTTATATGAGGGGAGACGTGATGAAAATTATGACTAAAAATTGGGTTACCAGCATGGAAGGTTTGAGAAACACTGGTTTATTATGAATTTTAGGATGTATATAAAAACACAGACTATACTTTTGATCTTGGTTTTTATTTTGAATTTCATACAAAATTCTGTATTTTTTAGCATAAGGATTTTTTTTCATGATTGGTTGTAACATTTGCAATATTTTGTCAGGTTTAATTATCTTTGCACGTTCATGCAAAACCTTACCATCATAATAAACGTAAATCTATTCAAATTAAGATTTTGCTCAATTTTTTGTGAAGATGTAGTTGTAGAATACTTATTAACTATACATGTGTAAATTAATTTATTACAGCATCACAAAAAAATTTTTATGCAGAGAGAGAAAAATATTTTTATCAAATGCGAACACAAAATTCGATATGGTATGAGAATAAATTTTAGTTCTTTGAACAGAAAATGTGAAAAACTTTCTGCAAATTAGTTTCACAAAAAAAGATTTCAAGTCTGAAACCATGCACAAAAGCACTGTAATACTTTAATACTAAGGCAATATGCAAAATAAATTAATGTCGTTGGGTTTGCAGTTTTCTATCTAATTTGCAGTTTTTAGAATAAATAATTGGCCTTGAATAAATAATGGCAAAAAGTAATAATCAATAGATGAGTGTCTACTAATGAAAACAACGCACCAAAATCATCATTCAAACTTTTAGTAACAAGACAGCTATTAATTTTACCATCCGCCATGGCAATTTTGCAAAAATTTGAAGGCTTTAAAACAAATCAAATTGTTTTATAATTAATTCAGGAGAACCAGTCTTGCGAATACTAGTTTTCCTATTATAAAAAGATACCTATTAGAAACAAACAATAATATAAGGTGAACGAAAAGTATGACTACATATAAAAATTGCATTAAAATTAAACAAAGCTTTCATAGTACGTTTTTTTTATGTTCCGTTAAAAAAAAAAGGTTAAAGTTTCTGCTTAATGAAGTGAAAACCAGATGGCGCAAACATTCGCGTTTCAAAATAGCTGCACCGTAAGGACAAGAGCAAGTTGTAACACGGTTTACCGATTTTAAGAGGACACAGTAAGATTCAAATGACAAAAATCGATCAAAAAGTCAAATGTAATTTTTTTAGCATAAATTATTCTTTATATATTTTTCTATAACCTCCCAAAATTTGAAAGCTTTAAACTTAAAAAACGCAGAGTTATGATAGCTTTTACGTTTGTTTTTATTCACATACCTATAGCAAATTAAAACTGGAAGCTTACTTATCTCAGAAAGATGAAATAATTAGTTTGTCTTCATTTAAAAATGCTAAGACAATTTTTCTATTGTGTCTAATGCTTTGAAATGTTTTTTACCTATTGATAATAATACATGCAACAAAAAATTGGGTTACATTTTCGAATCAAAGCAACACTTATTTTTTTAAAAATAATTGAACTTATAATTTATACATTTTTTAAGGAATTTTCAATAAGCACTCATAAAAATAAGTATTGTACAAATACCAATCATGTTATCCTAAAATCCATACCAACTTTTGATGTACATAGTTTGACGTACTTGTAAATCAAATTTCATGCGTGCTCGTAGATTTTTGTAAAAGGAGTAGCGTTTTAAAATCACTTCACAAATTTGAAGTTTTTTCATTGCAAAATTGAAGGGCTAGCTTTTTATGAAATTTTGAGCACAGAATCTGTTTTACATGGTATACACACATAGGAGGCAGCAAAAGAAGTTTTGAAAATCCTTAAATTAAAAATTTTTGAGTAAATTTACCCTTAAATCTCCCCTTAAATTTTCCCTTTCCCTTAAATCTGCAACACTGGTGCAGCGTGAATAGATCCCCAATACACTTGAGAAGTGAGAAAAAGTTGCCCTAGCGATGGATAAGAAACGGAAGTGAAATAATTTGGCCACCAAGATCTCTAAAAATGACGCTTTGAGACTTCTTGTTGGGAAACGCGAAAAAAAAATTATTTATCAATGTGCAATTAGTTACGCTGAGGAAATGAAAACTTGAATTACAGTGCCCTTTCGATTGCTGATTTTCCAATACTTTATAGAACGTGGGTAGCAATTTCGTAAACACTCAGTTAGTTGCGTGTATTGAAATCGTGCTATAATGCATTGGAAAAAACTATAATGTTTACTTTTTGGGACAAAAAAATCTGTAAATGAATACAACTGAATACAGTAGAGTCCCCAAAACAACTCGGTCTAATGTAGACCGAAGGTTGGCCGAAATTGTGAAAATGCCAGGTTATCGAGAATGGGATTTATAAAAAAATAAGAACGTGCGTTTCTCCAGAAAGTATTGTACTGCACTTGTATATGTCGCAGGAAAATGATGAAATTAGGAATTTCATCAAATCTCTAAGGGAAATAAATACCCATTAACGGCAGATGTTAAAATAACGTCTCTTCAAGGTTATTTTCCTGATAAAAGTAAGGATTTTGAACAAATCCTTGATCTGTTTCAGTGAAGGGATTAAACAATATTGTGAAGAGTTTAAAAGTGTTTACTTAACAAATAGGGTGCATTATAAAACGTAGAAGTAAGTAATACAACAAAAATCAATGAAATACAAATTATTTCTGCGAAACTAACTAACAAATAACTAAAAAGTTAGGCTGGTATTTTTTATGTGTAACATCATTCTTCTCGGTTGCTTACACACTAAAATATCAATCTCTATGTTAAACCTATGGTGCCATTTTTTTTAAAGATATGGGGTTGATATTTAAGTGATTGATAGTACTACCTTTTTGATTAGGAAGTATATAAGGACTCGACCCCCCCCAGGTTTATCCTCCCTGGACAACAGTTTGCCAATACAAATCGTCATTAATATTTCGTCATTTCACTGAAACAGTTCAGAGATTTGATAAAATTACTTACTTTCAACTGGGAAATGACCTTGAAGAGACGTTATTTTAACATCTGCCGTCAATTGATCATATCCCTTAGGAATCTGAGGAAATTTCTAATTTCGTCATTTCCCTGCGACATATATATTGTTTGCTTGGGAATACAACAAAAAATAAATTGTCCAAATACCCTTAAACAAAGGGAAAATATGTATTTTATGAAGGCATAGAAGCATTTACTGCATAAAATTGAAAATGAATGAATACATAATTTGCAGTAATTTACTTGATCAGACACACCTTAGAAAGAAACATTTAGAAAGGCATAAAGTTACCTATAATGAAAATTAAGCCGCCGACTTTACAAAAACTGGCAAACTTTATTTTAGAGAAATGCATTGTGTCCAGTTGTCCTACGTACTCTGCGTTTTGCTGATTTATCCGGAAGTCGAAGAAAGTACAATAAATCCATTACCGACGCACGTTGTTGTTCAAAATACTGGGTGGCTCCGAAATCCTTTAGTCCTTCACTGTGTGGTATTTTGGGAGTTTGTACGGTATCCTCAACGCGTTAACGTATTCATCTTCCGGCATTTTGGAATTAACTGTGACAGTAGCAATAACTTTTCAACCTGCAAGTGTGTATCTGAGTTATCAAGTGCTGAGGTTTCGTGACTCTACTGTTTGTTTTATTTTAATTTTTTAATTTTTGCTATTATTATTTAAAACTGTAATCAGACTTTTCGGACACCCGGTGCTGTTATGTTTCCCCAATTTCTAATAGTAAACTGAATGGTAAGAAAACAATTTTTCATTTTTTCCCTATATTTTTCTATATTAACTATCTATTGTGACGTACCAAAGCCAAAGTATTAAATAAATATAGAGCATTTTATTTCTACAATTTACGAAAATTCTTTAAGGTATCCGACTACATTCGGAACCGTGATTTTGCAAAAGCGTATAAATGGATAATATTTATGATATTTCATGTCACTTCGATTAGAAAATGTACATAAAATTGTTTTAAAATATTATTACAATAAAAAATTATTTAAGTACAATATTTTGACAAAAAATGAACATATAATGACCCATTTTCAAAATATTCTCCTTTTGTGAAAAATGCTTCAATTATAATACTAATTTGCCTGTATATAGCTCAGACCTCTGATCAGAGGCTCAATTAAAAAAATTTTCAAATATATAACTTAGAAGTGGGTTTATCCATGCGTTACGACAACAGAAGGGAAAATTTTAAGATAAAAACGCTGATAATTATTTCAATTGGTTGTAACTTTCAAGGTAATGTGTGAATTTTTCAAAAAGATGTTTCAGACTCTCGGGAGAAGTTTTTACTTTATATGAGCAAAATATTATTATTTTAAAAGTATTTTTATAAAAAGAGAACATTTTGAAAAAGTTATTCTAAGCTAATTTTTTGCCAAAATATTGTATTTAAATAATTTTTTGTCAAAATGTCCTTAAAACAATTTTATATACATTTTCTAATCTAAATGACACTGAATATTATGAAAATTATCCATTTATGCACTTTTTTAAAATCATGGTTCCAAACGTAGTCGGATAACTTAAAAACAATCGTGAATATTTAGCGTTTAAATGTATGTTAAAATGTGGAATAATCCCTCAGTAAATTTTATTAAAGCAAGATGATTAATTAAATTCTCGGAGAATGCAATCGATATTGCATTCCAGACAAAGCTTTGAAAAGTACACATACATTCATAACACATCGCATTTGTGATATGCAATGATTCCTACATGTACTCAATTTTTATGTGTTAATGTAATGACATTAACGCCATTGATCGCCTCTGTTATGCTATTCACATAAATAATTTCTAACATATTAAATTGATGTAATTTGTTTAAATTATTCATTCAGTTTAAATCACAGTTACAGTGAAGAAAAGCGTGAAAACTCTTCAAGTTATCGAGGAAGCTTCCATTGTGAAGAACAAATTGTGAAAAATAAATGTTCAAATATTTAGCAGACACATTTATCACTGAGAAATGTGTTATATCGAACATTTTAAAAGGATAAAATATTCTCAATAAAATAACGCAATCAAAATTTTTTAGATCAGCGCTTTTCACACTGTGGGGCGTGCCCCCTAGGGGGCGTGAAAACCCTATGAGCCTATTGAAAAGTCGAAAACAAAAGATTATTTAAAAAATCATTGATTTATTGAAAGTAAACAAACAAATGCATTCTAATACAATAATAAAAAAAACATTTACGCTGTGATATAATACATATATAAATGTATCAATACTGCGCAATATATTTCATGATTAATTTAACAATACCAAGTTAAAAACAATTTTAATAATTACCAGTGCCCCCACGGGCTTATCATATACATACGTAAAATTATATGCAAAAATTAACACTTATCTATACAATTTGTAAGGTTTAGTCCCTTAACGGCCGATTAAAAGTTACGCGATTCGCATCACCGTTTTGCACGTATGCAAGCGTATGTGGTATAGAGATAGGGAATAAATAAGAAAAAATCCTCTAAATTAAGTAAATCCTTCGCAAGCATTCTCAGTGTCATTTTATTGCATTCCACAGAATTCGGAATAATTGTATGGATATTAGTGAACAGAAAAAATGGTTCTTCGGTAAGAGGTATGTACAGTGGCCCACAAAAGTGTTCGTACAATTGCAATTTCTTAAAAAATTTCATGTTTTCGACTAATAAAAATTAGTATTTTGTAATTGTAATTTTTTATTGATATCTGCAATTTGTTCTTAATGGATTGACATGATTAATTTTTTTAAAAATATTATAACTATTTTTTTTTAAAAAAATAATTACCAAAAAGCTACTAAAAATTACGCCACAAAAGTCTTCGTACACTTAACAGAAATTTCAACCTAGCTTTAAATATTGTATTTCTTTCTTAATTTAGTACTTAGTAGGATATCTTTTAGTATCCACAACATTTTTTATGCGTCTTGGTATAGATTTATTCAGTTTTTTGTAATTTTTGCATCGATTTTCCACATTCTTCTGTGCTTATTGTTTTTACTTCACATTATGCGTTTACATGTCGGGTTTTCTTTTTTTACATCAAAATCTCACCAAATATGTTCTACTAGGCTAAATAAAAAGATTCAGGAGGTGTTTTCATAATTTGCGGACAGTTATAGAGACACCAGTGGCGTATAATGAGAGCAGTGCACTTGGCATCATTACGCTGTTGAAAAATGAAGTCGTTTCCGATTTCCAAATTTTGGGCGGAGAAATTTAAAATTTCTCTTTAAAATATTTAAATAGATGATTCACAATATCAACAAAAAATACCAAATTACCTAATTCTGTGGCCAATTTACACCCCCAAGCAAGAATACATCTACCTCCATGTTTTATTGATCCAATTAGATTCTTGGAATTAAATTTCAGAAAGTTCAAAATTGACAGCAAATTGATTGAGATCGCATACAATTCAACAATTTGGTTCCAATGGGCCTATAATAGCTTGTAAATGAAAAATGAGGAATTTATTCGCATGAATTTATGTGTAACAAGAACTCATGGAAGTGGATGTGGAAGGGAAGTGAAGGTGGAAGGGAAGTGAAGGAGAAGCATGGACGTGAAGGTTTTCTGGCGTTGGGGTGTAAATTGGCCTCAGAATTAAGTAATTTGGTATTTTTTCATGGTATTATGAGTCATGAGCTCTATTTAATTATTTTAAAGAGAAGTTTTAAACTATCCGCCCGAAATTTGAATATTGGAGACTACTTAATTTTTAACAGGGTAATGACGCCAAGTGCACTGCTCTCATTGTACGCCACTGGTGTCTCTATAACTGTCCTCAAATTATAAAAACACCTCCTCAATCACTTAATTTATCCCAGTAGAATATATTTGGTGAGATTCTGATGTAAAAAAAAGGAAACGTGACAAATAAACACAAAATGTGAAGTAAAAACAATAATCACAGAAGAATGGAGTAAAATCCATGCAGAAACTACAAAAAAGCTGATTAAATCTATACCAAGACGCTTAAAAGTTGTTGTGGACACTAAAAGATATCCTACTAAGTACAAAATTAAGAAAGAAATACAATATTTAAAGCTAGGTTGAAATTTCTGTTAAGTGTACGAAGACTTTTGTGGCGTAATTTTTAGTAGCTTTTTGAAAATTAATTTTTTTAATAAAATAGTTATTATACTTTTAAAAAATTAATAATGTCATTCCATTAAGAATAAGTTGCAGATATCATAAAAAAATTATCATTACAATATATTAATTTTTATTTGTCCAAAACATTAAATTTAATAAGAAATTGCAAGTGTATGAACACTTTTGAGGCCCACTGTATATCCCTGGGAAATTTACGCACTTAATGAGTGAGACGTTTATATTCCGGGAGTACTTGTGAAGTAAAATTCGAAGGGGATCTTTAGCGTCCGAGTATGGTATTATTGGATTTAATGCATTGTTATTGTATGGAGTTGGTGCGATGAAAATTATGATTGAATATTGGGTTCCAAGTGTTGAAAGTTTTAGAAACACTGCTTTAAAAAAAAGAAATGGTGTGTTTGTTGTAAGATATAAGAAGTAGATGTATAGATGAAATACGCTGGTGTTCCAAATTGAGAGAATTTTTAGATTTTGTCGATTATCTCTCGAGCTACTAGACAAATTTTAATACAATTTGGTATGTATATAGTGATCATAAAATGCAAAAAACTCGACAGTCAAAATACACACAAGTGGTCGTGCGTAACATTCATCTCGAAGTCGGGAGTTATGAAAAATCAGTTACAGAATATAACAAAAAATGGTTAATGGACGGTATTGTCTTCTCGTTCCGATAAACAGTCATCAAGCTGTGTTTTTATACCGGAAATAAGGGAATTGATGAGTTCCTGTGGAAAATAATTCGTCTGATTCAACAAATCTGTTTTCAGATTTGGATATACTTATATATATATTTGGATATGATATATTTCTAGAACCATAGCCTTTTAGTTCATAAGGATAGAGAGAATGTCAATTCTTTTAAATAAAAAGTTTTTCGATTTATGTAGAAGTCAAATTTTTATAATTTTTCTCTTTTAAATTTTTTTTTATATTTTTAAAGCCCTCATTTTTAAGCGTACCTATAATTTTGAATCTTTTTTTAGTGTGTTAAAAGCGCTCGTTATACGCCGGATTTTACGGTAGTTATTTTGTTTGATAGTGTTACAAAATCTTTTTAATAAAACAATTTGAATTATACAAATGATTATAACAAGAATGACAAATTTTCAACTATATAAAAATAAAGCAGCATTTATTTATTGCCAAATATTGTTCAACACATTGTTATCGAATCGTTACTAAGGTGATGACTCAAAAAATTCAATTCTTACATGATAACTGCTAAGGATGATTAATTCAATGTAAAAATATATTCAAAATTTTAAAAAAATATCTATCTAGAGTAATTTCGAATTTTCAGGTTAAAAAAAATACACCAATTCGTTATATGTAAGTAGGATGAAAAAATGATTGTCCTCCCCCCCACATCGTTCTTAAAAGTTTAAGCTCAGCAATTTAAAATTAAATATTTGTTCGGGTTATTGAAACTTTCTTTTCCTATTGATTGTCGAAGATTCAAAATTAATATCGTCTGACGAATGAAAATTTACGCTGTTAATGTTCTTGAATATGAGTAATCAATTTCTTTTATTGAGAAAATGTTTCAGATATTTTCATTAGCATCGCTTTTTGCAAATTTTAATTCTGCTGAATCATTGAGTTTTGTATTTAATAAGCAATATTATTATATTAATTAAATCAAACAAAGAAAATGGTTACACCTGCATAAGAAATTTAATTTAATACGCGCAAAAATTAATTCAAACTAATCTTTAATGAAAAATCTTTGGAATTTCATTGCTTAGTGATATATGAGTAAAATGGTTTCTAAAAGTTAACGAGTATTTAAAAAATTCGAAGAAGAAATCTGCAGATGGAAATTATTTGAAAGAACAAAATGAATATTTTTTTCATATAACGCTTCATTAATTTATATAATTTCTTCATTAATTGCTTAAGCCTAGTATATATCTTTTATTATTGAGGAATTTTTCAATATTGGTTAGTTGAATATATCTAATAAAACAGTCCTACAAATTGTCAAAATCCTTCAATCGCTGGTGTGAGAAAAATCAACTAAGAATCAAACATTTCCCAAATTCGAAACTTTTATTTTCTTTTTCCCTTATTAGACTTAATAAAAATACTGAGAATGCACTCTAATAACTAAGACAGAGGAGTAATCAAACTTATTAATGTAACCCCAATATAAATATGAGCACTTATCTATTATCTTGAGCACTCTTGCTTCAACATGAGTTTAATATTTCCTTCTGGGATTAACAATAAATACTAAGCGCAACCACCTGTCGCTCACACTATGCGTTCTTCTTGCACTCAATTTTCAATCCTCATCCCGCCTACTCCACGACTAGCACTTATAGAGAAACTTGCATTTACATTAAAATTAAGTCATCTCTACGGAAAGCTGTTTTCAACTATAATCACAGTTAAAAATGAGTAATTTACCCAAAAGAATTATTAGAAGCCCGGATTGAATCTGTTACAAATAACTAATGAGAGAATAGCAGAAGTGATTGGGTGCTGAACCATTTTAGAATAAAAGCAATTGCGCTATTATCAGTGACTTTTTTTTATTCAGTGACACTTAAAATATCGTTTAGCTTACCTTCGTTTAATCCTCATATACACTGGTGTGCAAAAATTAAAGACGAAGTCGAAAAATTAACATATCAGCTGAACGAAGAGGCAGAGCGGACAGAAAGACCAATCAGGAGATTAAGTAAGGTGATGAACGGTAGCACATGCGCAGATATGCAGGTAGACGTAATGGGGGAGTGTCTGGGTAGTATAAAGCATGTTGTCGGTGTAAGATCAGTATTTCTGGCAAAGAGATTACACGCCGTATAGCAGTTAAAATCACACCGAGTTGCTGCCTCAGCGAGAAATGGCGAATAATCAATCTGTTAGACGACATCTGGATACTTTTAGCCGAGGTCGAATCATTGGGAAGTTGCAGGAAGGCCGCAGTGTGACAAGTGTGGCTGCAGAGTTCGGAATTGCTCACAGCATCGTTTCACGACTTTGGAGACAATTTCAAACTACAGGAACAGCTATCAGGGGGTTCAGTAGTGGTCGTCCACGAGGAACCACACCCGCAGATGACCAGTACATTGTCTTACAGGCCAGAAGAAACAGGCGGCAGACAGCGGGAAAAATCGCTAGACACACGACACAGGCGACTGGACGACCGATATCGCGTTTTACCGTGGCCAGAAGACTGCACGGTGGTGGTCCGTTTGCACGACGCCCTGTACGGTGTGTACCTTTAACGCCTGCCCATCGGAGAAGGCGTTCTCTGTGGTGCCGGGAACACCGGAATTGGAGAGACAATGAATGGGGACGAGTACTCTTTACAGATGAGAGCAGATTCAGTTTGAGTAGCGATTCTCATCGCATACTCATCTGGAGAGAGCGGGGAAGCCGCAATTATCCCTCGAACATCATTGAAAGGGACAGGTATGGAGGTCGCGGTGTTCTCGTTTGGGGAGGCATCATACTTGGTAGTCGTACAGACCTTCACATCTTCAACGCAGGTTCAGTCAACGGGACCCGTTGTTGTAACGAGATTCTTCTCCCATATGTGCGTCTTTTTAGAGGCGCTATGGGTCTGCAGTTCCTTTTCATGGACGACAATGCACCATGCCATCGCACAGTAGCTACCGAACAGCTCTTAGAGAGTGAGGATATTGAACGTATGGATTGATCGGCACGATCGCCGGATCTCAATACCATCGAGCATGTATGGGATTTTCTAGGCAGACCCTTGGCAGATCGTACCTTACCACCAGTAACGATTCGGGAGCTTCGATTGGCGCTGCAAGACGAATGGGCAGCAATGCCTCAACAACTCAATGACACCCTCATTCTCAGCATGGGCAGACGCTGTGAAACCTGCCTAGCAGTCAGGGAAGATCATATCCCCCTACTAAAGACCGGATGTTTCTTGTTGAACACCCATCACAGGGATGTTTCGGCCTTCAGTCGCATTGCGCTCCATGCTACTTTTTCAATCAAGCTTCTTTTTATCCCTCTGATTTCTCTTTTAGTAAGTGTTGCTTACATTACACATATCCTTACGTATTGGGGATCTTACGGTATTAAATGTGTTGATTTGGAAAGCTTTTGTACAAAGTTATATTGAAAAAATCGTCTCGTCCTTAATTTTTGCTCACCAGTATATATATATATATATATATATATATATATATATTTAAATATATAAAAACAATCACAATTATCAATTTAAAAATTGAAATATATGAATCCCAAAATACCAAAACACTTCAGAATATCAATGGCGAATATAAAAGATAATGTTCCATCATTTTCAAACAAAATTAAAAAAATTATAAAATAAAATAAACATTTATAAAATATCCAAGTGCAATCTCGGACTTAGGACCGATAAGTGGGGTTAATCTAGTTTGATGGCGCCAACCTTCCCCCTATTGCAACTTGGTAATTTAATTGGAAAATTTTGAAATTTCAGAAAAAAAAAAAAAAAAAAAAAATTAAAAAGTTAAAATTAAATCATTATACTTGAAAAATAAAACTATTCGCCATCACATTCCGAAAGATATTGCAATATTAAAATTTAAAAACAATTTAGTACATAATATAAGTGAACCCTCAAACTTCCAAGATGATGCACACATCTTTAAAATAGTTGTAAAGGTAGAAAAAATAAATTCCTGATCTGAAAGTTCAAATCAAAAATATTTGAGATCCGAAAGTTCAAATCAAAAATTATCTAAAATCAAAAAGTTAATATATAAAAGTGTATATAAATATATATATATATATATATATATATATATATATATATATATATATATATATATATATTTATATACACTCTGTCGCAAAAATATATGCACCCAGAAGAAATCAAGCTACAATCACGAAACTGGCAAGAATGTAGTCTGGTAAGAGATATGCAAATGATTAAAATTTCGAAGCCAATGAGACAAGGCTATGTGCTATGCGCATATTAGTTGCGCAACTGGGAGAGTTTAAAAGCATGAGTACGAGCGCCGTACGGCTATCTAAACGAATCTGATGACTTTGATAGACGATATTGAGACTTAGGATGCCTCTAAGACGTAACCGGCGGCAGTACGAGCAGCTGACGGACTTTGATAGGGGCCGTATAATAGGCCTCAGAGAAGCAGGTTGGTCGAATAGACGTATCGGCCGCCACCTCGGTCGGAGCGATATGGTAGTTGCTCGGTGTTGGCAACAGTGGATCACAGAAGGTAGAGTGTACCGTCGCGGGAGGGTCAGGACGTCCCAGGAACACAAATGATCGCGAGGATCGTGCAATCAGAAGAGTGGCCACTTCGGCACCAACAACGTCGCTAGCATCGATTCAACGCCACTTACCTCCTTCCAGACATCCAGTGCCATCAAGAGAAACCATAAGGAGACGACTGACCGAAGTTGGCTTGAGGAGCCGACGTCCGCTAAGACGCTTACCACTGACCCCACATCATAGGCAGTGTCGACTGGATTTTTGCCGACCTCGGGCAACTTGGAGTGTGACAGACTGGAGACGTGTCATCTTCAGTGATGAATCCCGATTCAGTCTCAGTGCTGATGACCACCGCACACGTGTCTGGAGGCGCACCGGCCAGCGGTCCGATCCGGCATTTATTGTCGAGCGGCATATAGCAATTTCACAAGGTGTGACAGTGTGGGGAGCAATTTCTTGGGACACACGATCATCTTTAGTGGTCCTTCAAGGCACTTTGACAGCTTGCAGATACGTGGACGATATTTTAACGCCGATTGTGCTACCCATGCTATCAAGTCGCCCAGGTGCCATTTATCAACAGGATAATGCTCGTCCACATACTGCGCGACTCTCCCAACAATGTCTTCAAGGATATGACGTCCTACCATGGCCTGCCAGGTCACCAGATCTTTCGCCAATAGAGCATGTCTGGACGCGCTGGGAAGGCAACTGCAGCCGTCCCGAGATACAGGAGAATTAACTGCGCAGATGCAAAGACTATGGCAGGATCTTCCACAGGGGGTCATAAGTGATCTAATTGAATCGATGCCACGCCGAATTTCGGCTTGTATAGCTGCCAGAGGTGGCTTTTACTACTTACTGATTTTTAACATTTTGCAAGCTGTAACCGCTTAATAAAATGATATTTTGTTCTGAATTTTTAATCATTTGTTTATTTTCATATACACTACATGCATACCAAATTTCGTGAATGTAGCTCAATTTCTTCTGGGTGCATATATTTTTTTGCGACAGAGTGTATATATATATTTAGTATCATGAATATAAATAAAGGTCCTGAAAACTCAGCTTATGCAGAGCTTCTCAAATGGAGGGCACAGCCCCCTCGGAGCGGGATAACTTTATAAGGGGGTACGAGCATGTTGAGAAGTCGAAAACAAAAGATTATTCAAAATAATTATTAATTTACTGAAATTAAACAAACAAAATGCTTTCTAACATAATAAAAAATTAAATTAACAATTACACTGATATAATAAACTTATAAATGTATCAGTACTGCACAATGTATTTTATAATTATTCCAACAATATTAAGCTAAGAACAAGTTCAATAATTACCAGTGATTGCATGTGGGCTTGACATACATAAAATTATACACACAAATTAACACTTATCTTGATAATTTGCACCGTTAATAAATAATCCCTTAACCGCTGATTAGCCCTCTAACCGGATAGCACGGAAAATTCCCTCAGTGTAAAGATGCTTCGAAAATGGACTGCACGGATTTTTCTGCCTTCAAGTAACGTTTTCAAAAGCGGATTAGCCGCACTTTTCTGAAATTCTTTCCCCCTTTTAAAGGTTTAACTGAACTAGGTCATAAAATTGTCCCCGTTCGACCTCCCAAGTGCTAAAAGGGGGAAAGAATTGAAGTCTGTTGCATTTTTTAAGGCAATAGCAAAATAAGATTAAAACGCTTTCGGAATAACTTTTCAGGAGGAAGGTATCCATTTAGAGGGTTAAAAGTTACGCGATTCCCTCCCCAATGCGTCCGTTTTCCACGTAGAAGCGCGGATGAGACGTATTGGGGGAGGGGGAATGACTTAATAAGAAATCCTCTGATATGAGTAAATCCTTCGCAAACACTGTCAATGTCCTTTTTCTTGCATTCCCAAACCTTCGGAATAATTTTATAAACAGCAGTGCACAGAAAAGATTGTACTTTAGAAAGACGTATATATACGTCTGGGAAATTTAACGTATCGATTGAGCGAGACGTATATATACGCCACTGGCACTTAGGAGGTTAAAGTCGTATTGTAGCTTTAGCGTCAAAGTATACTATTATCGAATTTCTGCCTTTTTATTTGAATGGAAGGGGGTGCGATGAATAATTATGATTGAATATTGGTGTCGCAAGTATTGAAGATTTACAAAGCACTAGCCTAATGGTAACCGATGGGTGTTCGAGTTTGTGAAAATGCCGGACTATCGAGAATGGGATTAAAAATAAATAAGTAAGAGTGTTCATCGATCAGCAAACGCATTGGTATTTTACCACATGAATTAAACTGTTTTTGTTGTTTTTTGTCGTTTTTCCTATATTGCATGCTTCATTTTAAGCTACGAGGAGTTAACAATATATTTCTTAAGCTCAGAAACTCAAAAAAATGTTTTTTAAGAAAATTAATTTTAATCAACAAATTATTGTCTTGCTTGGGTTATACTACTAAGAATAAATTAGAAACAATTCTATAAATTGGTAAAATATTTGCCAAAATAATCGGTTCCAACTAAATTTTGAATAAAAAGAAAACTATTTTGGAGTTTCATTTAATATTTTATTATACCCAAAATGAAAAAAAAAATCTTAATTTCCAATCTTTCATTCTTTAGAAAAGAATACAAAAACTGTTTACCATATCAAAATGCTAATTGATCCAAGTAACTGTTCTATAATAATTTAACGTAAGCTCTTTCAAAAAAGTACTGTTAACAAACTGAGGATTTAATTTGAAAAAATAAACTAGAAAATTATTTTAACATACAGTGAACAAAATTAAACATTTTGGAATAAATACAAAAATTGCTGAAAGAAAAGTGATTAAAGTTAAGATAAATTAAAATGTTGCCCGCGTTAACAGTTTCTCAATTCAATTTTGCCATTTCAACCGTAATTGTAGCTAAATTCATTCGTTAAGATCAACTTATTTAAATTGCTTTCAATAAAAATTTATGTCATTTGAAATAGTTCTCAGAAAAAGAGAGAATGTTAAATATGAGGATTAAAATGCTGTGTATTAAAAAAGTTTTCTATTATTTTGTGCCATTTAGATCTCAACTTTAATTAAATTCACTTGTTCAGATCTCTTATTTGAATGGCTTCTAATAAAAGTTTAATCCGTTTAAAATAGTTCTTACAAAGCGAAATACCGTTAAACATTTTGAGATAAAACACAATTAATTTTCACTTGCCTAAAGATTAAAAATTCAAACACTGATATTTAAGGGTGTAAATAAAAGCGTTATAAAAAAACTTTTAAAATATTATGTAGATTTAAAGTTTAAAAAATGATGAAAAAGTAAAATAAATAAATAAATAAATAAATAGTAACAAGATAACTAAAACATTCTTAAAATATTTTATACATTCTTCTTAAAATATTTTATCTCTCTCTAAATAATAATGAAAGACATTTTACGTAACAATACTTATATTAAAAGAAAACAAGCACCGAACAAGATTTTAAAAATTTCATTTTTATTTCCAAGATATTTAAGGTATCCGACTATGTTCGGAACCGTGATTTTAAAAAAGCGCATATATGGATAATTTTAATGATATTTAGTATGACTCAGATTAGAATACATGCATAAAATTGTTTTAAGGACATTTTGACAAAAATCATTTATTTAAATACAATATTTTGGCAAAATTTAGCTTAGAATAATCTTTTTTCCAAATGTTCTAATTCAGTGAAAAATGGTTCTATTATAATAATATTTTGCCTGTATATAGCTCAGACCTCTCTACAGAGGCTCAACTAGAAATTTTGAAAGATTCACATTATTTTCAGAGTTATCACTAATTGAAATAATTATTCGCGTTTTTTTCTTAAAATTACTCCCTTCTGTTGTAAAATATTAATAAAACCACTTCTAAGTTATATATTTAAAAAATTCTAGTTGAGCCTCTTAACAGAGGTCTGAGCTATATACAGGCAAAATATTATTCTAATCGAAGCATTTTTCACAAAAAGAGAACATTTGGAATAAAAGATTATTCTAAGTTAATTTTTTGCCAAAATATTGTATTTAAATACATGTTTTTGTCAAAATGTCCTTAAAACAATTTTATGCACATATTTTAATTAAAGTAACACTAAATATCATGAAAATTATCCATTTATGCGCTTTTGAAAATCACGGTTCGAACGTAGTCGGATACCTTAATTTATAGTTCTGATACTACAAAGCTTTCTGAAAAACAAAAACATGTTTATAAGTGCTACAAAACATAAAATTAATATTTCAAACGAATATAAAAACAAATTGCTTATTTTATTGTTATATTACATGGATTATGCATTTTCTTTATATTGTTTACATAATCCATTTTCGAAGACTTGAAAATATGAGAAAAATGCATGGAAAAACGCTTTAAAACAAATCGTAACTGTGTGGTTTAAGTAGTGTAATTCTTACAGACGTAGCAATAAATAATCTAGAATTAAACTCTGCAATTTTCGAATAGTTTACGAAAAAAGAGCAGAAAGAAATATACGATTTATAAAGTAAGACTTTGATTAGTCTGCGTAAATGATAAAAGAGAAATAATTAGTAATCTAATTAGAAAATTTAGAAGATAAGAAAATGTTTTTGAAAATTAAAAGAAAGTCTTAAAAATATCATGATTTTAATCAAATCCCTTAAATTCTGAAAATCCTTTCAATGCCTCTGTGTTTAAAGATTTGAGACCTATGCATTACCGAAGCTAAGATAGACAACTTTGTTTCGTTCATAATTAGACAATTTAATCAGTTGCCCAATCCAGTCAAGTGATCTTTGTCATTTCGAATAAATTAAATCTCAGAAGTAAATCTTTAGGTCTTACAGAACTTTTTCCTGTAAAAGTTTGTAAAATATATGAAGACTCTACCTACATACAAGAGAGAGAGAGTGTTCTAAGCAACCGGACAAATAATATTTATCTCTGAACCTAGATCCACAAAGGTCAAAATTCAAGCATTATGCGAGAAACACAATTTGAGTAACAGGTGTACAATGCAAACAGTATTGACAATTATTGCTTCAAAACTAATCTTTGAAGGCTTTGGGCACACTGCCAAAAACACATTCAATAGATGACTATCTTCAACAGTGGATTTGACATGTGGTTTGGACTCCACGCCCTACGAATTTAAATTTACTGAACATCTTCATTAGAAATACACGAGTAATATTTGAGATACCTTCTTTCTTTTTGAAATTTCCTTCTTCCTACCGTGTGTATTTCTATATTTTTGTAGACAATATTAACACCATAAACAAAGTTCTTCAAAAAGTATGCCAAATATTCCATCGTCGGTGTACAGTACGGACTGAAGTCTACGGTCATCATTTGTAACATCTGGAATAAATATTTCTGTAATGACAATGGCATCGCGCCATACATCTGTTACATTTTTGTTTTCATCTATAACGGCGAATCAATGGTTTTAGATGTCGTTTTTTTTCTGTAATAATAAGTGGATTACGATCTTAAGTCTTATAGCAAATGTAATTATTCCAGTTGTCTACTTTTTTTGCTCTAAAGCGTTCTAGGATAACTTGTACATCTAAAGAACTGTAATAATATTTCATTTCCGTAAAAATGTACTTTGAACTAAGCAGTGAAAAAATGGCAAAGACTTGTATACACACACTATAGTCAACTATTTCACTAAATATACTTTTTTTTACTACAGGTTATTATTTATTAGTCTCATAATTCAGGAGTTACTAAGTGTTCAGTTATGTAATACACACTAGCTTTTTGCACATAATTTGTAGTTTCCACAATCCCCCGTCGTCATATTTTTTTTTAATATATGTAAAGGAAACTCATATAAAAAAAGATTCAGCAAATTCGTAATATGCGCCTGAAAGATATTACAGGCTGAAATGCCGACACGGAATAAACTGAACAACACAGTACAAAATATACCATTTTTTAAAGCCCTATAGCTATTTTTTTCAAATTAATGCTCTATATAATACATCTATAATTTCTCGAATCTCAAATATTATTTCTTTTTAAACATGATGCATTGTGAAAACTCCCTGTGTAAATTATATATATATATATGTGTGTGTGTGTGTGTGTGTGTATTGCCTGTAACTAGTAATTACTTTTTTGTTTTTTTATTTAAAAGAACTTATTTTAAATAAAAAAAAATTACTGTAAAGCTCTTTAAAATAAGACTCATTTAACACTAAAGAAAATCCCTTAAGTGGTATTAAACCTTAAGAAATCACGTATTATAAAGATGAAATCATCGTTTTTTAAATCTTTCACTAAAACTCCTCAAAAACTTTTAACTTAAAAAAATTAATTAATTAAAAGAAAATTTATCCTGTAAAATTCATCTTTTTTTAAAAAGATGTAAATTAAAGTGGGTAAAAAAAACTTATAAAACTTAATAAATGTTAAATTAAAAAATCGGTACTTATGTATCATACGGGATACGAATTTTGCCAAATCAAATGAAGTCTCCATATGCCTCGATATGCAGCCAATAGTGGAAAAACCGATCCCACGAATGTTCAAACACAATAGTAATAACGGGGACTGCATTTAGCGACATTTTTGAAACAGCGGCGTCTTTTGGTTTAGCAGAATGCAGTAAGCAAGTACGAAAAAAATCTACTAATAGCATAAACTTTTTATGAGATAAATAATAAAAAATAGCAATCATGAACTAAATATATAAATTATAAATACCAGAAGAAAACGTATTTTTAGGAGTCTAAGGGAATATATTTTTTAGCTTCATTTAAGAATAGATTATTCACAAGGGGAGTATTTTATTGAATTTTTATGATAATTATTTTCAAAGGTTTCTTAAATCTATATTCAAGATATTTTACGCTTGAGATATGAATGTAACTCTAAAGAAGGACTATAATTATATTATCTATAGTTCCTATTGAAGGTCTTTCATGAACACAGCCCATTCGCTCACCCAATTGTTCCGGAATCTTTCTTATCATGTGTCCCATGATTGTTCGTGAAGCGTCTACGGAACATTCGTAATTCGACTTTAATCTAATCAGCTCAATCATTTAGCAGCCCTATAATCTAAAATGCAATCAGCACTGTCTGGACATCTGAATTGCAACTTGAAATCTATGCATACTTATAAACTATTCTATAGAGATGAGATTATTACTTTGGTCAAAGAAAACTGTGACTGAATAATACATTTTTATCAGCAATTCATCATAATTGTTTTTCTTAAAGATTATATCACTGTAACTTTCAAACAGAATAATATTAGTGAGAAGTTAGGAGTTTATATGCTCACAATAAGAGGTCTCCAGGGTGTTAATTTTCCCTAGAGGGCTGAGAATATCAACATTATTCAAATAAATATAACTCTTTGAAATTTAAAGTTAAATAATTCAAATCTTGTTCACATATTTATAAAGGAATGGGGTTTCAGAAAAGTGTAAAATGTTTAAAATATAATCATATTTTAAAGATTATAAGCATATGTAAATAAGAAACATTTCTGTAAGAAATATTAATTAAGCTTTGCGTTGCGCTTGCTATTTTCTAAAATATTAGGTTTAATTACTAGCAATACGTTGATTTAAAAAGTTAAATGTATTCTTGTTACACTGTAATATTTTTATATATAAATAGAATAATACATTATATTTTTCTAAAAAATAAAAAAAAATACATATTAATTTTTTTAAAAAAATTTAATATTTTTTCATATATTTTGAAATACAAAAGATGAATTATTCTTAAATTAAGTAAGATTTAAAGAGTACGATACATTTTACAATTCTATAAAGTCTTTTATATCAAAGGCTAATAATTTAGAAAATAGCGTGCACAACGCAAAAATTACTTAATATTATTACAAAATTATTTCTCATTTTCATAGGCTTATACTTTTTAAAATTATGATTATATTTCAAACATTTTTGTACTTTTTTGAAACCATAATTCTTTGTAAATAATGTGTAAAAGATTCGAATTTTTTAATTTCAATTTAAAAGAATTATTATGAGTTTGAAAATTGTTTATATTTTCCAACCCTCCAGACAAAAAATTAACACTCCTGAGACCTCTTACGGGGCATGGTAAATTTATAAAAAAAATCTTTGATTTAATTGTTTTTACAATTCATTCTCTTCTAATCAATGTGCATAGATTATGCAAAACAGTTTTGTGCTCAAAATACTACAAAAGGCACATCACTTAATTTTTTCAAGAAAAGTTTTAAAATTTATTCAGGGAATTTGAAAAGCTACTCCCCCAACAATAATTTACGTACACACATGAAACTGGATTTATATACAAGTACATGAAACCATGTATAGCAAAAGGTAGATGGGTTTTCTGCATGCATGATTGATATTTGTAAAATACTTTTTTTCTGAAGGCTTATTGAAAATTCGATAATAAATGTGCAAATTCTAAAATCAACATTTTTTTTAAAAAAAAGGGGTTCTTTTTTATTTAAAAATGCATACCACCTTTTGTTACATGTTCTAATAGCATCAAATAAAAAAAATCGAAGTATTTGCTACAATTAAAAATAAATTCCTTAGAATTTTAAATGAAAATGAATGATATATTTTTTTTTTTTTGTTCTTTGATGTATCCATTTAAAAAAAAATTTGCCGTGGAGATGTGAATAAAAATGAGCATAAAAAATATCATAACTCTGAATTTTTTTAACTTGGAGTTTTCAAATATTGTGTATCTCGATGAAAATTATGATTGAATATTGGGTCGTGAATATCGAAAGTTTGAGAAGCACTGCCTAAAGTAAAGCTAACGGATTAGGATATATCCGTCTCGCTCAACTCATGCGTTATATGTGCCCGGACGCATATATCCGTCCTTCCGAAATACGATTATTTTCTTTCAGTTGCTATCAGTAATATTATTCCTTAGGCTTTGGAATCCAATAAAATGACCTTGACAGTGATTGAGAAGGATTTACTTATTTCGGAAAAAAATTGCTTATTTGTGCCTATCTTCCCTCCCCCCTAAAAAAAACAGTATATGCTCCCCTGTGTGAAAAACGGGGGTCGTGCTGAGTGAAACGTGTAACTTTTAATCGATAGGTAAGGACTTAAATCTCGAAAATGTTCCTCCTAATAGAGAACAAAATATATATAAAATAAAGAAACGAAGAGATAAAAATAACAGGTAATATCCAGGCACGAAAAATTAATTCATGCTAATTTAAATTGAAAATAGGATTATTCTTGAAGAGAATATTCTTAAATTTTGGAAAACATTATCAGTAAAGATAATTAATAATGCATCTTCACTTTCAAAGTGCAAAATCAGGATGCATGTTTTAATACAATATATTAATTACCGATTTTCAATCTTCTTGTTTTAAAACATACTAATCTAGCTAAGAAATCTACCGGTACGGTTTCCTAGAATTTGGAAAGCTATTTGAATTCCATTTCACTGCTTTTGGATGGAAAGAACCCTTTAGACAACATTGACAGCTTTGGATCCATTCCAGCACACTACAAAAGCTTTACTATCACCCAAAGAATACAAACCCAATACTCGGAAATTTTTCAATCGAAAACAGAATATTTCCGCTACGAACAAGAAAGAAACGGATGGAAAAACAAGATATACTTTCGAATGGGACTTCAAAGCCCAGAAATTGTATTTTTATATGTAATACTACATTGAATTTGAAACTGTCTCATATATGGAACCTCCTACATTTGAACTCCAATAAAATGTACGGATCCAGCGTCTGTTTGAAAAGATAATAAAAAAGACATTTAACCCTCTCACTGATGGAAATCAATGAAAAAAAGGAAAATCTTTGTTCGAGAGATCATCAGCGGGATGTTTTTAGCCACACATCATAAAAACTGAAATGCCCTTCGAGTTTCGGTAAAAATAGTGCAGAACTAACTCATCAAATACCAGTGGGTCTTTTTTTTTGTCAATAGAAGACTTATTTAGGTTAAAAGTTATTCAGAAAGTCTACATTAGTCTATGTAAGACTGCAATGAAAAACTTCAAAGTAATAATTTGAAGCAATGTATTTGTTACTCACATTTTGTGGTAAAAAAACTTAAACTTCCTTCCTACTTTTCTCATTAAGGATGCAAAACGAATGCTAAGCTCTAAGCTGAACAAATTTTTTAAAAAATCATTTCGTATAATATTATAAAATCCTCTCCACTGCAGTGCTTCTCAAACATTCAATATTCGCGAACCAATATTCAATCATTATATTCATTGTACCCCACCCTCCCTACAATAACAATGTATTGAATTCAATAATACTATAGCTTGACACTAAAGCTACAATACGACTTGAGCCTCTTAAGTGCCACCGGCGTAGATAAACGTCTCGCTCAGCCAAAGCATTAATTTTCTGGACGTATATATACGTTTTTCCGAAGTACGATCTTTTCTGGGATCTATTGTCCATAAAATTATTCCGAAGAGCTTTGGAATACAATAAAAGGACTTCGACAGTGTTTGCGATGTATTTACTTATTTCAGAGGATTTGCTTATTTATCCGTTTTCTAAACAAACACACCCCTCCAAAAAAAACATCACAAAAAAAACATTGGGGAGTGCAACGCGTAACTTTTATTCGGTAATTAATGGATTGATTATAAACCATACAAATTATCAAGATAAGTTTTAATACAAACCCATAAGAGAGAGAGAGAGAGAGGTCACTGGTAATTATCAAACTAGTTCTTAACTTAGTGTTGTTAAATTAATTATTAAATACATTGTATAGACTGATGTATTTATAGGTGTGTTTTATCAATGTAAATGTGTATTTTTTTATTATGTCAGAATGCATTTTGTTTGTTACTTACAGTAAAATAATAATTTGTAAAAATAATCCTTTGTTGCCGATTTTTTAATATGATCGCACCCCCTCGTAAACTTATCATGCCCCCAGGCGGGTGTGCCCCAAGATTGAGAAACGCTGCTCTACTGCAGTATTTATTAACCTAAGGCCTAGGGTAATAGGACCTAGGCTTTATAATTCGATTGCAAGCTGCGAATGCCGAGTGTTCATGGTCGCGAATTAGTGGTTGGCATTGTCGAGTCGCGGATTCGAAACCTAGCACTGAGGACACCCGCTGTATAGAACTGATGCACATTAAATCTGTCGAAGCTCCAAATTTTCTAGTTGGAGTAGAAATTAAGAGAGAAGGAGGTGCCAGCTCAGACATCGTCCTCGTCACTTGATGGTGACTCACAATTATGAAGTTCGTCCTCAATAGCATTCTTAAGCTGAATTCACACCAAAGGCGTACAAACGTCAAGTGTCTAGCGTCTAGCCAATCAGAGACTTCATCTCGGGCGAAATGAAGTCTCTGATTGGCTAGACGCTAGACACTCGACGTTCGTACTCCTTGGTGTGAATGAGCCTTTATTGCTTCAGATAGCGATGTAAATTTTAAAAAAAATCAAAATTTAATAAGTAGATTTCAATGGGCAGAATTCATGTGATGTCATAGTCACATGATAGGGAAAGCCACGTGATTCTAGCGAATCAATTTAAAAACTCATGCGACGCCATAGTCACATGATAAAAACTATCTAGTGTTTCCAGCTAATCGGTTCACGTGCTCCGGTGTTGCCAAGTTTTACTCTTTGCAGAAACTTTCTCTTAAAAAGTACATATGTATACAAAATGCATTTTTTTTTAAAAGTATAAACATGAAATAAGATTTTTTTAGTTAAAAAAATATTTTTGAATTTTTTCCCCTCACATTTAAACATTTTTACCCAAATATGAAATTTGAAATTTTATCCCAGTTTTACAAATATAACAACAAGTACAATGGGCTTAATTCATGATGTTACATGATAAAAACATTCCACTGAATTAAAAACAAACATTAAACTAATTGTACTTGTTGTTCTATTTGTAAAACTCGGATAAAATTTCAAATTTCATATTTGGGTAAAGATGTTTAAATGTTAGAGGAAAAATTTCAAAAAGATGTTTTTTTTTTAAAAAAATTATATTTTATGTTTATACTATTAAATATAATGCATTTTGTATATAGTACTCTTTAAGGGAAAGTTTCTGCTAAGAGCAAAACTTGGCAACACCGGAGCGCGTGAACTGATTAGCTGTAAACACTCGATAGTTTTTATAGTGTGACTATGACGTCACATGTGAGTTTTGAACTGATTGGCTTTCACTATCATGTTCCTATGACGTCACATTAATTGAGCCCATTAGTTTAATGTTTGTTTTTATCATGTGACTTCATGAATTAAGCCCATTGAACAGAAAATTATGGTTTATTAAATAGTTCAAGGTAATTAAATAGCAATCATAAAAATTAATCTAACTCAGCGATCCTCAATCTGTGGCCCACCGGACCTTTCTGAGTGGCCCGTTGCACTAACACAAGTTCATTTATTTAAGGACAATGCATTAAAAATTTAGTGAGAAATATATCAGTCAAACAAATAAATACATCAATTTTGCTATCCATGTCTTGCTGGTTTGGGACTGCTCTATCCGCGTCCATCTGATTAACAAATCTTCTTGGGAAATCTTTGGTCCTTAAAAACTATTTTTACATTATTTATATATAAAAACATATCCAATACATAATTATTAAAAAAAAAAATAAGGAATATTAAAAATTAAGTCAATTCCTACTTAGGTCAACGAAAAAAATTTTTTAAGTTAATTTCTAAAAAAGTTACAATTAATATAAATACGTATATACATATGAAAGAAGCACAATATTAAGTGAAAAATAAAGTGATTTTCCTTGCAATTTTTCCCTTTCTATATAGGGTGTTATACTATTTTTTTTTGTTACTATTTATTCACTAATTAAATTTTTTATTCTAATAAAATCAAAAGAAAATCATATTAAAAAAGTAAAAATAAATCCCATTCTCAGAAATTAGGCCATCCAAAGTGGGATTCAAGCCTACGACCTTTGGATTAGTAGTCCAACGCGCTATCCATTGGTCTATATGGACGCAACGAGTGATTTTCCTTTCCTTTCTGTATATGATGTTGGATTATTATTTTTGTTTATTATTTATTAATTAATTAAATTTAATTAATTACTATATAATATTAGAAAAAAATTGTATTATCATCAAGTGTCATCCACTACAAGTTGAAAAATTGTGTTAGAACTTGAGTGGATGAATAAAAAGCATTTTATTAAAAATTGAAAATTTGAATAAGATATACTATATGTTAATATATATGTATAGGGAGAGTGCGAACAAATAACAAGAATTAAAAAACAGCATCATATTTATTTTATATTACACATAAGCATTTCATAGTAACATAATTTGACGTTTATTGAAAGATATACATATGATTGTATTAAAAATAATACAGACTGGAATCAACTCACTAGCATAGAATCAAAGAAAATAATACACAGGCAAACGTTTGCGTCATCACCTAATAATTAAACTGGATTTGTCATTTGCTGAAACAAAAACAAAAGTATCCAATCTGTTCTTAAAGCATCCTTTGGAATTGCTTGAATTTAGAATAATAATAATAATGAAGTACCTCCACTTCAGAGACTTAAGCGAGTTCCATTGAAAATACGTGGGATTAAAATCTTATCTCGGTCTATGCAGACTTCCAAATAACCTTTCAATAGATGACGTTTACATTTAAGAGTATAAAATCTGTTTTTACTTAAATACGGCACTCAAATAATACCCAAGTGCCTCGTAAGACTTCTGTCAATGACTTTACCATAAAATAAGAGTTTCTTTCCACTAAATACATCACATACTTAAGTAAACAGTATTGACTGAAGTTTAATAAATGGAATTCTTAAATATAAAGTATGGGATGGAAAAGGGTTGCTAATGAAGGAAAACTACTTAAGCTAAGATTCATATCGTTGGATACAAAAGTAATTTAAACATAAGTGTAGATTAAATAGCATAATTTATTTTTAACTTCGTGCAAAACGGGGAACATTTAAGAATTAATAAAGCAACTAGGTAGCTACTGTTGTCCGATGATTCCAGTTATTTGAAAAAAAACTCATTTATTAATGGGCAATAACAAACAGATTAGTACACGAAGATAAATCAACGCAAGAACAAAGACATATTATAATAGATTTTTTACACTTGTGAAGAACGTACACCCATTATAAACAAGCATTGCAATTTTCCAAAAATGAATTTCCGGAAAAGTTCCACTACACTAGCAAGAACTCAAACACGCATATATATATATATATATATATATATATATATATATATATATATATATATATATAAAGGGTGTTTTTTTAAAGGTATATAACTTTAAATTGCAATAAAACAACGACGTATTATTCGATTGACATGAATTTTTTTTATTCGAAAGATAATCTTGTGGCATTACATTTTAAATATGATTTCTGGCATAGGACTGCCACGGCTGGCTCGGATGTAGTCCAATCTGCACGTCCAATTTTCGATGACTTTTTCCAACATTTGTGGCCGTATATCGGCAATAACACGGCGAATGTTGTCTTCCAAATGGTCAAGCGTTTGTGGCTTATCCGCATAGACCAATGATTTTACATAGCCCCACAGAAAATAGTCTAGCAGTGTTAAATCACAAGATCTTGGAGGCCAATTCACAGGTCCAAAACGTGAAATTAGGCGGTCACCCAACGTGTCTTTCAATAATTCGATTGTGGCACGAGCTGTGTGACATGTTGCGCCGTCTTGTTGGAACCACAGCTCCTGGACATCATGATTGTTCAATTCAGGAATGAAAAAGTTAGTTAGTTGGTGAGTGTCGTGTGATGGAAGTAACCCGTGTTGAGCAGCGTTCTTACATCAAAATAGCCGTTCTCCGAGGGAAAAATGCGATGGAATATCACAGTGAATTAGTGTAACCCTTGGAAATAATGCTTTACCACACCGTACGGTGGCACGGTGGGTGTACTGTGTACTGTGTTGTCATTCTTTTGCACCGTGAAGACCATATTGTCATGTATACTACCATAATAAATTAGTGTGTTACGATATTTCAGTGTTATTCATTGTCCACACATGTAGTTAACACCTTGTCCTTTCCTCTGTATACCTCACAATTTCCAACCAGACTGGTACCTTCAAGAAAAAAAAAATGTTGCCATGACTTTTGTCCCAACCTTCGTATATATAGTTTCTCTCTCTCTCTCATTGCAGTCAAAGCATAAACAGATTCTAATCTAGACTGAACGTTCTGAACTGAGCTGATATTTAATTCGAAGGTCTTTTATATGGATTCATGGAAATTTTTTAAGATATTGATCCTAAAACCTTCTCGATGTTTCCTGGGCGATTCAGATTTGTCACCAAAGAAGATAAAGTCGCCAACTTGTTAATCCTAGTCACGCCGTCAATGTGGTTGCCCTAATTTTGTTTTTTTAAAATCATGTCGCTTGTAAAACTCAATTTTCCACAAGGAGAATATTGCTGCAGGGATAATAAAATACGTAAAGTGTTTCACTGCAAACAGAAGATTAACATCTATAATTTATATCAGCAGTTGTTTGTATTTCCGTAGAGATCCCACTTATTTTTCTCCAGTGATTTGTAATATTTTATTCACTCTTTTTTATATGGATTATTCTTCATCTATTAAGTTTATTTTAAACTATCGATGATGGAGTTTATGCAACAGAGTTGAATAGAAGATAACTAGTTTCTGTATATAAAATATCCTCTCACAAAAGCAGACGAGATTAGAAATTAAAGGCACATTAGGAACAAATGAGTTTATGTGGAGAGTAGGAGATATCATTATTTTATTTTGCAAAGTAAATTAATTTAATTTGAGATACGTTTAATTTAATTTGAGATACGTCAAGATAGAATTTTATAATTCTTAAGATTGTATCTTTACATCTGGGCTTGCAACTGAAATCTATTTCCCTTATTTTTGTTACAGTTAACTTGTATAGTCGAGAACAGCAATGTTTTTGTTATATTCCCCAAGCTAAATGATAGTAACAGTTGATTAAATTAAAAGGAACTGTCCAATTGCTAATGATTACTAGAATCTGCTTGTTTGATGTTTGGATGCTTAAAAGTTAATCAGAGAAACACCGTCTCGGTTGTCTACGCATTGATTGTAAAAAACAAACTAATTCGAATGTTCACATTAACTGTATTTTCAATCGTACCCGAGGAGTTATCAATCCCTACCCATTTACTTGTTAGATATTATTATACATGAGCGAAATAGCTTGTACTGTAAAATGTACACTTTTAAAACACTTTAAGTGTACCATGCACACTTTTAAAACAAAAAATAAGATCCTAATTTACAGGTGCGCGTTATATGCCGGGTATAAAATGTCAGCTTTAAAAAAGGAACAAAGATGAGAAAAGAAAAAAATCAGACTTCTACTCAGCTTAGAATGCTGTTTCTTTTTTAAAAAGAAATGACATAATTATGAGCTTAAGGTATCCGACTATGTTTGGAACCGTGATGTTGCAAAAGTGTATAAATGGATAATATTTATGATATTTAGTGTCACTTAGATTAGAAAATGTACATAAATTGTTTTAAGAATAGTATTAGAATAAAAAATTATTTAAGTACAATATTTTGACAAAAAATGAACGAAGAATGACCCATTTTCAAAATATTCTCCTTTTGTGAAAAATGCTTCTATTATAATAATATTCTGCCTGTCTATAGCTCAGATCTCTGTACAGAGCCTCAACTAGAAATTTTGAAATATATAACTTAGAAGTGGGTTAATCCATGTGTTTTACTACAACAGAGGGGAGAAATTTTAAGCAAAAAACGCCGATAATTATTTCAATGGGTTGTAAATATGAAAATAATGTGATTTTTTTTTCAAAATTTATAGTTGAGCCTATGTACAGAGCTCTGAGGTCTATACGGGCAAATTATTGTTATAATAGAAGCATTTTTCACAAAAGGAGAACATTTTGAAAAAAAAAAGGCTATTCTAAGTTAATATTTTGCCAAATATTATATTTAAATATTTTTTTTGTCGAAATGTCCTTAAAACAATTTTATACATGTTTGGTAATCTCAGTGACACTAAATATCATGAAAATTATCCATTTATGCCCTTTTATAAAATCACGGTTTTGAACGTAGTCGGATACCTTAAAGGGTTTTACTTCTGGAATAATACCTCAAATAAATGACTTAAAAACACAAAAGCATTGCACACATACGTTTCAGGTTTCTTCGTAAAAAGTGGCTGCGCGTTAACGGTGAGTATAATTAAAAATTAAAAATTGCAGTCTTAAAGTAGATACGTATATAAAGGCGGCGAGTGTTATAAGCCGGATTTTATGGAAAACAATTGTAATATTTTGAATAAACATTTATTTATTAAAACACGAGCGTTATCTGGTTGCGTAACGAAGAATATTAGCCTCCTCCTCTGCAAAGTCAAGTTTTGGGTTCAGAGCTGGATCTTACAAATGATTGCAAAACCATAATATAACACAGGCTTTGGGGCCCCTTAGAATCCTACTCTATCCTTGCCATGCGGGGGTTGTACGTTATGCCACTGGTGTTCTCATTGTATATCTATGACATTTGAAATGTTGGAACTCTTCTGTTTTAAGCGTTGGTTAAGAAATAGATATGGTTTATATGACAGATAAGCTGAAATACTACAAACTCTTTAAGGTATATCCGACTACGTTCGGAGCCATGATTTTGCAAAAGCTTATAAATGGATAATATTTATGATATTAGTATCACTTAGGTTAGAAAATGTATGTAAAATTGTTTTAAGAATAGTATTGCAGTAAAAAATTACTTAAGTACAATATTTTGACAAATACGGAACATAGAATGACAATTTTCAAATTGTTCTCCTTTTGCGAAAAATGCTTCTATTATAATAATATTTTGCCTGCATATAGCTCAGACCTCTGTACAGAGGCTCAACTAGATTTTTTTAAATTTATATCTTAGAAGTGGATTTATCCATATTTTACTACAACAGAGGGGAGAAATTTTAAGAAAAAAACGCCGATAATTGTTTCAATGGGTTGTAACTCTGAAAAAAGAAGAATTTTTCGAAAGTCATAGTTGATCCTCTGTACAGATGTCTGAGTTATATACAGGCAAAATATTATTATAATAGAAGTATTTTTCACACCAGAAGAACGTTTTGAAAAAAGGTTATTCTAAGTTATTTTTTTTCCGAAGTATTGTATTTAAATAAAAAAATTTTGTCAAAATGTCCTTAAAACAATTTTATACATTTATTCTAGTGACACTAAATATCATGAAAATTATTCATTTATGCGCTTTTTTAAATCAGGGTTCCGAGCGTAGTCGGATACCTTAACATTACTTTTATTTAGTTACATTCCATTTACTTCTTATATATTACTCCAAGGATACTTTCGTGTGCATATTGTGTGAAATAGTACACACATAACATTTCTCTGTAAAGTAAGGGACGTCTTGAGGCAGGGGTTAACTGGGCCACAGTTTGGTCTTGTTCTCGTTTCAACCTCTATAATACCATAATCCGAATAATTTTAACCATTAAATGTGTGACGAATCTATATACGATCTCTAACTAATCCTCTTGGGAAATCTTTATGCTAGCATTCGCATTTAACTCACAGTCATCCTTCTCAAGAAGAAACCCTGATATGTACATTAGTTCGACTATATAAAATCGGAGTTTTTGTATTTGAGGAAGAAGGAGAAAAGAAGCCATTACATTCGCCACGCAGGTGAGATTGAGTAAAGTTGATTTTCGCAGCTTAAGATTAAGAGTGGTGTTTGCAACTGTATTGAATTAGTGGATTGGGGGTTAGTAATCAACGATAGATTAGGTTGAGTTAAATTAGTTATTTGCACAAATTTGCTTAATATTCATTCCTTTCTCTCTGCTACTCCTTTTAACATTCACTTAGAGATTAAATTGTAGTTGTGTAGTGTGTTTGAGTAAATAAATAATTGTTATTATGGAAGTTTCTGGTTCTGCTTTCATTCCTCCTACACCTTTAGGTAGGCAAGACGGTGAGGGAGTAACTTCAGGTGTAAGTCGCTCACAAATGTTGTCCCCAGGCATGATAATTCGTCAGTTTGTTCTCTTATACTATAATTATCTCTTATATTATCTTGGAAGTTTAATTTTAACAAAAGATGACCAGTTAATATAAAAAAATTTCAGTTATTTAACTGTTAGATTATTTATTAAAGATCTCTTCAAATCAGCACCAGGGCTGTTGGCGACAGACTTCGTAATTTTTAACCACGGTTAAATGAAGATTGCACCCGAGCTATAGCACACTTTCCAAATCATCAACAACACGCCTGTGGTCGCAGAAGCCTACTGGTCAAGATCTCGAACTTGTGGCCGGCATGTGCTGAGGTCGAGCCCAGTGTTGCTGAAGACCACAAGTGCAGATCTGGCCGATGTACGTTAAATCTGTGGAGTTTCAAACGTCCTTCAAGCGGTGTGGAAATTAGGAGAGGGGGTTGTCAGCTCAGGTATCATCCTCGTCACTTCACCGTGGTTCAAACTTACGAGGTCGGTCGTCAATAGCCTCGTGCACCTTTATAGCGCGACGTTAATATACACAGACTCACGCAAAAACACGCCAACGAGAGAATTTTAAGCCTTTTACGATATAAGGCAGCGTTTTTCAATTTGTGAGGTGCGCATCCCTAGGGGGGCATGATAACTCTAGATGGGGGCGCGAGCAAATTGAAAAGTCGAACATGAAAGTTTACTTAAAACAATTATTAATTTACTGAAAGTAAGCAATCAAAATACATTCTAAGGTAATAAAAAATAAAATACACATTTACACTCTGATATAAATACACTTAGAAATATAAGCAAACATTTGTTATAAATATAAGCAAAAATATAAGCAAGCAGCCTTTTGTTGCATTTCAAAGCCTTCGGAATAATTTTATAGACAGCAGTGCAAAGAAAAGATCGTACGTTGGAAAGACGTATTTGTACGTCCTAGGGAATTAACGCTTGGGTGAGCGATACGTTTATATACACCAGAGATGCTTATGAGGTTGAAATCGCATTGTAGCTTTAGCGTCTAAGTATAGTGTTATTGAATTCTCTCTACATATTATTATTGCATAGGGGGGGCGATGAAAATTATGATTGAATATTGGGTCGCAAATACTGAAAGTTTGATAAACACTGATGTAAAGCTCTTCAGAAATTCCAATACGATGGGATTTTAGTGGCATCAGGACTCGAACCCTATGATTTGACAAAAAAAACGACCACTTATATTCGTGACTATGACCACTTTGAACTATTGTAACAAAAATAAATTAGCAGCTTACAAAACAATTTCTGATTTGATTTTAAGAACAATAAGAAAATCTAATCAATGTAGTTTCCTTTACATTTACTTTAAAAACGATATTTTATTCCACTGTCTTCTAATATCACCTTGATTATTCTTTCTAATATGATATTAAAAGCTAACATTTGATTTTTTTATATTATTTTTTATCTGGAAGCGTATTCATATTTTTTTTATGCAAAATAATTTTATTGTTTACATTGATGGCACCTCTTTCATTTCTAATAAACTTAATAGATATATAAATTAATTTGTGCATTTAATTAAACCAAAAACAGTTTAATTAATAATTAATGAGAACAGATAGGGAAAAAAACACCGAACAAAACGTTGAGAAATAACGCATATTTTAAATCTACCAACAATGGAAAAAATGTTTAGTGTCTTTGAAGCTTTAGTTGATTTAGCAGTGAAGAAAATAAAAACACGAACTTATAATATTCTCTTTCACTTGATATATCCATTCAATTAAATGTCGAATAAAAAAAATTGTCCTAGAGAACACACACACAAATTAATTAATTGCAATGCTTCTAAGCATTTATTTGTCGTGTAAATTTTGAAGAAAAAATAAATAAAGTTTTGATTTAAAAAAAAGAAATATAATAATTCGCACTTGAGATTTGCAAATAAAATTTTCAGTAAATTGAGTCATTCAAATATTATACCAAAATAAACATCAGAGTTTATTTTTAAATAAATATAATTTTTGTATGAATTGTGCGTGTGTCTGTTTAAGGTTACTGACTACGTTCGAAACCGAAATTTTGAAAAAAAAACACGTAAATAAATATTTTTTGTTATACACTTAAATTCGGTTGAATTAGAATATAGATATAAAATTTATTTACGAATATTATTACAAGAAAAAAAGTTTTTAATACAACGGTTTGTCAAAAACAGAAACAAGACATATTTTCAAAACATTCTCATTTTATATAAAAAAAAATGTTTCTGCAATAATCTTTTTCGGATTGTGCTAGGTTTTCTACACCGAGATAGAACAAAAAATTTTGAAAAGCTCCCAGTATTTTCAGAGTTAGGATTAATTGAATCAAAAACGAGTATATATATATATATATTTCGTTATAATTTTTCTATTCTAATATAGTAAAATAAGAATAAATGCACTTCTAAATTACATACAATGTAAAATATTTAACACGAACTTGAATAGATTGAATTATTTTTGTGTTGAATAATATTGCAAAGAAACAGGTAAAACATATATTTAACAAAATTAAGTTTATGTGAGTACATTTTATTTACATAGAGCTCTAATTCAAATTTATTAATTTCAAACATGTCCGCTATTGGCTCTCTTTTTTTAAATAAGCGTTGTTAGTATAGAGTTAACAATACCAAAAACTTAACAGAATTCCATTTTCGTCTTCTACTTTTGATCAATATCCTCAAGAAGCTCCATCTTCATTTCAAGACAAAAAGTAGTTTGCTTTCCCCCTGCAATTCTTTGCCACAAAAAAAATTCTTCAAAAATAGAAAAAAAAATAATGCGAACTAAACTCACAGGATTTTACTCACACTGCAATGTAATGCTCACCGAATTTCAAAGACAGCTGATCAGAGATAAAGTGTTTTTGTGTGGCTTTTGTAGGAATGGAGAGTGAAAGATAAACAAAATTGGCTCGTGTCACAGGCTATTCCGAGGGTATAGCAAAGCCAAGTTAAAGTTATCCTTCTTTCAACGAAACAAAAGAAACCACTTCTCTTTCATTTCAAACCCATCTTAAATCTCGCCTGCGTCACTGGCATTTTCCGTATTTTGTTCATTAATAGAAGAGAAATACTTCTCGGCACTGTTGTATTATTTCATGTTAATCGAAGTCGCTCATCCGGTATAGTGGTTAGCGACACTGACTGCTCTCCCTTTGGGACCAAGTTCGAATCCAGGTGAAGACATGGAAGTTTGTAAATGTATAGTGCCTTCGCAGCATGGGGGGACCTTAAATAGCCTTCGAGCCGTAAGTTCTCTCATGAGGTTGGTGGAAGTGGAAGAGAGGTGGGAGGCTCCTGATAACCTCCATGTTGTTCTCCCTCAAAATTGGGGTGAAAACGAACTAAATCGTTCTGTCACCTGTAGGGTGTTCAAAGCTACGGATAACGACAGGCGTCACTTAACCCTTTGCCATGATGAATTTCCTGGACCCAATTTGGCCTTTGCCGATCAGGTGGCATTAGTAACAGCAACAACATGTTAATCGATATTTCATCTTGAGAGTTTGCACGTTAAACGTATTTCTATGTATTTTAAAATCTTAGTTCAACCCCTGTTTAGAAGTCCTAGTATATATAGACAAGGTATTGTTGTTATAGAAGCATTTTTCATAAAATGATAATTTAAAAATATAACATTCTTCATTTTTTGCCAGAGAATTGCAATTAAATAATTTTCCCTTATAATAATATTTGTAAAATAGTTTTATATGTATGTTCTGACATTAAATATTTAAAAAAATATCCATTTATACGCTTTTTTCAAAATCACGTAGTCAGTCACCTTAAAATAGTAAAACAATAACAATATTTTAAGACATGATGCTGAGCTTTCAAATGAAGACTGTTGATTAGTCTATTCTGTAACTAAAAATAATGATTTATTTGTAGATGAAGCTTTGCAATTCATGGCCTGTTTCAACGCTGACAGCGAAAAAATGTCACTGGTAAATATAAAACTCTGAAGTAAGTGACGTGTAAGATCTTTCAAAAAATACTACTTTTCTGCACTGTGGTGATGGCAACATGTGCGGGTAATTATAAGATGAGTATTCATTGGCTGTGGTCCTAAGTAAGCATTTCACATTCGATTTAACGATTTGAGATGGTTCAATCAACTCTGTTCCTGCGGAGCATAAGATGAAACATGTGCAGTTATGGGAACAATTATCTGAGAGGATAGAAACGGTTATTTGGAGGCACTGTTGAACAGTAAACTATTTGATTAAGACGTCTTATTACCCAATACACAAAGGAACAGTTTTTTTATACTACTAGTTTGTGCTCCAAGTACATAAGATATCTATTTATTTATTACTATATATTGAATAAAAATAAAAGAAAAACTTTTGCCATTATAATACTTTGAATTACACAACGTTAGATTTTATACGTTCGAAACCTAAGAAAGCATAGTTTTCTTTTCTATTTTTTAATGAAATAGTTAAATACTTTTGCCATTAGTTAAAATTGTAGACTATAAGTAGTCAAATGAATCATCTGTATCACTTATGGGTGAATATTTTTATGGGTAGAAATATTTTCCCATATGTCATATGGGAGATTCATTTTTTTTCAGAATCATGGTATCGCATTTTTTAATATCGTTATGTGATTGAAAACCACATTAAAAGAAAAATAATTGCCGTGTTAAAAAAATTGTAGTACCTTAAAATTTAGATGGAATAATTATAGATGAAGTTTAGACTGTAAGTTAAATTAATTAAAAAGTATTACGATATAGTGCTTATTCCAGCTATTTTCTCATACATTTTCTACCTCAAATTGCTTCAAATATTTTCCATTGTAGTACAAAATACTTAGAAATGTAAATTTTGTTCAGTAATTATATGAATCTAAATTTGAAAAATTTTGAAATTTTATGTACACATTCCCTAACATTTTACGATACATACGTTAAAAATATTTTAAGCAAACATTTGAATTTTCATTTCTCTTTTTTTATTATTATCAGTGTTCTAAATGATTGCTAAATATAACTAACACATGTATTTAAAAACTCGCAAAACTACAATAAATCGTTGCAGAGGACCTAAACTTAAAAAATTAGTCATTTTTTTCTATAAATGACCTAATAAATTTAAAATTAATTAGAAATAACATAATTGCCAAATACTTACAACTGTACTATTTTAAATAAAGTACCAATTTATCAAATACCACACCCGTAATATACAATTCCAAAAAAAGAAAAATTACTATGGTTTTCTGAATGCATACGACTTAAAAAGTCGTACGCAGTCAACTAAATTTCAACTTAAAAAGTTGAATTTTAGTTGACTCATCTACATGGGTAAAAAATGTCTCAGAAGATCTAAAAAATACTTATAAATTACCTTAAACATGTTTTAATTCTAAGTAGTAATAAAATGCATGACCCAAAGCCAAGTAAAACCTAGATAACAATTTAAAAAGAAAATACATTTCTACACAACCTCAAAATCATGGAAAAAATTAACGAAACAATTTATTATTCCGGATATTTACCCAGTTACATAAGTCACGTTATAAGATATCGAAATTTTGTTATAATGTTGAAATTTTACCAAAATATTTTGAAATTCTCATTTATTTTAAATAATGCAAGAAAGAAATTGTAATATTTTACCGTATCAAGTAAGCTTAGAGATTTGAGAAAAGACGCGATTACAAAATACTTATAATTTTTTAATAAGAAATAAATACAATTGATCTCAAATAGCACGAGCATAATTGCGATATCTACAGTTAAATGGTTTAATAGAAAATGAAAGGGGGAAAATCTTTTTTAACAATATTCTAAAAATGTTTGTTCCAAAGAATTTTCATGTTTATTTATCTAAAGGGATATTATGAAGTAACTATAAAAAAAACCAAGTAAATGCCACTAAAAAATGGAAAATAAAAATCAGTGCATTTTTCTAGCTATTCAGTTAACTATTAATATAATGGAAATAGTTAATCAATTACATTTCAAAGTTTTCCAAATACATCCAGAAATATAACGCACGAAAATATTCAAAGAAAAAAATATATCAGAAGTATTACGTATTAAAGGAAAGCAGCCTGGTTTTTATCCTATTACCAGTGCATGCAAACTTAAGATTAAAGTGAAATAAATGTTTTTTTCCCATTTTAATTATGTTTAGCAATGTTTACTTTAAGCATAATCATACCAAATTTATTACTATCTTAAAGAATGTTTCTGGAATGATTCCGCTGAAGAGTGGATTTAAAAGGCAGAGACAAGTATGTAAGGGTCAAACATGTATTATATATTTAGCTCTTTCGCGCGCGCGCGTAAATTTTATACTAGCTTAGACATGGAATTATTCGTAATGAAATAGAAAAAAAAATGCAGTATTATGTAGAATTTTTTAGCTTCATCGCACCAAATAAAACGCCGAATCAAGATATACCTGTATGTATCAACAGTTTGATGATGAAAATAAGTCATACATTGATTTTTTTATACTTACGTATTATACCATTGACTAAGTTTACCAATTAAACAAATGTCACCAAATGCTATCTTCTTTATAATTATAGTGTTCGATCCTCCGCGGTAAAGATTTCCACTATAAGCTGCATATCTCTGCATTTGGCGACATCTTTTGATGAGATGAAAGTGGTTGGCAGTATAATACGCAAGTACCTTTTTTACTTACATTTGTCCTTAGTATTTTTTAGTAATTATGTTTATCTTGAAACAATGTAAACATTTTTGCTTTAAAAAAATTTCGGTTGAAAGGAAATATGGATACACGTTTGACATATTGGCATCACTTTTGAAATAAATTGCCAAACTATTTTCAAGGTTACCATAAAAACTGGTAATGAAAGCGTTGAAAATTAATTGGCCAGAACAAAATTGTAATTGAAGAAAAATAATCGCTAAATTTGCCATGCATTCTGTACTTTATTTGATACAAAATTTATTATTTTTCACTGTTAAAAAAATCATTTCTATATTCACTGAAGTCTTCTGAATTAAAAGTTCTGCTCTTCAAATATAGATTTTCTTTTTATTTCAATTACTTTAAAAACAAAACCACTTAAATTATTCTGAATCTAAATGTCACTTCATTTCTGAAGCTTAATTCAGTTTTTTCAGAAAGAATTATTTTTAAAAGAAATAATTGAAAAGTCTTACATATTTTAACTAATTTTCATATTCGTTTCAGCATGTTCTGCCTTAAATCTCGCCGTCTTTTCAGAAGACGTGATTGAGTTTGAAAACGGAAAAGACTTTTTGTATCAGTCAAAATTTCAGTGATTTAATTTTCTTATACATAAAAGGAGACATTTTTTCATTTTCGTTCAAAGTTTCATAAGGACGAAGAAGAGAGCATTGCGTAATAATTCTGAGACGTAATAATACGAAGCATTACTTAAATAATTCTGAGAGAAAAATCAGCAATATTTATCTTTGAAGAAATATGAAATATTCTTTTTAAAAGTAAGATACGTCATTAAAATTCGAGTATACCTTGAATTAAATTACACCCTTTACTAAATCTTTTTTTAAAAATAATGTAGAGAAAACCCGTACAACAGTTGTACATATATAGAAAGCTCCAAAATTATGTTCATAAGATTCATATCAAAATTTGCAGATGCAGTCCAACATTTCAAAGGGAAATTTTTAATAGTACGTTTCGACTTCTTTGCCTAAAGGGTATTGCATGAAAGAACGTTTGATGGAAAAGAGAGAGAGTACCCTTTTGGTAATGCTAGTTACTAGAAAGCGACTTTGGCGACAAATTTGATTGTCAGATTTGTAAAAGTGTAGTAGAAGCTTTAAAAAGGAAATAACATTGGAGTCAAATATTTGACAGTGACTATGCCTTTCATTTGCCTTATGCGATATTGCAATTACTGCGTTTAATATTTGATTGAATTTTAAATCTATGCGGACTGCTGTAGATTTAAATGTGATGATATTTGTTTCTTGTTCGATGAAAACCTACTGTAATTAGTGGAGTTTCAAAATAAGTACAGTTTACTCTGAAAGAACATGTTCATTGTGTGGAATTCCAGCATTTGAAAGACGATTAATCATTCAACAGTATTTTAAAGCATATGAATTAATATCATTCTAAGATTAAAATATAACATTCTTTAAAATTAATTATCTTAGTTTCTCAAAATCCGCATGATAAAGCAAAAAAAAAAAATCTATCACCAACAAATCTAAAATCGTAATTGATACTTAATAAAGTTCACGATCTTTTTAATGAATACTTTCTAGTAGTTTTGTGTAAGTCTTTTATTTTATTTTGTACCAATTTATTTCAGTTTATTTTCCTACCATTTTAGTTCAAATGCAATGAAACTTTAATTCGAAATTTAAAAAGTAATATTTGGATAGTCTCCAATAAAACATGCTTGTTATTGACTGCTTCAGCGACATAAATCTTTTGAATAAATATAGACATAAGTTGGAAACATATATGGTACTATTTAGAAGTTGCATGGAGTGTATAAATGTTACAGGCCCCAGGGGCTTGTCAATGGACTCAATTTGAATAATGTGGGGAATCCATTGCAGTGTGCTCTATGTGTCCATAAGGGAAATTTACATAGATCCCCCCCATACAGAAAGTAAATATTTTCAATTTAGCCGGTCTACATTGGTTTATATGTAGGGATCCATCCGAGACATCTTAATTAAATCCCTATGGTCTTCTATATAGAATTAGAGATATGAACCAATAATGCAATAGTTATGTAATTGAATTCAGTGAAGAGATGTAACTATTATTCCTAATTCAGTGATTAAAAACTTTATTTACTAATAAAAGCTTAAGAAAACATGGTACGATTTACTAAAAAAATTTAATTTAAGGATTTTCAAATTTTTTGGTTGCCTCCTATGTGTGTTTACTATGTAAAACAGATTTTGTTCTGAAATTTTCATAAAAAGTGCCATTTAATTTTTTAAGAAAAAAATTAAAATTTTGTGAAGTGATTTTGAAATGTTACTCCTCTCTCTCTCATAAAAATTTACGTGCACGCATGAGCTTTGATTTATAAGTACGTCAAACTATGCATAGAAAAAGTTGGTATGGGTTTTGCATTAACATGATTGAAAATTCCTTAAAAAATGAATAAATTCTAGGTTCAATTATTTTTAAAAAAATAAGTATTGCTTTGATAAAAATGCATGTCAACTTTTGTTACATGTACTATTATTAATAGCAAAAAAAAATTCAAAACATTAGGCATAATAGAAAAATATTCGTAGCATTTTAAACGAAGACAAACTAAGTATTTTATCTTTCTGAAATAAGATTGCAATGAGAAAAGAAATAAGAAATAAGAAATTTAAAATTTTGATTTGCCATAGGGATGTGAATAAAAACGAACGTGTCAAAGCAATCATGCGCTTTTTAAGTTTAGAGATTTCAAATTTTTTGAGGTTATAAAAAAGAACATAGAAAATAATTTGGGCTAACAAAAATTAGATTTGATTTTTTGACCTATTTTTGTCAATTGAATCGCACTTTGTCACCTTGTAAATTATATTTTCTTTCTTAGTTACCGTTATATCACGCATAAGCACTCTTTATATTTCATTATAATATTATTCGAAAATAAATAACGTTGGTAATATGTATAGTAAGTTAAATATATATTACAAAGAGTAGCAAATAACATTATGAATAATACTGCTCAAACATGGAAAAGATATCAAACTGAACATGTGCATTTGTGGCATTAAATATAAATATTTCCATATATATATATATATCGGGGTTCAAGAATTTTATGCTATTAGTCTTAAACAGCAAAACAGTTATTTAAGAAAAATGAAAACATATTGTGAAAAACAATCCTTAGAAATGCAGGATACAGTAGAAAATTAGTTAAATTAATCCCAGAAAGCATTTGCACCGTCTCCAAGATCTCTCTTTTCCCACACCAAGAGCCCAAACACAACTATCAAAGCCTAAAAATACAAATACTTATGATTACAATAATTCGCAAGCACTCTGTAGTTCAAACGCAGCAACTAATCGCTAGCTGACTTTTCAACGGTCAAAACAGTACTGATTCAACTTCAGCGAGTGGATCCTATCTATAGCATGCACGGATCTTTCTCGAAAGATCTGCTTACGTCATAGATCATGATATTAATAGGTTTCTCCAAGAAATATCCAGAGGCCTCCATATTGTCACCAACTCGCCAAAAAAGGTAACCAAGTTGCCAACACGGTTGCCAAAAATTATGCCAGGTTGGCTCTATCGCTTACACTTCCCCAAGTTTCCGTTGAATCGCCATTATATTGTAAGGAAGGGCGTTGATTGCAAATATTACAATTTTAGCATAAAATCAATACAACAGAATATAATATTAACGTATTACACGTCCAGATATTTATTAGCTACACTATTTTAAGCATTCATTCCACAAAATTCGCAAAAATATTTTATCAATATACATATTTATTTTTAAATATTATAATCAATATAAACCTTTTGCGCTTTATATTTAATATTTCAGTTCTTTCAAATATCCTAGATAGAGGTTTATTGTATTAGCAAAAATACGTCCAAAAATTACTGATATATTTTTCTTCCACAAACAAAATTACAACGAAAAAGACACCATTAATAATATTTTCGCCTAAACTATCTTAATTGCTCGGAGACTCTTCCCTATCATAATTATAACACACAAATACAAACCTTAATTAACCAGGAAAATATCAAAGGTCCCGAAACAAATTAAAAAATATGCAAATTATCTTCTCCATTTCTTTAAAAATTAGCTTTTCTGGGGTGTTATAAAAGCGATGAAAAAACACGCAGAAATTTATTTTATATTCTTTAGCCAACCTCGGAAACTTCTCTCTCGTCTATGTATTTATTATATCCGCTATTAACATGAGAATGAATATCAGTTTAAGAGCCATAAAAGAATCCAAATAAAGTCGCTCACAGAAGCTGCAAGCGCGTGGCAGACAATAGCAAAATTACGCTGTAGATACAAGAAGTGAGCTGTATTTGCTTTTCGAAAGGAATGTTGGGAATTGTTAAAGAGAAAATATATTTTTTTAGCTTTTAATAGAGTCATTTATTTAAGGACTTTATTGCGAAGAATTGCGTGATGATAAAGGTAAAATATGGAGCAAATAGATAGGGGTTATTTTAAGGAGTTTAATTCAGGTCTATTTAATATTCATCAATGCGGTGCTGAGATTAATATTGAATGCAGGCAGTTTCAGTTATAAATATTGGATTTAAATAAAGATATATAAGATTTATATATATATATATAAAATGCATCTTGGTAAAATACTGCATACGTTATTTCAACAATAATACTTGTGATGTAATTTATTATTGAATGGATATCTAATTTAGACGTGATTTTGTTGCTGAGGGAATATAAATGAAGCATCACGCTGAATCGGGTTTACTCGGTTCCAGTCGGCATCAATCGTGCTCGTGGCACCCGTTTTGTCTGTAAGTGAAAAAATTTAGGCGCCTGTTTTTTAGAAAGCGAAAATTTCGTACACACTTTTTTCAGTGAAGTTTTGTTTTCTTCATTTATATATTACTGTCATGCAGCCCAGTTCCGTGCATCTCCAACGAGTGAAGAAGAGAAGAGGAGAGCAAGCGAAAATAATCGGGAAAAACATTATTATTCTTAATTAGGAGGTTCGAAGACAGAAAGAAACGAAACACGAATTTATTTTTTGATTTAGTAGAAAGAGAATTTAATCACAAAAATGTGTAAAAGATTTAAAATTCAAAATTTTAATGAAGTTACTTGGCGGGAAAGTTAACCAAATATTTTTGTTTATACTAGTGATGAAAACTAAGAGAGTTACAAGAAAATAAAAGTATTAATTGTGAAGAAGTACGAGTCTCTCTTTTATCTTTGCATTGAAAATTTTAAGAAAAGTAAACGGTTCATATTCCTAGCTTTTCATAGCATAGGGTTTTATATAAATTATATAGACTGTACTTCCGTGTTATCGCAACGGTATTGACGACGCGTGATATGAAAGAAAACACATGGTTGCTGATTCAGTGCGTAAGTCATATGAGAAATCAGAGTTGCCAATTTGGCGAGTTATCTTGTACGTTGGCATTGTTGCAATAGTACACAAGTACCATATAAACATATATATTGCATAAATATAATCTACATACGCAATTCACAAAAAATATTTTAAATAGACTAATTCACATTTATAAATTGTATATACTCTTATATAAATCTAAAAGAATGCATAATTATTTAAATATTGCCATTTCCAGAAAATGGATGAAATAAACAAATCCACCTATGAATCGGCATGGAAAAAGCACTAAACGTTTGCACGTTAAAATGTTGTAAAAAATGTAGTACATACGAACATTTGGTTTTTCTGCATAGAATAAATCAGAAGTTTTCAATTATATCGTGTGTCCATAACCACACACACAATTTATCTTTTAAAGATGATTTTTTCCATTTAAGAGAAACAACATGACGGTGATAGCATGTGATATGATAGATGTTAATTTTTAATGCATGTTTATGTTTTATGTATGCTTCGTATAGTGTTTTTGTGATATCCAGTGGTGCGATATAAAAATGATTTGTTGTGAACAGAAACTGTGATATATTCTTCCAAGAACATGGCCAAAAATAAACACATGGCTATTTCTGCTTCTGCATTCATACGCAAATTAGCGCTTGATGCTATAGTCTTATAAAATTTTGTTTTTAAAATAAAAGTTTACCATAAAAAGTGTCTAAAAAATTGTCTATGTTTAATACACGAGAAAAAAAACTTGCCCATAACCGTTAGTGAGGGGAAAAATATTAAAATAGCCACAATCAACTTCAGAATTAAAAATAAAGACGCTAAATATTAAATAACTATATTAATTTTACCTTAGTTTTAATTTTTCTTTATAATTACATTTTTATTTTTTTAATATTTTGTATTTTGGACTGGTGTTCAGAAAGCTTCTGATCTTTACTCATTAATATAATTAACGTTATTGGAATTTAATTACGTTATGTAATTATTAACGCGTTAATTAGATTATAAAATTTTTCATTCAAAAAATAAAATAAACTTATGTATTGATTTTCGACACATAAAAAAATATTTTCTGTAATAGAAAAATAATATAACAATTTTCGTGCATCTTGTTTTGAAGTTTCGTTCATGCTGTGGTTTTTGTTCATAAATGTTTTATTATTTTATGCATATTTTAGAACTTTTCACAAACAAAACAAAATTCTCCATTAGAAACACATTATTTTGAAAACTTTCCTTGCATAAGATAACCCCAAATGTTTATTTTGAGATTCTTGTTTCTTTGTTATCAAAAAGAGATATACTCTAAAACTTAGAAAATTACAAAATGTTTTACAAGTGAAAAAAAAAAAATTAACCAAATGTTTCCATTTTTTCTCTCTTGTAGTATATTGTTATTATGGCTAAGTAATTTTTTAAATTTATTTGACTATTATTTCCTTCGTGTTGTGAGTCAGTATTTATTAATGTCGCTCTATAGAGCAACCCGAAGGCTATTAACTACGTATCGCACAATTTTGAACCGTAGACAAGTAACGAAGACGGCATCTGAGTTGGCACCCCCTCCTTAAACTTCCATACCACGCCAACGAAAAGACTTTGCGCCCCGGCCGATTTCAAGTGTATTTGTCCCTCTGCACGGCGAGTCTACAGTGGTACTAGGCTGGAACTCATGACACACCCCTCACAAGCCCGTGAGGAGCCGCCTGTCCGTCCACTACGGTCCCTTCCACTTCTTGTTGTTGTGAGATCCTACAAATTCAAGTTATACATAATATGTGAGTCTGCGTCTCGAATATACATGGTTATCAGAAATGAATGACCCGATTACAAAATTTAATAGTTCCTAGCTGTAAAAAGAGAAAAGGATCATCAGTATGTCATTGTAAAGATAAAATATTAATTGTTGAGTTTGTAATTTTGTATTGTGTTGTTAACCACCATATTTGTCGCCAAGAGTGATTAAGTCGCTAATCTGGTAACCCTGAGCACATACTTAAGAATGTCCACAATTTTATTTTTCAAGTTCGTGTTGGGTAGCAAACATTCCATATAAAACTCAATTTTCCCACAAGTAGTGTATCACAGCAGAGAAAACAACATATGTGGCGTGTTTAAATATCTTAACGTGTTCTGTATTGGATCTAAGGATTAAGCGATACCGCACAACGAGACCTTAATTTCTGAAAATGTTCTGTAATTTTCATATATAAACTCAAACTCAGTGGCGCAACAGCCCATGAGGGCCAAGGCCTTCTGTGCCCATCCCAGTATACGTGACCATTGAACGCTGAGATGAATGAGCAGATGTTCCGATATGGTGGTGAGTCTGAAATGAGACCCCCAGTGCTTAAGTCCCCAAGCAAGCTTAGTACTTATTTGTGAACCCACTGCAGCAGGGATGAAAATTTGTATATATATTGTGACTAAATCTTCAAGTCAAGTTCAATATTATACCTTAGAAAAATAAAGTATAAAGATCATTCATAAATTAGTATCCACAACAAATTAATATTATTTGATTGGTATAGTATGCTTATAAGAATCTCACAAGAAATAAGGCAATAAAATAAAAATGCTACCCTACTGACTTAAAAGTTCCTTACGGTGCAATTTCTTTCCCTTAAAAAAGGAGATTGCTAGTTTTTATACAAGGAAAAAAGAAGTGGATAAACCATTTGAGATTCAATAAAATACTAATAAAATATGTTCCATCTCCAGGAAAACTTCGGTCAAAAAGAGGGTGCGGCTCCAAATACGATTTTTTTTGTTTCATTCAAATTTCTCCCGTAAGCCTTTTCGTAAATCCCCGAGTTTTGGCGCGAAGGAAAAATGTTTGCTTTTCGCATCCTCTAAGCATACACAGCATGGCAGGAATGTGTAAATGAGTGTTTCAAAACAGCGTTCTGTAAACAAATCTGTAGTAAGTTTCTCCTTTTCCTTTTCTGAATATATATCAAGTAACTTTATAAGGAATCTAGTAGTTACTAGTTTGGGGTAGTTTAAGTCATTCATAAAATAAGAATCCAAACGATTTTTTATCAAATAGATAAATTTGTTCATAAGGTACTCTCTTTTTGCTTTTTATAAACATCATTCTTTTTCAGGTTTTTAAGTGTAATCCAAGATTCAACTAATTTACTTCCAATAAATTTACCAACTAAAAGAAATGCCGAGCATGCATGGAGATGGAAATGTTCTTGTTTAAATTAAATTCTTGGGATTAATTTCTTTATTTTTCTTCTACAAACTATTATACGGTCGTCGGAGCCAAAAATGTTGAAATTGCTATCATCCCAATCAATTTGCTGTCAGTGTTGCATTTATTCCCAAGAATTTAGTTGGAATATTGGAGGTGGAAGTGTTTTGTGTGGAGGTGTAAATTAGCTTCAGGTTTAGAGAATTTGGTATTTTTAGATGGTATTGTCAATCAAGAGTATTATTTAAATACTTTAAAGAATAATTTGAAAGGATCTACCAAAAATTCGGGTATAAGAGACTACTTCAGCTTTCAAAAAAGACAATGACTCCAAGCGCACTGCTTTCGACGTGTCTGTCTCTATAACAATTCCAAAATTCTGAAAACACGTACTGAATCAACTGATTTAAGCCCAGTAAAACATATTTGGTGAGTATTTGATTTCAAAGTAAGAAAACGTGACATATAAAAACAAAATGTGAAATAAAAACAATGATCACAGAAGAACAGAGCAACATTAATTCAGAAATTACAAACAACTGATGAAATCTATACCAAGACGTTTAAAAGCTGTTGTGGATGTTAAAATATATCCTACTAAGTACTGAATTAAGAAAGAAATACAATATTTAAGGCTATGATGAGATTTTTTTAGTGCACTAAGACATTTATGGCGTAATTTTTTATAGTATTTTTTTATTATTAATTTTTCAAAATAACAGCTACACTATTTTTTTAAAAATTTAAAAGTTTTTTGCAAAAGAACGAGTTGCAGATACTACAAAAAAAATTACGAATCCGCTATATCAATTTTTGTTCGTAAAAAAACATTAAACTTTACAGAAAATAGCAAGTAAACGAATACTTTTGAGAGGCACTGTATATAGCTTCAGATAGGGGTCATCAGAAAAAAAACTATCGTCGTTGGCGATTTATTTTATTGCAATTTAATAGGAAAATATTCCATCAATCGCCTGTTACAAAATGCATTCGCTACAAAATAAGACGCCGTATCCATCCCCCACCCACCTGATTTGAGACAAACCTTTTTTTGTGAAAGAGGAAGTAAGCAGTGTAACACAGAAATGTTATCGTAGTTGCCCTACTGCAAAAATATTTTTACGTTATATGCTCAGTTCAGAAATTTTGAATCATATATCGTATATTATTTATACATCTACTCTTGCTATATAAAGCAAAAATAAAACGGTATAACCTTTTTGCGTATCAAACATAGAATAAGTTATAATGGTTTAACTAATTTAAGATTTGAATGCAAAAAGAAAAATTATTTTGATAAGAATTGAAGGTATCTTTTTTGTTCTTTGAGTACTAAATGTTCAAATAATGTTCTTTTCAATTATTTTTTTCTAATTTTTTTTGTCTTTTGTTTGGTTATTTACTAACGTACTGTGGCGGTTGCAAATTATTTCACTACATAACAGTGATTGCTTCAATTTTCTCCCATTTTCATGAATTTAGAAAACCAAAGTTTTGCTTTTATACCTCAAGTTAATTGAATTTACATATAACGTACGAGAGGCACAAAATGAGATAAAAATAATAAATAGATTGAAATAATGCGTCATATAATTAGACTGCAAAACAAATCAAAACGATATTATTTTGCTTTTAACATAATTACATATCATTTTATTCGTAATAACTAGTTTTACATTAGCCTCATAATTATTTAATGCTAATGTAAATGTTTAAAATTGTCTTATTTTTATAAAGAATTTTGCAAAAATAAATTATGAATTATAATAATTAATCTCAATGAAAGTTATATGTTTTGTTCTTTACAAATACATTTAAGAATTTAGTCTTAATAATTATGGAACAAATTTTAAGAAATTATTTAAATTATTAATATTTGATATCACACAATTCTGAGATAAATTATTTATTGTTAATGCTGTATCGGTTTAAAAAATCTTATTTTATGCAAAAAGGGCAATATAAAATTCAATAAAATCACAATATAAAATTCGCAGTATTTATAAGTGTAATTTTAAGACAACTGCTATAATCCATATAAATCCAAAAGAAATTACTATGGATTAGAAGGCCTGCATAGTCTGCCAAGCTTAATCAACTTCTAAAAGAATATTAAATACATTCCTCAAAAATAAAATATTGCTAAAATAAAACCTTCTTATTAAAAAATTAATTAGTTAATTAAAAATGATTACCAAAATTTGAAACTAATTAAACATAAAATTGCAAATCCACTCTAGTCTTTCTTGTTAAAAAGTAATTACCAAAAAAAAGTACCCGTAACGAAATGCTATATCATGTCTTAAGCAAAAAGATATGCATTTTTATTCAAAATGATATTAATATTGAGTATTTTATTCATATTTAATAAGTTTTCAAAAGTTAGTCAAAATATACTTTTAGTTTTAAAAATAAGACATTTATATTGAAAAAGGTTTTCGTTTCTTTTTTTTAAATGCATACTAATTTTGATTCGAGAGTAAAATAAATAAATGTAAAGAAGAATTATTTCCATGTGCCTTTTCGTATATGAATTATTAAGATATTATGAAAATACAAACACATAAAAACATTTTCATAACTTGTAAAACTTGAAAAGATATTTTTTTTTATTTATGATTTGCTCTAAATAATGATTTTTTGTAGTTTTAACAAAGAAATGGTTTTATTTCTATTTGTATCTTTGCATCACAGTTATTGTTGCATTGACATTACTGGTAATCTATTTTTTCTTTTCTTATCGAAAACATTTACAAATACCCGTGCACCACAGAGTATCACACATGGCTTACAGGTGTAAGTATGAAAAACACATTACAAAGGAAAGAAGAAAACAAAAACAGTCGTAAATTATTACAAATATTTACAATAAACTCTTACAAAACTTTTCAAAGGCACTTATGGTGGAAATAAGTTGGTGAAAATTTGTTAGTCCAATTTATATTAAATTCCCATAGAGTCAGGATCTTTCTTTCTCTGACAAACTTGGATCACAGAAGGAGCACTTGTTTACATTTTCTTCTCGCCACCAATATTACAATCACAGGTAGATGACGAAACAAATCTCCCTGAGATTGTTATATTGGTAGCAATCTGTGTTTGAAAGATTTTATTAAAGAATCCATTCTTTAAAAATGTTTTGAAAAATACATACATCCTAAAGGTATTTAAAAATAATAATTATTATTTTATTAAACAATTACCAATTATACATGTATAATTTACTATACTAAATATATGTGATATATATATATTAGCATTTTTCTATTTCCAGAAATAAGTACTCTTCCTTTTTTTACAATGATAATAGTACTCTAATTTTAACACTTTTCAAGAGAATTTTGAAATATGCGACAGAAAAATTAACTGCAATATTTTTTCTATGCTAGAGGTTATTTTCTAGCATCAATCCTATAAATAAGATTTTGGGATTCACTTAAATTATATTACATATAAGAAATGAAATTTTGATGTAAGTAGCTTTATACGTTTATTCAAAAATGTTTATAATATTAAATATGTAATATTTGCATTATCTATAGCATATTGAATTCCATTGTATTATTATTACATTAATAAAATAATATATATTGAATACATAAAACTTAAAATGTTAATCAAAATGTTTTATAAACTTGGTATCAAACATAGATAATATCCTTCAAATGTATTAAAAATATATTTACATTTATAAATATTTTGTTTTTAATTTAAATCGCTACGCCAAATTGCAGTTTTAGTTTGGGATATTTAAAACAATTTATGTATCGGGTTTTATTCCATTATATAAATCTTAATGCAAAAATGATACTTTTATTAAAACTCTTATTCTATTCTTGTATTTAAAAAGAATATAAGTGCTTTTTGTAGATATAGTTAGCAGACATTTTATAATTGTTTTCCAGAAATTTGTTTTTTTAAACGATATTATATATTATCATTTTTATATAAATCTGATCTAAATGAATGTAAAATTTACTAACATTTCATATTTTTTATATTAATATATCTTTTTTTGAATTAACAAAACATATTTAAAATTCAAACGTGGAATAATAAATATCAGGAATTGATTTTTTTATCATATCGTGACACATTTTAAATTTTATCAATACACATTCATTTTTAACATATATAGTTAAAAAATCTTTTTTTTTTCATTAAAAAAATGTAATGTTTATTTGTAACACTACTTCAAGAAGCATTCTTAAACCTTAATGAAAATATAAATATATATATAATCGGTAATTTATATAAAAAATAATTAGAACCTAAAAAGAAACATTTTATTTACTGCTGTGATTGAAATTGCTAATTTAAGATTGTCAAGCTAGAATAGGCAAAATACATTAAAACTAAAACAAGGATTTGTTCGATTGTAAGTACATAGAATAACGCTTCTGAAAGATCATGAGTCAGAGCTTTTTGATTTATCTATTCACTTTTAAGAGATCCATTCCTGAAAGAGGAAGAAACTGAAACTCAAAAGAATCATATCCACTAGTTTTTTTTCCCTGAAAAATTACTTTTGACATGTTCCAATCCTGGTTCCAATTTAAGTTGGGGGTTTCAACTGTCATAAATCATTTATCTTCTTGGAGTACAATTTAATATTTCCCCTTCCTCTTCCCTCGAAATAAAAAAAATAATTTCATTACTTTTTATTTTGATAAGTCGAGGAAATGAAATTTGTATAACCCGCTTGAAGATATTAATAAAAACGTAAAAAATAGCTTCGCAATATTTTCATGCTATCTTTAGATCGAACCATTATTATTTTGCTCTTGCGTCATTCTCCATTTTTACGAAATAAACGTCTACTTCAAAAAAGGGAGTTAAGATAGATTAATATCAAGGATTAAAAATTTAGTATTTTTAACTTTCTTTTTGAAATAAATTTCGTACTGAAATTTCGTTGTTTAAATGTTCGCATTCTAAAAACAAGTGACAAAAAATAAATTAAATCTCTTTTAATCTCTTTTTGAAAAGCCTTTGCATTTGCAAACTTTATCAGCATTGTTTTTTATTTTTAACTAATATGTAATACGTTTAATCTCTCTATATCAACTTTTCTCAAACTTTAAATTATTTACGACTCAATTTCCTATGATAATTTCCATCGCCCCTCATACAATAACGATGAGTTGAATTCAATTATAACGTACTTTGACTTTAAATTAACAGAACGACATCGCTTATTAACCATTAAAATTATTAAGATGAGTATTAAATTTTGTATATGTTAGTTTTAAATAAGTTATTTTTAAGCAACAGGATAATTATTGTGTTACTTTTCCTTTCTAATTTTTAAACTGAAACAGATCACAAAATAATTTTTAATTAAAGGAGGTACTAACTAGGGTTACCAAGTACTCAGGTACCTTAAAAAATACAGAAGGTCTCTCAATTGCCGAAGAAATCTCCACAGCGTGAGTCAAGTGGTGAAATCAAAATGCAATTTAGTCAAATATATGCATTTTTGAATTTCGGGCAAGAGTCGATGATGAATTTTTTGCATTTAATACAAAGTGTTTCGTACACTATTTCTATTTCTAACTCTTAGTAATTATTAAGCTTGTTCTTAATTCTGTGTTCATACATTAATTATCAATTACATTGTGTAGTTTTGATACAGTTATCAGTTTATTATATCAGTTTAAAAGTGAATTTTATTTTGTATTATTTTAAAATGTATTTTGTTTTAGTTCTTTTCAGTAAATTAGTAAGTTTTTAAATATCTTTTCGGTTTTAGACATTTTGCTACGGTCGTGCCCCACAGTTTGAGAATTGCTGCTCTATAAATATATATAAAAAAAGTGCTTGTGATGATGTAATAAGTGTATTTATCACACAATCAAGAACAATAATAAAAGGCAATAAGTCTTGTTCGATATTATAATTACAAATTGACAATAAGGTGCAATTTTCTGTTCAATCAACTACTTCACGCTCAAAAATTAAGCCAACATTACATCATAATTAATAAACTACTTTAAGGCGCGAGTTTGTATTATTTGCGATCGGACCAAGTACAAGCGAGAACAGAATATATGCAATGATTGATAGACCATGTACAAAACTGTATTTAAAAGCATGTTTCTCTCTATATATATCATGATATATATTATAAATGCGAAAGTATGTTTGGATGTTTGGTAGTCTTTCACGGAAAAAACTGAATAGATCTGAATGAAACTTTAATATAGCTTATATATCATAATAATACATAGGCTATAATTTATAAAGATATTGTGTGAAGTTTCCAAAATATAACGATAATTGTCAAGAAAGTAGGAAAAAATTCTGTCATCTGCAATAACACCCGTGACAGCATATATCTATCTTTTTTGTGTGAAGCAAAGCTTTCCCTTCCGTTTTGTCTACACCATGCCTCAGTGCGCGCTCACTTTTAATTTATTCATTTGATCAGTGTAATCACTATTTTTTTTAATTTCATAATAAAACTAGATTTCGAAGGGAGTGGTGGTGGCAAGATTTTAACATAAAATAAATACCACAGAAAGTAATATTAACGTATTTCACTTCCAGATATAAATTATTTACACTTTTTCAAGCGTTGATTTTGCAAAATTTATAACGATGTGTTACTTTTACTGTGAGCAGAAAGATCTGTTTAGGAAGGTGCTTTCAAAAATCGACTGACAAGAAATTTACGGGGAGTTATATAAATAAATAAAAATCCATTTTATCAGCTATTAGATCTAAAAACTTAACTTTTAACAAATATGTGTTTTTTGGTTCAGCTGAGATATGCAAAAAGCTTTTTTTTTGTTTTGTTTAATTTGCAATTCAAGTAAAATTAACTCATTAAAAACTTCTTTACCCTTCAATCTGTATTGTTTAATTTTTCAATTCACTTGTGCAAAGAATGGGTATATCAGCTATATAATGTAAATAAAATATTATATATCTATACACGAAATTTTCTCTTTTACTTTTACTTCTTAGCAAACGGTACGTCATTTATTTGCTAAATGAAAATTTTTTAATCAGTTTCATTAATTTAAAACCTAAGAAGGAAATTATTGTTAAAATAATGAATGTGTTAATTTTGTATAATATACATTTTTTCGTCCGATACGTGTTTCAATAATTTACTAAACACAGTGGAATGAAAAACTATGAAATTAAAATAAAATATAAAAATGTTTTTATCAGACAGGTATTTTTTTTTTTTTCTTTTGAATGTTTTTATCAGTACATGTAAATGTATATCTACACTTTCTCCCATACTGTTTTTTTATAACTTAGTTTATTCAAGCATTAAAAAAAGCAATCGTTTCAACAGCTATCTATTATTTTTTCTTTTATTTATTACTTATAGAAAATGGATTTTAATTAATATATATCTGTTTTTAAAAGGATTATTTATATTATTTCATTACTAAATTAATTATTTGTTCATTAAAAAGTACATCGTCTATTATTTTGGATAAAAATAGATTTTAGAGACATTTTTAAGCTAACTATTTGGAATGATTGATTGATTCATGAAAATCTGAAGTTTATTTTATTATCTTGGTTTCTTAGAAACTATTATTAAAAAAATGATGAAAGTTTTTTTTGTTTTACTCGTAGCATCAGAATCGTTTTCTTTTATTGCTTCACATTGATAATGTTTTAACTAAAACAATATTGTTTTTTATAGGTCATACATCGAAATTTGAAGCTATGTCTTATCTATGAGGGGAGGGGAAGGGGGAACAATAATTTTACACTAATAAAAAACCCGTGTTATGCCGGGATAGAGAGAGGGAAAAGAAACCTGCCTTAAATCTAAAAAATGTGGAACAAATTTCGAAAAAGGGAAATTTAAAGAAATAATTTTAGAAATCACTCACATTGCGCTCGTACAAACACACACACATAACCGCTGGCGTCATGAGGAAAAGAGACAGCCCGTGCAACGCCGGGCCATGCAGCTAGTACACACACACACACACATATATATATATATATATATATAAAGTTTATATATATATATATATAATATAATATATATATTATATGCATAATAGTTCACTTGATGATGTAATAAATTTATTTATGCATAAGGTCTAGTTATTAAAAATGAGTCGAAAAAGTTTAACTTCATCGGGAATGCCACCCGCTAAACCGAATTTGAAATTAGGCTGTATTGCCATGCAATTAAAAATTTATGTATTACTGTTGGATTAAATAATAGCACAAAATTTGTAGTAAAAACTATTCAGAAGAATATACTGCTGTGGAAGGAGAACAGAAGGAAGACCTTGTAGGTATACCAAGGATCACACTGACAATGGAGGCACTTGCATATTAAATTCGTACTGAAACGTAGACAATTTCCTTAAGATTGCACTTGCCATGACTATTAATAAATCACAAGGGATATAGTTTTGAAAACGTCGTTTTATGCATAACATCGAAGAGAATGGTGCTTACTCATAGACAATAGTATGTGATTCTTTTAAAGGGCAGAAGCAAAGACGGAATAAAAATTCAGTGCAATTTTGAGGAAAAAGGGATTAGGAACATTGTTTTTGAAGAGGTACTAAATTGAAGTACAAATTATAAAATGCGGCAATGAAAACTTGAAATTTATTTTTTTTTTCCTCCTTACAATATATTGAAAAAATAGCGCTATACAATGCATGTAAAATTACAGTTTTACAATTTGAGCAATGAATAAGAACAGTTGTGTAATTAGAATAAAGAGGGATGTTGCACCGTTAGGCTGTCAAGGGTTACCTCCCTCCCAAGTTTTTTAAAGGATAATGTTGTTTTCCTTACAGTACGGAAGAATATTTTGAATAATTACGGCTAATGATAAAGAAAGGGGATTAGAGTAAACGTAATTGAAACGTATAGTTATAATAGCACGTGTTTGTTATTATTTATAAAAAGTAACATTTTTAGGCATATATAGATTACATTAGATTACGTAAAGTTACTTTAAAAACAGTTATAAGATATTTATTCAACGAATTTTTTAGTCTGTTTTTAAAAATCGACAAAATCAGAAGGAACTGCACTCAACGCAAAAATTTGTTTATATATATATATATCATAAATTTTCAATCAATTGCATTCCTATTTTTTCAAATGTATCAATAATGTAAAACCGTCCCAGTGCGTATACGTTTAAAACTCAAACAGCTGAGTAACTAGTGAATATTTACAATTACTTTGAAAAAAATGAATTATCTTCTGGAAAAATATTACGTATTTGATGAATTATAGAATTAAAAGAAAAATAAAAGAAATTATGTATGCATATGAATTTTATTTATAGAAAAATATATATCTTCAACATTGTGTATAAATATAAACTTATTTGCAAAAAGGGAAGTTATTGATATTTGTTTTTCTAGAAAATAAATATTAAATCCTTTAATATTAGCATAGCGTTAAAATAAATAGTAGAAAATTATTCATAAGCTGTTTTTGGATTTATTCCAAACAATCACCATTTTGACTATTTCTCAAAATCGAAAAAAAGGGAGTATTTTAAAATCTTAGCAAGCATAAGATTTCTAAGCTATTATTTTATTTTTTTAAACAAAGGAAAAGGTTTTAATGCAGTTTTTGTTTGATCTACATCTTTTTTCTTATTTTAATGTAATGGCATTCAAAGAAAAAGTAGTTGATATAAGTAGATCTCAAAATGTTCATTATTATTTTATTTATTTATATCTCTTTTTTATGCTCTGCATTCTAAAATTATACTTATATCTTAAAAAGTATATAATTTAAACACACAGAAGAAGTTCATTGCGTAAGGAAATATAATTCAAAATCGAATACTGAAACACAAAAAAAGTTCCTATTTTTCGTAATTATGAATTGTATTTATTAAAATGCGAATAACGTGGAATTAAAAGATTTTTATTAATATAAAGGTTATTGTTTCAGTTATTTAAGAATAAAAAATAATTCGTTTGTTTTTTCAAGATGTTCAATAGTAGTTTTTAATTACAGGACTTTCATTTCATCTTGCTTATAAAAAACAAAATTTTTGCATTAATTAGTTAAAATATTTTTCTAAAAAAAATAAATTAATTGATTTATTTATCTATGCATCATTTTATTTTATTTGTTTATTTTGAAAACAATTGCACAAATTGGAGGAAGACTTCTTTTCCCCTCCCCCAAAAAAAAAAATCTTATAGAGTAGTTGATTGAACGCAAATGAACAGAGACGCATCACATTCAAAATAAAATAAAAAATAAATTTTTTTTCGAAAATTTAAAATTTTTTTTCCTTACCTTGAAAAATGTTCCGCCAATGCATATTCCGTCACAGCAAACATGACAATCAAAAAATCCAGAAGATGAAATACTACGTATATAAATATGACTTCTCAAACTACAAAAGCGAAATCGCTCGCACAGTCACATCGTTACAAAAAATAAAAAAATCAGCATATTGCACCAAATCGAATTAATCCTGTGTTACAAATCCTTTTTATATCCATTATTGGTGGATTTATTCACGCATTATATATATATCCACTAATCCGTTTTCCGAAAGTTTTTTCTCGCCAAATAAAAAGCCAAAAATTTGAATATTTCCGGCATAAGCACCAATAAAAAATATTCCATGGAGGAAAAAAATTCTCCCAAGGGTTTTAATCGGAAATAAATTTCCAAGGGCCAGCGAGGAATTACGAGTGAATTATCGCAGGTCCTCGCGCATTTGCGGTGCTACGGTGTCAGCTAGCCCTGACTGCGGGAAAAAGTAACACGTGATTTGAGTCCCTGAGTTTTCTAGGTTTTCGCCAGTCTCTAAAGTTTACAGCGCCACGCAGCGACGTTCTTGGCGACATTTCTCACATCAAAAAATCCGAAAGCAACAGATTCGGTTTTTTAAATAGCACATTACCAGACTTATTTTGACAACTTGCTTTTAGGATTGTGACTAAGACTTTTTTTTAATAGTTATTTGTAAAGCAAATTTCGGAAAGATTAAAGAGTTTTTTGATGCACAAAGATTCAGGAAAATTTTAACGTTAAATTTATGCAAAGCTGGATTAGAAATTTTAAATGAAATATACGACTAAATTAGTGATAAATTTCATTAGAAGAAATATATATGTAATTTTTTCGTCTCATTTTACAGTGCAGCATTCATTTAAACGCACCCTCTTCCGGCTAATTATGTGTTGAGAATGTTTTAAAATCATTTGTTGATGAAATAAGTTTATACTTTGCAATGTCTCCTTTTTTTAATGATAGTATGTGAAGAACATTCTAAAGGAGATGTAAAAAATCATTCAAATATAATTCTTATGCTAGTATTTGATAAATATACGAGAAGAAAAAATACTGATACATTAATAATACAAAAATAAAAAAAAATCTTATTATTTACAAACTATGCATAAATATATATATATGTTTGCATTCTTAAGGTATCCGACAACATTCGGGACCGTGATTTTGAAAAAGCGTAAAAATGATTAATTGTTAGTGATATTTAATTCTATTTGAATTAGAATATACATATAAAATTATTTTAAGAATATTATTACTTTAAGAAGGTTTATCTGCAATATTTTAACAAAAAATGAAGATAAAATGTCATACTTTAAAAACATTGCATTTAACCAAAATATTTTCATTATGTAAAAAATATTTTTATAAAATAATATTTTTTGCCTTTAAAGCACTAAGACCTTTGTAGCGCCTAATCTACGATTTTTGAAATATAGTCGGGCCTCTATATAACGAAGTCGCTAAATAGCGGATAAAAGTTCGTTCGAAAATTCCTTATATAGAAGTTCATCCTTTAATATACACTGCTGGACAATTGCTAAGGACGGATAACACTATCATCCATAGCAACCACAAAATGAAAGGAAGCAAAATGTGGAAAATTAGAATAAGTGCGGGATATTAGTAAGAAGAAGTATGAGTATGCAATTTTTTTTCCCACGTCTGTTCATCACGTGATAGCGTTCATAAGAGCTTTAAAGGTTTTGACGCGTGTGGACAGTTGTTGTTTCAAGTCAAAGTTTTACAGGAAAGATTTAATAGACGAACTTAAAATTTTTGGCACGTTTTCCCGACATCACATAGATGATTTTATGCGTGGCCGAATTATTGGAAAGATCGAAGAAGGGCGAAAAATAACAGATGTTGCCAAGGAGATCGACATCGCTCACAGCGTTGTTTCACGGCTGTGGAAGTCCTTTAAAACTACTGGAATGTGTAGTAGACGGCACGGGGGAGGTCGTGTTAGAAGGAAGACGCCTGCAGAAGACAGGTATATCGTCCTATCAGCAAAAATGAACAGGCGCACCACAGCTCAGCAGGTGGCAAATCAGTTTCTTGCTGCCTCAGGAAAGCAGATCTCCCGAAAAACTGTTGCCAGACGTTTGAGGGGAGGAGGACTATACGCACGCAGACCTGTTGTGTGTCCCATTGACCATACAGCACCGTACTGCCCACTTGCAATGGTGCCGTGAGCATCACAATTGGACTGAACAGGACTGGGCATGCGTACTATTCTCAGATGAGAGTAGGTTCAGTCTGTCATCGGATTGTAGACGCCAACTGATCTGGCCCGAGAGTGGTACTGCTTATCGTGCAGAAAGTATCCAGGAAAAAGACCGATATCCGACATGCAGTATCATGGTGGGGGCCGGCATCATGATGAATGGCCGCACGCGCCTACATGTGGTTGCGAATGGGACTATGACGGGCCAACGATACATTGATGAAGTTCTACTTCCTCATGTTCGTCTTTTCCGAGGTGCTGTCGGTGATAAATTTGTTTTTATGGACGACAGGGCAACATGTCATCGAACATTCGCTGTTCAGGATTGTCTAGACAGCGAGGGTATTCAAAGTCTCGTATGGCCAGTGCGTTCTCCAGATCTAAACCCCATTGAAAATGTGTGGGATGCTTTGAGGAGGCAAGTTGCTGGTCGAAACTATCCTCCGACAAACAAAACACCCTCATCCGTGCACTCATAGAGGAATGGGATAAATTGCCTCAACAGCTGCTGGATAATGTTGTGCAAAGTATGGTACGACGTGTGGAATGTTGCATCACACTCCACGGTGGACATATCCCGTACTGATACCTTTCTTTAAGGTGCCTGCTGACTTTTATATAGATGCATTGTTCCATTTATCCGTACGCAGATCAAATGAACATTTTTTTTTCTTTCAGATGTTTCACAGCTTTTGTACTTTCCAGAACAATACATATTCTTTATTCTAATGTCTGAACAGTGGGGCAACTATATTTTATCCTACTAAGCCTCATGTCTCGCTTAATGTTATGCTACATAGCAATTTGTGATCCGTCCTTAGCAATTGTCCAGCAGTGTACTTTATAAAACACATAAAATAAATTTTAAATTCATAAGCTTTATGTGTTAAAAAAAGTAATTTTAGTCACACTTTTTTTTAAATAAGTATATCTTTATTTTATACATCTTACGCATCAAAAAAAAAAAAAAAAGGAAAAAAGAAAAATTCCAAGGAAAACAATAAAATGAATATCGAAGAATGTCGGAGAATGTGCACAGTATTTTAAATACTAAGAAAATAATTTTATAATAAAATTAATGAATTTTAAGGACATTTTCTAATTTAAAACATACAAGTAAAGTTAAACAAACATTTTCTTTATAACTAGAACATGGGGACACGGAACAGCTCAACTGAGGATGAAAGGGGATATTGAAGACCAGTTAATACAGATATGTTACCAGTGAACTGGATAATGGGGTTTAAAGGTTGCACTTCTTGGGTAAAACGTTCGGAACTCTATTGCTACCTCGGCGAGTTAAGATTTAAAGAAACCAGTTCAAAAATAATGACCACCTTAAATGTGTTAAAGAGATAACTTGAAATGTTCAGAAATATACTTTAAAAATAGGGAGAGAAAAAATTGAATCACAAAAAAAAAAGTTCGTCAGATAGAAAATGCACTTCGCTGTAGAGAGGTTATTTTACGAAGAAAATCGTGAAATGTTCAAGGTTTTAGAAAAAGTTCGCTGTTTAAATCTCACAATTTAGAGGTTCGTTATATAGAGGTTCGACTGCATATAGTTTGGAAGTTGATTTATTTTTATTTTAATACATCAGAGAAGAGAAATTTGGTACTTAAGTATTATCGCAACCAATAGGCAACATTATACGAAACAAAGCGTATGGTTGCCAATTCAGCGCATACGACACATGCGAAATTGGGGTTGCCAACTTGGAGAGTTATCTTGAACGTTGGCGATTGTTGTAATAATGTGTAAGTTCAAGAAATTTTAATAAAAAGCCCCGTTATTATTTCAATAAATAGTAATTCTGAAAATTCTATGAATTTTTGGGAAATCCTATTTCAGGCTCCGTAGAGAACTTTTAGCATAATATTATTATTTTAGAAGCATTTTTCAAAAAAGAATAAAGTTTTGAAAATGTGAGACTCTTTCTACATTTTTTACAAAAACAATGGACTAAAATTATTTTTTTAAGGTAATAATACTTTTAATACTATTTCATATGTATCTTCTTATTCAGGTTACACAAAATATCGGAAAAGTTGTTTATTTATGATTTTAAATCATGATTTTGAATTTAGTTGGATACCTTAAAATAATATCATCTGCATGTAGATTTATTTGAAAGATTTTGGTAACAATATAAAAATATAAAGGCAAAAATTTGAAAAAAAAAATAGATTTTTTTTTATTTTGTAATAGTCATCAATTAGTATAACAGTAATACATATAATAATAACAATTCTTTTAATATTTTGTTTTGTAACTTTTCTTTTTTAGTTAATCATAAAAATCACGTAACTTTTTCTTTTCTTAACAAAAATATGCAAAATAGCAACTTTTAAATCCATCTAAACAAATACTTTTCTACATTTCATACCTTCAGACTAAATTAATTGTATATACCGTACCTTGAAAGTTAAGTGCTTTTTATCATCTAGCTGCGAATACGCAATAACAATAAGATATTTTAACTACCACTGACCTTTGACCTATGAAGATACAATTTTGATTATATTTAAAATGCCAATTCATTTCCTTTAACGTGAATGTTAAAATCCATTTTAGTACTTTACTATAATTTAGGTAGTAAAAATGGTATTTATCCCATTGAATAATTTAAGCACAAAATTCCAGCTAAAGTAGTGAATTTCTCTAAAAGATGAACACTTTCTGAATCATATTTAGAAAACAATGGGTTAAATGGTCCCATAATAAATGCATCACATGGTTTTCATTGAATTCAAAACAGGCATTAGGTTTAAAATTTTCGAAATTTTTTTATTACAAACATTATATTACAAACATTATATTATACAAACATTATCATTATATTATTTTTAAATCAAGTGTATTTGTTTACATATATACGTTATTGCTGTTGGCAAAATATATAATTTTAAAAGAAAATGAACGCAGAAAGTAAAATTTGGCTACAATGAAGCGCATAAATTGATTGACTGAAATATGTGACTGCATTTATCATGTGACTATGACGTCACATGAATCTAGTCCATTCATATACTTTTCTTTTTAATTTGGCTTAAAATCTTGAACATAATCACATACAATTTTTTACGAGTTTTTAAAGGTGTGTAAATCAGTTATTTGACTTTAAGAGAAAATTTTTACAAAAATTTGTTTTTCAGATATCTCTTAACTATATTTTTTCTAAAAAAAATATTTATATCTTTATGAAAAAGATATATTTTGAAATAATTAACAAAAATACTAGAATACCAAGTGCAGAAAATTATGTCAATTTTAAAAGGTTAAAAAAGGAAACTTATAGCATTGAGTATTTTATTTTAAAGATTTTTCTTTTTCTAACTCAGGATTTATATATGTATAAACATTATTAACGATGCTTATTTTACAATGCATTAGTTAAAACTTACCACAAAAAACACCTCGTTGTAAAGTAATTTGTAAAACTGCTTTTATAACAGATTTAACACAAATCGAGAAATAACAAAATTACACCATTGTCTGAATAAGAAATGTAGAGTTTGCAGATTTAAATGATGTAAACAAAAGATTTACATCTTACAGTAAAGTAGAATACATGATAAGGAAGATTTATTCCCAAGTTAAGTACAAAAAAAAGTCTTGGCGTAAAAATACTCATTTAAAAGCGGTTTATCTTCTTTACTCTACAAAAACTGTCGGAAATTACTTTTTTTGTAGTTTTGTACATTTTGTAGTTTCTTTAATTTTCATAACATGTTATAGAAGTTTTCCAGAGATTTAGAATAGTTGGATATTAATGCCTGTATAAATTGCACGGTTTTAATGCAATTAAATTGCTTACACAGAAACAAAACATTGATTTTAATTTTCTCATTTTTTTCTAGAAGTTTGAAATATTTCATTCTAAAAGAATTGTGTCTATTTCCTAAATTTCATTTTTTATAGAAATTCATTTTTTGGAGGGGGGCTCTTGAAATTTTCCTTGCTAGTGTGAATATTTTTTTCATAGAATATTTCATTAGAATACTAATTAACCCATAATTTTCTATCAGATATAAGCAGCTTTCATTAAGAATAATTTAAGAAAAACTGGAGCCTAAGCATACACGTGTATGTATTGCAAACAAAAACTGCAATTTCATCCTCAGGATGACCTCTAGTTATTTTACTTTTTGTTCCGCAAAGTAAAGAAATACGAGGCGTGTCCAGAAACTAAGTACCGTTTTGGAAAAACTCGGGCACTTACGTATTATCGCAACCTATTGGCGACATTATACGAAACAAAGCACGTGATTGTCAATTTAGAGCGTAAGACACTTGCGAAATTGGGTTTGCCAACTTGGCGAGTTATCTTGAATGTTGGCGATTGTTGGAATAATACGTAAGTAACAAAACTCACATAAAATCTTATTTAATAGCAAATTTTTTTACGTGGCAAAACAAGTTGGAAAACTCTTTTTCTACATAGTTACCACCATTGTTCAGGCACTTTTCATATCGGGAAAACCAACTTGTCGTTACCATCTTCCCAGAAAGATGCCACTATGAACATGTTTTTAAAGTTATGGAAACTCATTTCGAAGCAATCTTCAAAAGATTTCACGAACTTTCTTGTTCACATTTTCAACCAAACCAACATTAAAAACAGAAGGCTGACCACCTTGGTGCTTCGTCATCAACTTTGATTCACACATCATTGAATTATTCAACCCATTTTCTCACCATTTCATCACTCATTACATTCCCAACATAAATTTCTACTAGTTGACGATGAATTTCAATTGGCTTAACATTCCTTTGCTCAAAAAACGGATTTAAGAACGCACTTCACAGTCGGTAGTATCGGTATTCATCAGAAACATCTTGAACGCTAATTAACATTCTTGGTTCAAAAAAAGGAATCTAGAACGCACTTCACAGTCGGTAGAATCGGTAATCATCTTAAACGCTAACTAACATTCTTGGTACAAAATAAAGGAATCAAGGACGCACTTTACATTTGGTAGAATTGGCAATCACCTTAAACATTTTGAATGCTCACTAACATTCTTGGTTTAAAAACAGATTTGAGAACGCACCTCACAGTTGGTAGAATCGGCAATCATCTTAAAAATTTTGAGCGCTAACATCTTGGCTCAAAAAACGGAATTGAGGACCCACTTTACAGTCGGTAGATTTGGCAATCACCTCAAACATTTTGAAGGCTCACTAACATTCTTGGTTTAACCCTCTGGGTGGTTAGCTTCCCCCTGAAAAGTTATTCCGAAAGCGTTTACTCTTATTTTGCCGTTCGCTTTAAAAATGCAGTAGATTTCTTTCCTTTCCCCCTTTTAAAACTTGGGAGGTCGAATGGGGACAATTTTATGAATTAGTTCGGTCCCTTTATCAAGATCCAAGAGATCAATCGTTTACAGCTAGCTGTTAAGTTGCCTTGGGCAATCTTGTATAAAAGATGTAGTGAACTCGGGGTCGTTTCGCCCATATGTTCAGACACAGTAAAATTAAAACAAAATGAAGGGTAAAAAAAGGAAAAAATGAAATAAATAGTGTTAGAAGTTGAAAAATAATTATATTTTCTTCAAACAAAATTTATTTTTCTGTCATTTTTTAAAAATTAAAAAAATATATATGTTTTGGTATTGCGATTTGAATCAGAAAAAAGCATCCTGTATTCATTTTTGAATATGAGAGTAAGAAAACGCGCTCACTTTCCTGTTTTTTAAAAAAGTAATGAGGTAAAAAGAGTAAAGGCCCTATCTCTTTTTTTAAACAATAAGACAATAAATGGTGCAGACGGTGACATACATACGATGATTAAATTTATGAAATAAAACCGATCTTTCTCTATTCAATTATATTTTTAATTTAAAATAACATAAAAAAGGATTTCACAGTACTTTTAATTTATTTTAATTAAAATCATACAGATGATATTTTTATATTAACTGAATATTTTTCGGAAAAAATCTAAATTTTCATTCCTAGTGTTCTCCTTTTCGAACTTCTTGTATTAAATAAAAATTTCTTTTCTACATCGGCATTTGTGATGGACATAACACACATTCAGTCAATAATTTTTACTTTTAATGGGGGATATACTTCTTCAAGTGCGCATGACAGTACTTCTAACCATTTTCTACTCAAGTTTAATTTCTTATCTTTCTGTTTCTTTTATTACAAGGAAAAATGTCACACATCGATAACTACATTTTCACACAATTCAGTCATTACAAATTCTATTGTGAGAAAAGTTCTCCCTAATTGATTTTGTCTTTCAAAACAGTACACTTAAAACAATTTTGTTCAGTGAAGTTAACCGACAGTTCCACAATGTATCCATACCAAATTTTAAAAAACAATTTTATCATTTGGAAATGTATCCTGTATTAAATTTTTTGAGTATACACAAATATTTCCTGCTGTAGGGGAGACATAGTATGAGATGTGGTGTGTGGTTTTGAAAGAATGTTTTCGTACGTGTAGACTATTTTTGAAAATTTAAATATCACTGAAGCTGATCATATAACTGCAAATGAGCCTTATTTTCATGTGTGCTGGTATCAAAAGAAAACACTTTACTATTAAACAGCCTATGAGTTTATATTCAATATCAAACTATTCGCAAAAGGCATCCCCCCCTTGTGAATAATATTTACAACATAAAATAGTGTTTTGTCAGTAGTAAAGTCACAGTGGTAACAAAAACACACTATCAAATTTGTTATATTATTGGTAATCATATCAAACCATTTACTGATGCAGAAATTGTGAAAGTGTGATTCTTAAATGCTTCCAATTTAGAAAAATGCTGTAACAAAAATAAAAAAAATGTAAAAAGTAATAATTAAAAAAGAGCAAAAGAGGAGTTTTAATATTTTGATCATTTTCCACATTTTAAATTTCCTATATTATCTTGGTCTTAAAGCATTTCTCTCCCCCCTCCTTTAATTCTCATGTTGCGGCCCACTTTAAATAGTAATTATATGTATGCGGCCTTTATAAAATAGCCAACATATGTATGCGGCCCGGCAGAAAAACAGGTTGAGTACCCCTGATTTAGAGTGTATTCATCGTATGTAATTTTTTAAGGCTATGGAACATATTATAAAATTTACCATACGTTGCATGCATTTTGTTACACGACTTTTTCTGCACGGTTTTCTATGGAGCGTATGTACCGAGTAAAAAAAAAAGAGTTGAATGTACTAAAACTCTCATTTACACTTTTCTACCCGATTCTTATTTTAGTACAACAAATAAAATAAACAGCCGTAATATAGTTAAGGAATCAACTAAATAAAAATAGCAGAATTTTAAAAATGTATTATTTAAAAACTACGCAAATTAAACGTAACATAAAAGGCATGAAATATTCAGATAACATTAATATTTAAATATGTAAGAAGACTTTACACATTTAGTCAATGTAATGACTTTCAAATATTGCAGCTCAACTACACTTAATTTACTCAGAATATGCAATGACGATTTGAAAAGAGGAATTTTCTTAACTTCTACATTAATCCTTTTAATACTTACTGAGAATTTAAAGGAAATTGGTTTATTAATACCTTTATGAATTTCCTTGAATGAGGCTTGTTTAATTATGAATTCATTTCATGTTTATTGTACCGGAGAGGATAGAGACAGAGTTAAACCTAAAATTAATTAAGAGACAATGAATTTTCGTAATCTGTTCTAATTCCTAAGGTGTATATTCTGTTTTAACTTGCTCAGCTTTTGCAGAAATTAGTATTACAACAGTTTTAATTGCTGAATAATTTTAGAAATATAAATGAATTCTAGTTCCTGCATAAATTATACATAATCTCATTAATAGCGAAGTTTTTTATAGGCTTATTGTATCTTTAAGTATTATAAATATTAATAAATATTTATGTTTTCTTTCATTTCTTATAAATATTGTTAATTATCTAAAATGTTCCACTTCACAACTTCTTTTATTTATCTTTTTATTTAGTTTATAATTTTTCTTTTCTTATTTTCTGCATTATTAACATTTAATGCTTTTTAAAAACCATTCGTCCTCTTTCTACTTATTTGTCCCTTTTTTTCTGGAAGCTTAAAATTAATTTTATTTAAATACTAAAATAGAATTAAAAATATACTCATTGTTATGTAATGTACAAAACTCACGCATATAAGTTTTAAAATATTTTCTAAAATTTAATTTCAAAACTTGACATCAAATATGTAGAATTTTAGTACAATACAACACAAATTTTAATTTTTTCTCGCTGTTAATGAAGAAATTCCCAAATCCACATGTATTACATTTATATATATATATTTTTATGTTCACATAAGAATAGATGTGTTATACGAAAAGCATTATTTTAAATTACAAATCTCAAAGAAATATTTAAATATACATGAAAAAATAGATAATATTTTAACATAAAACTTATACATACATTTTACAAGCATTTTCATAGTATATAAACGCATAAAAATATTTGTACAGTATTACATACATATTTAAGAGGACTTGGTACCGCAAAAAGGACCGACCTATCGTTTTTTTAAATTTTTATTTAATCTTATTCTTTGCATTATTATCTTTCGATTGATATATCATTTGTGAAAGTCAAGAAGTTACAAGTTGAAGAAAACTTCATTTGAAAACAAATTAGGCAATTAAAGAAAAAAAGCTAAGAAAAGCGTTATGATAAAAAAATGAATTTTATAAAGAGAAATTATAACTATAAAAAAGAATGTGTAATATATAAAGCAGAATATTTTCAAGGCAATACAATAATGTAATTTTTCTTCTTGTGAAGTGTGTGCATGTAAAATTTTTCAATTAAGGCATTTTATATTAATAATTTCATAATTTCTGTTCTTATTCCTGTGATATGTTTTTCATATAAATATGATACTTCAATATTATGTGAAGAAAAACTGAACTTTCTGTCGTGACAGAAAAAAAAATATTCTTAACATTTTTCTTGAATTTTCTTGAGTGTGATTTTAATACCTTCTTAAAATTAATCATTTATAAAAGTGTATGGGTTGAAAAAATACGAAAATGTATTTATTTTGAAGAAAAATATATAACTAATATCTTAAAGTTGTATTTTAAGTTTATTTAAGCTTATTATAATTTTTTTTTCAGAATTATAAACTTTAAAGTGGTTTTTCTCAGTTTGAGTTTTTCGAAACATTAGTGCATTCCTAATTCTTCTCCTTCCACAACTATTTACCGGTCACTTCCATTTTTTGCTGTCAGTTGCATATAAAGCATGTAACAAAATTAGAGATCCATTTTTCTGTAAACTAAATACTTTTTTTAAAAAAAAATTAAAATGTAAGAGATATTAGCTCTTTCGTTGATTTTCAGCATGTATATCAACATTTTATTTTTTTTCTCAAAAACGAATTAAGTTATTGTAAGATCGATCCCTAAAGTTGTTTATAACATCCATAAAAATATTACAAAAATATTTCAGGTTAAAATATTAATAATTACAGAAGGAGTAGAATTTTAAAATTATCCAAATTTTCTTTGAAAAATTTAAATTTTTAAAATTGTGTGAATAATATGTGAACAATTTCATCTCGCATAATTTTCTGGAATAGAAACACTATATAAAATGTTAAAATATAATTTTTAAATACATAAAGAAGGAAAGTAGCTCAAAAGGTACCAAATCCTCTTAATAAAAATTGCTTAAAAATTTTGTGTTCTATGTTCCTTCTATATAGTAACTTAATCGAAGACGAGTAAAAGTCAAAGTTGTAAAGACCAATGAGATAAATTGAAATCCACCCTCCAACCTGTATCTCTCACCAAGTGATTTTCCATCTTTTCGGGCCTTTCAAGTTTGGCTTTTCAGATTCGATGCCGAAGTTCAGCAAGCTCTCTGGATTTAATAACTCGATTTTCATTCAACGTTACATTGGTGCACCAGTGCAACAAATGCTTCAAAAACTATGTTGACGAGGAGGAGGAATATTATGTATCTCTCTTTCAATGCCTAACCCTGTTGTTTATTTATTTGATTTTGTTTATAAAAATTTTTTCTCAGAGGTCCTTTTTGAACTTCTTAAATGTATTTCATAGAAACTAATCTTTTTCTTAGTAGCATAATAAAAACTAAATACTTTTTCGTAGTAAAATATATCATGGAAATGGCTCAAGAATCTAATGAGCAATCATCAGACAATCAAACAAGGCAAATAAAATTAATCATGAATTACTTAACATTACATTTAATTTTAAATTTTTAATTTTACACCAAATAAATTAAAATAAACCTTAATAAAACTAACCAAACAATATTTTAAAGCATATCATCGAATAAAAAAGGCTTAGAATTACAAGAATCATTATTTTACTATTCGCAAAGTAATAACGGTATTCCTAAGCTCTGACAAAAGATCTAAGGATTTATCGAAAGATATCTTTAGTTACAGTGGTTTAATAATCTAGTTATCCTATCTCATAGTTCCCTTAACTATCTTCTCTATACCACCATCTGTGCAGAGAATCGCAGATGTTACATATAGAAATGAGTTATATTGCTGAAAATGATGTTAGTTGCGTATAAAAAAAAGATACCGAATTGTAGAGAATCTTTTTACTAGATAGCAGTAAAACGCAGTAGCCCATACATATTATCGATAAATACTAAAATGAAATGTACTTTTAACCCTCAGGTAATGTTCACAGAGAAATTATACACAAATGTGTATGTAAATTTTGAGATTTCTATGGTTAAACGTGACACGAAAATAAACACCATGCATATTATAATGCAATTTTTTATCTATATTTCAAATATTTTCTCTTAGTACCACTAATAATTTTTTGGCAGAGAGGGATATGTCTCATTAATTGAGTATAAATATCACGTTTTGACAGATTATGATTTCACATAGACTTAGTAGAGGTTTTAATTCTTAGACAACGTTGGAACCGAATTGAACAAAGGTATAGAAGTTTAAAATTTAGGACAACGTTAAAAGAAAATGGTAATATAAATATTCATAACAAAAAAGTTCCCTTTCACAAGAAAAAACAATTAAAAACTTTCTCACAATACTTCACGGTACGAGATACATAGATGGGTTTATATTATAATAAACTATTACGTAAGTAAATAAGTAATACCACTGTATATGTAGAATATTTATTAAATCCATCAATAGTTAAAATTAAAGGAAAATCACAATCATGGGCCCCAATTTATACTCCTAAATTTTCTTTTCTGCTGACGTAGATCACTTGCAGGCTGCCGTATAGACCCCTAGGGTTTAATATAGACCACTTTGGGAATCACTGCCTAAACCAAATTTTTATGAAATATGTAATGTATGAACATCACTTATATACCTAAGCGTAACTAGGCTTAAAAAATTCACTACTATCTCTAAGTAATTTTACTCAAAAATTTTTCACATGTCATTCACAACTCTGTTAAGACTATCTACAAACTTCAGAACCTATATTTTAATTCGTCTCACTGACATTCAGTGACACTTTGAGGTATTCTACAGTAATAATCTTCTTATATCCTCTCTCCTTTTCTCACAATAGTTGTACGTAAACAGTTGTACGTGGTTCCATTAAAAGGTGAGGTTCTTATAACAAGCAACATCATAAAGTAGCTCATAAGGTTAATTAAAGGAAATACGCATGGAAATTCGCTATAAATTGTGCAAATTAAAGTAGTAAATTATAGTGCGTAGTACGTAGTGTATTTCTCATTTTGTATTATATTACTGATACAAAATAATTTATTTAAGATTATATAATATTATAGTTTATCATATATTATTTAAAGGTAATTGTAAAAAACTTATTTAAAACATAAGACATTTACAAAATTATATTTTTACCAAATATATTTTAAATATTATAAAAATTGTTAAATAATTATGTATTTATACTTCATTTAACACACAATTTTTGTATCATATAATTTTAAATACTTTCTCAAATTCTTTATAACATATTTCTTTAAACAAAATCATCTTTAATAGTCAATGGCTCATTGTTTATGAACTTGTTAGTACTTTTATAAGCTGAACACACATACTTTTTAAACTATTCTCAAATGTCATATTTTATCATCAACAATGTTATCAAGACGAAATTATGTAATTTATCTTCCTTGTTTCGTTCTTAGTTCTTCATCAATATTCTGAACACAGAATATCAAATGAACTTCATAATAAAATTGTTGAAATCTTCTGCAGTATCACAGAAAATCTGTCTTTCAATCGCCACGAAGAAACATAGTCTTCAGATAAAAGAAATCTCCGGATACAGCAAGCTTTTAAAATGATGATCTAAGATTTTTCTTTGCATCTGAAGCGATCTAAAATTATTTTAGTTTTCTTATACAAACCTATCTTTTGAACAAACAATTTTTTTTTTCATTTTATTCTCAAAGAAGTTTGAAAGGCTTAAGTAAAGAAGTTAAAAATATAGTTTTCTTTGCCGAGATTCTATTTTTTTAGTTTCAAATTGACAAAAGATATTCATAGATAAATATAAGATCTCATGTGCTTTTGTGATTTTTCATATTTTTTTATTATTTTCGGTGTATTCTGGTTCAATAACATTACATTTATTTCAGTGATTTCTGATATGTTTCTTGAAAAATGAATACGTGAAACACTCCAGGAATGACACGTAAAAAGTTTCGACATTTGTGATTATAAACAGTTATTATTTTTTCAATACTTAGGAAAGTCTTGAAGATTTCGTATCCAATTTATCAATAAATAACCGCAGATGATTAAAGAAACTACAACAAGTGTGTGTTTGAGGTTATAATTTTCTATAAAGCCTATTAGTATTTTTCAAATCATTCTAAACCATTGAGTATCTAATTCTAACCATTTTAAAAGTTACCATAAAATCCAGCGTATAACACGCGCCAGCGTTTAAACCCCACCTATACTTTCAAGCTGCATTTTTTTTACTTATTAGTTATATTGGCCGTACAACACCCCCCCCCCTTCTAACGAAGAAACCTGAAACGTACCTATGTAATGTTCTTACGATTTGCAGCCCTTTATTCGAGGCATTACCCAGGCTTTTGAAAAAAATAGTATATTTCTAGAGCTAAAACCCTTTATAAATTCATGAGGAACGTCCTTTTTTTAAAGAAAAGAAGGGAAAAAACCCATTTCGATTTATGTAGAAGTCTACTTTTTTAATACTTTTCTCTTTTATAATTTTAAATATTATCATTTTTAACCCTTTATGTACCGACAGTACTTATAAGTACCACTTACTTTAAAATTACATAGAATAACCATTTTTTACGAATACTCAGACGATACTTAGCTGGAATATTCTTTGAAATCTCCACTCTCTTCCAACATATATGGCAGCACGAGTTCTATGATGAGAATTTTAGAGGAGAAGACGAAAAGTTTATTAGTAGAAAATGCTTTTTCAGCTGACGGCGTTTTTAGCGCATTGCAAAAATTGTCATTTTTGTTCCAAAAAAATAGTTAATGTCAAAATTTAAGTGTCTTCCTTTTTTGTATGTAAATGAAGACCTTGGAAAATGATTTGACTATTTATTTTAAATGAGCACTGTATATAATTAATTTTACAGTTGATTATCTTTAATTAATTAATTATCTCTAAAGGGTTAAATTTCCCAAAGTTGAGTATTTGTTTTTATGTATATGCCTTAATTTTGAATGTAGTGATTCAAAAAAAATATTGCTTGAAAAAAACTGCAATAAATCATAATGCGGTATACTCGGTGTATAACGTGCAGTCGTAAATTTCCACATTATTTTATGTGTTAAAAGCGCAAGTTATGCGTTGGGTTTTAAGGTATTTACTTTTCTAAAGTTTAATTGTTTAAAAAACCCAAACTACATAATACCAGCATTTTACGATGAAAATTAAAAAAAGCAATTTACACGTTTTGAAAAGTTTTTGAAAAATTTAAAACCACTTTAACAATTTACAGTAGAATTCAATTTATAGAAATTTCCTTGTTATACTTTTTTTCTCCTCTTAGAGTTTTGAACATGCAAACTTATATTGAATTAAACGAAACATATTTAATTTTTTGTAGCTTCGTGATGAAAAGTGAGTGGAGTCTGCTTTGGATACTCTGTTTTTAAATTTCCATTTCGCAAATATTTCATAAATAATGTATATATAGTATAATAAAATAAAAGTGAAACAGTTATAAAACCTACAATGCCAAAGAAGAAAGACATTGGAGTTCACGAGACACAACAAATGTAGATACAAACAAAGTCTTTGCACTAAACTAGATACCTATTATGATTTCTAAAGCTGTCACTGAATTAGGCTAGCGATTTAGGGTTAAGAAATGCTTTATGGATCCACGTTTCCCGTCCAGCAAAAGTTTCGATATAATAGGAAAAAAAGAAAATTAGAGCCATGTTGAAAAATTTCACCTTTTCTAACACGTGGAGGATAAGCCTGACAATATAACAAAATGAAATTATGAAAAGGGAACAATAATGTATCTATCAAGGAGAGAAATAATATTAAATATATATAATATATATATATATATATATATATATATATATATATATATATATATATATATATATAGTTTCAAAAAACATGCGAAATAAAAGTAAAATTAAAAAAAAAAAGGTATTTTAAAAATTTGTAAAAAATTCTCATATTAATCTCTTTTAGTTATATGTATTTTCCTACTCCTTCTCTCTTGTCTATTTTCAATAAAGGTGTAATTTATAAATTGATCAAATTGACTATTTTTTAAATTAAAATAAAATGATATCATTCGAGCAAGTTTCAGAAAAATTATGGATTGCGTTTTACATATTTTCTCTTTCAAAACGAATATTTACTTCGGTCAACCTTATACACTTTTTTACAGTAGGTATATTATGTAAACAGCATACTGTACATTTTTTTCTAATATGTAAATGTGTACTCCACGTGTTATATGTATATGTACATAACAATACTATGCATAATATATATTTTTCTTAACTCATAATATATACTTGACGCAGCATATAATTTTTTACTCATGTATACTATGTAGAATATAATATATTACTTTTGACATGCATGCTATGAGAAACATTACATATGTACTTTGACCCTCATGAGCTGTTGCACCAATGAGTTTAGTTTAAAGCAACATAGGACGGCAACGGACCTCGTAATTTTGAGCTTTGGTCAAGTGAAGAGGACGACCCTGAGCAGGAACTCTTCTCCAAACCTCTACAACGAGAAGATAATGAGCTTGGCAAGTTTAACGAGCATCAGCCCTTTCTACAAGGTGGTGAAAAGCGACTAAAAATCTTGATCTTTAGAACAGTATTAAGCAATAAAATGATATTGATTTTTTGGGCTATCCCATCTAATTTTGAAACTCGAATTTATAGGGTCTTAGGGGTGTTAAATTTCTCTTAGGCGTTTGAACAATTTCCAAACAGGTATAATTCTTTTAAATTTAAATTAAATAATTTGAATTTTTTACACTTTATTTATAAAGGAATGGGGCTTCAGAAAAGTATAAAATGTTTAAAATATAACTATCATTTTAAAAATTATAAACATATGAAAATAAAAACTTTTCTATAAGAAATATTTAATAAGTTTAATATCCCGCATGCTATTTTCTAAAATAATAGCTTTAATTACTAGCTATACGTTGATTTATAAAGTAAAATATATTCTTATTACGCTGTAGCTATTTTTATATAAATAGGATAAAACTTACATATTTTAATAAATAAAAAAATACATTTTTAAAAAAATTTTAAAAATTGCAATATTTTACAAACAGTTTGAAATACAAAAGATATATAATACTAAAACTAGGTAGGGTTTAAAGTGTATGAGGAATTTTATAATTCTATAAAGTTTTATGTATCAGAAGCTAATATTTTAGAAAATAGCGTGCGCAGCGCAAACAATACTTAATATTTACTCTAGAGTCTTCGTATGCATATGATTTTTAAAATTATTATTATATTTTAAACATTTTATACTTTTCTGAGGCCCCATTCTTTTATAAATAATGTGTAAGAGATTCAAATCATTTAATTTAAATTTAAAGGAATTACACCTGTTTGGAAACAGTTTATATTTACAGACCTGTAGAGAAATTTAACAACTCTCTGAGATACCTTAAATTAAACAACAATCATTCTAACTTATGTTAAAAAACATATTTGCCTTTTGCATCTAGTATCGTGATTTTTTTAAATATCTTGGTGTAAGTGTTTCGTGTTTTGTTTTTTTAGTATTTCAAGTACAGTGAAATACATTTTACACGAAAACGCTTAAGACGAAATTTCGGTTAACACGAAATAATAGAACATTCTTGGCGAACTACACTATAGTTCTATGCATTTTTTCTCTTAACACGAAACGTAAATCGATTAACATGAAAAGATTTCCCTTTTGCAGAAGAAGGATGGTGAAACTGAGCCAAAACTGAATGAAATGTTCAATAAAGTTTATATATTATTGGACTGCCCAATAGTATATTATTAGAAGGATTCATTGCAGCAGATGATGATAATACGTGTACAACACCAATTATGGCAGACAAAGATATTTTGGAGTTAGTTCAAAGCTAAAAAAATCATTGATGATTATTCTGACGATGAAAATGGAATTAATAATGCAGCTCCTGTTCCCACATCATCCGAAATGATTAACACCATGAAAAGTATTATCAATTATTTAGACGCATATTCCAATGATGAAATGAATAACAAAATTGACGATATCGAATAATTTGTTGACAATTTAATACAAATGCAAAAACAAAGAAAAAAATCAGTGCAAAGATATAAATCAATGCACAAAGAAAGTTATCAGATTATTTTCTAAAACCTCAATCAATGTTTTGTTTTTTAAAAAAAGTGGAACATTTGTATTAATTTTATTAAGCTCTTGTGCATGTTTTTGTTTCACCGATTGTTATTAAATATATTCAAATATATACATATCTAAGTAAATAAAATAAACTCTGATAAACTGAATTTTGTTGATATATGTGTTTTTGTTATATCCCCAATTTAACAAGAAATTATTTTTAGAAGGTCCGGCACATCATGAATTTTCGAAAAATTATCCCTTTTTCATATTTTCTAAAAGTTCAAATACTTCTGTTTCAAATGATATATATATGAGTATATACGATAATTGGAAGTGTTTTTGTATATATTTAAAATGGAAGCTACTCCTTGACACGCATCAAATGAGTTCTGCTAGGAGCAGCTGTGTTTCTCCTTGCATAAGTTTTGGTGAGCGCGAATACATATGATGTTGAAGTGGAAAAGTTAGAGTGTATTGAGCTTATACAAAAGTTTAGGTGTACACGTCTTTTGGATCTTAAAAGAGAAACAGAGGGGGGGGGGAGTTAAATGTTGGAAAAAAGCCTAAGAGGTCGTAACCAACTCACCGGCATTTTAATATCAAAAAGTCAAATATATTATACACTGCTGGACAATTGCTAAGGACGGATAACACTATCATCCATAGCAACCACAAAATAAAAGGAAGCAAAATGTGGAAAATTAGAATAAGTGCGAGATATTAGTAAGAAGAAGTATGAGTATGCAAATTTTTTCCGCGTCTGTTCATAACGTGATAGCGTTCATAAAGCTTTAAAAGTTTTGATGCGTGTGGGCATTGTTGTTTCAAGTCAAAGTTTTACAGGAAAGATTTAATAGACGAACTTAAAATTTTTGGCATGTCTTCCCGACATCACATAGATGATTTTATACGTGGCCGAATTATTGGAAAGATCGAAGAAGGGCGAAAAATAACAGATGTTGCCAGGGAGTTCGACATCGCTCACAGCGTTGTTTCACGGCTGTGGAAATCATTTAAAACTACTGGAATGTGTAGTAGACGGCACGCGGGAGGTCGTGTTAGAGGTCGTGTCGCCTGCAGAAGACAGATATATCGTCCTATCAGCAAAAAGGAACAAGCGCACCACAGCTCAGCAGGTGGCAAATGAGTTTCTTGCTGCCTCAAGAAAGCAGATCTCCCGAAAAACTGTTGCCAGACGTTTGAGGGGAGGAGGACTATACGATCGCAGACCTGTTTCGTGTGTCCCATTGACCAGACAGCACCGTACTGCCCGTTTTCAGTGGTGTCGTGAGCATCCCAAATGGACTGAACAGGACTGGGCATGCGTACTATTCTCAGATGAGAGTAGGTTCAGTCTGTCATCGGATTGTAGACGCCAACTGATCTGGCGCGAGAGTGGCACTGCTTATCGTGCAGAAAATATCCAGGAAAAGGACCGATATCCGACATGCAGTATCATAGGTGTGGGCCGGCATCATGATCAATGGCCGCACGCGCCTACATGTGGTTGCGAATGGGACTATGACGGGCCAACGATACAGTGATGAAGTTCTACTTCCTCATGTTTGTCTTTTCCGTGGAGCTGTAGGTGATAAATTTGTTTTTATGGACGACAACGCAACATGTCATCGAACACTCGCTGTTCAGGATTGTCTAGACAGTGAGGGTATTCAACGTCTCGTATGGCCAGAGCGTTCTCCAGTTCTAAACCCCATTGAAAATGTGTGGGATGCTTTGGGGAGGCAAGTTGCTGGCCGAAACTATCCTCCGACAAACAAGAACACCCTCATCCGTGCACTCACAGAGGAATGGGATAAATTGCCTCAACAGCTGCTGTATAATGTTGTGCAAAGTATGGTACGACGTGTGGAATGTTGCATCACACTCCACGGTGGACATATCCCGTACTGATACCTTTCTTTAAGGTGCCTGCTGACTTTTAGATGCATTGTTCCATTTCTCCGTACGCAGATCAAATGAACATTTTTTTTTCTTTTAGATGTTTCACAGCTTTTGTACTTTCAGAACAATAAATATTCTTTATTCTAATGTCTGAACAGTGTCGCAATTATATTTTATCCTACTAGGCCTCATGTCTCGCTTAATGGTATACTACATAGCAATTTGTGATCCGTCCTTAGCAATTGTCCAGTAGTGTAGTATGGCTATTAGAAATAATATCAATGAGCTACACAGCATGAAAACTTCTGTATGGACTTTTTATTTTCATCTTCTGTCTTCAAAAACGAGAGCCCTAAACATGGACTATATCCTGTGATTATAAATGCCTGGTGCAAGTTTCAAAAGACAGAAGCTGAATGCAACGAAAGGCACTATGATTATAAACACATGCACCATAATGAATTAAATGAAGCCACGAAAGGAAAAACGACACGAAAGACGAAATACACAAAAAATACAATGTTTTAGTCCATTTAGTTCCATGTTTAAGCGATTTTCACTACATATATATATCTAACTATTACCAAAAGGTAACCAAATACAAGAGAAAAAACATTAAAATGTTCTTCCTAACGAAGAAAGAAAATTTGTTTAATGTAACTACAGAACTAGTTAGCTTTTGCACATGAACATAAATAACTCCCATCCCTAAGGCTAATCTCACAATGAAGAAGCAACCGTGCCCATTACAAATTACACTAATGTCAGTATTATGCTGTCTGTGTTTACGGTAGAATGGATGCTAAACTACAAACTCATTTCCGCAACTCTATGAGAACCGTCTCTACACACAAGCAATTCTGTTCGTCGAGTAACAAGTATATTACCATGGCGTATAAGACAATAGAATGGAATATATATAACTAAGAAGAACGAACATCATATATATATTTTTTTCAGACCGTATTACGTTTTTGATTGGTCTTACAAAAAAGTTTATTAGAAATATTTTGTGTAGGTTGTATAAATATAAATATTTTGTGAAAAATTTATTTATATATTTTGTATCTGAGCATATGGGAAATAAAATTTTTATGACAGTTTAAATATAAATGTGTTAGCTATGGTACATTATAGAGATATTCGAATAGATTAAATCGCCCTTTCAAATAACTTCGATTAAAAATACATTACAGAAGAATAATATAACAACAATTAAGTGCAGAAAAGTATTATTAAAAACAATGTGTTGTTTTGTGAACATTACATTCCAGAGAAAGCAAAAGAGAAACGTCATTTTAAATCATATATATATATATATATATATATATATATATATATATAATATATATATATATATATATATATAAAAACTTCTTTTGGAAAAAGATTTTCCTTTTGAAATTTTCCAATTTTAAGCTCGAATAAAATAAAATTAGAAAAACATCAAAATTCCATACTATAAAAAGAACTATATGTACGTTTTATTGTTATTGAAAAGACATAGCCTCAGAATTCGAAAATTTTAGTTAAAATAATTAAAAAGACTAAGGTACCCGGCCACGTTCGCAACCGTATTCTAAAAAACCGTGTACGTGAATAACTTTTGTGATATTAAGTATCATTTGAATTAGAATACACATTATACCACTGTTTTATGAATATTATTATAACAAAAATTATTTAAATGTAACGCAGTGCTTCTCAAACTTTCAATACTTGCAACCCAATTTCTATCAGAAATTCCATCGCGCCCCCCTTCGATAGAATAGAAATGTTTTGAATTCAATAATTCTATATTTTAACTCTAAAGCTACAATACGATTTTAACCTCTTAAGTGTCACTGGTGTATATATACGTCTCGCTTAGCCAAAATGTTTATTGTTCTGGGCGTATATATACGTCGTTTTGAATTACGACCTTTTCTGTGTATTGCTATCCATAAAGCTATTCCGAAGGATTTGGAATGCAATAAAAGGACTTTGACAGAGTTTGCGATGGATTTACATACTTCAGAGGATTCGCTTGTTTATTTCTTTTCTTTCCCCAGCCTTCCAATACATCGCATGCGCCCCATAGCGCGTCTACGTGGAAAAAGATGCCTTTGGGGAGTGAACTGAGTAACATTTACTCAGCTATTAAGTGCAGTACTGATACATTTATAAGTGTATTATATCAGTGTAAATGTGTATTTTTATGACAGAATAAGGCTTTTTTGTTTACTTTCAGTAAACTAATCATTTTTTAAAATAACCCTTTGTTTTCGACTTTTATATATGCTCGCCCCCCCTCATAGAGTTATCACTCCTCCCTAGGGGGTCGTGCCTCACAGTTTGAGAAACGCTGATGTTGTGTTTTGGCAAAAAAGTAGCGAAGAATGAAATGTTTTCAAAATATTCTCATCTTATAAAAAAATAATATTTCTATAATAATAATATTTTTTATATAAAGCTAAGACTTTTCTACAAAGCCTGAACTAGGATTTTTAAAATATACAGTTTAGAAGTGGATTTGTTCATATTTTAATACATCAAGGTAGAGAAATTTTAACCAAATACACCCGTTATTATTTCAATCGATGGCAACCCTAAAATAACGTGAATTTTTTGAAAAATTCTAATTCAGACGTAGAAAAGCCTTAGCAAAATATTATTATTACAGAATCATTTTCTATAAAAGGAGAATGTTTCGAAAATATGTCATATCTTAATATGTATATCTTATCGTAATAATATACTGAAAACAATTTTATATGTATATTGTAATTCAAGTGACGCAAAATATCAAAAGAAAATATTCATTTATACATTTTTTTTTTTAAAATAACATTTCGGAAAGTAGTCAGATATAAAAAAAATGTTTTCGTTTTTTTTTTCAAACTTTATTAAGTTGTGACAATTACAAATGATTCTTAATTCTTTTACAACATTTCATTTAATTTTTTTATTATTTTTCTCTCAAACGATGCCACAAATTTATTCATTTATTCCATGTCAGAACGCGTCTTGAACATCGTTTTAGGGTTCTTTGTATTCGCCATATGCTCACCATCTGCTTAAACGGGACGAACAAGACTATCCCAGACATTCTAAATGGGTTTCAAATAAGCACACTTAGCAAAATAGTTTAAACGATTTATACCGTGCATCTAAGAATCAAGCGATTTATAAGAAAATGTGTCTATTTGTTTGAAGTTGTTATTTTTTTACTGTTATTCGAACAAGATAACGTAATGATTATTTAAAAATTCCACATATGATGATCAAAATGTGTCCTTTGAGAAAAATTCAAATTAATATTCTTATGGAGCTGAAATTGTCAAAATTTAGGTTTTCCGAAGGAGAATGAATGTACTTTTAACAGTTAATTTTTAATGAACAGAGGTTTTCACTTTTGGTTTTTTATGTTCAATAAAGAAAACATTAAAGTTTATGTGAAAAGAAATGCTAACTACATGACGCAACCTCCCTGTTTTTCAACATTATCGTTTTAAAATGGCTTCATCGCAAGGACAAACTCAAGTTGTAGCACTGTGTACCGAATTTAAATCTGCAACGCATGTACAGCGTACATGGGGCACCCCTTATAGAAGTTTGGAAGTGAGAAAAAGTTCTCCGGACGATGGATGGAAAGAGGGTCTAATAGCAAGGCCACCACGATTTTTAGATGCAATATATTTTGATTTCCTTCAGAGATAAATAAGAAACTTTGTTTACAAGTCTTCAATTAGGGACACTGTAGAAATGAAAAGTCGAATTATAGTAGCGATTCTGACTGTTGATCCTGCAATGCTTCACAGATCAGGGTTATAAATCTATATATATAAAGGAGAAAAGCGACTCACTCACTCACTGACTAATCACGATATCTCCGGAACTATTAAACCTACAGACTTAAAATTTGGTAGGTAGGTTCCCTTCATGGAGTAGACGTCAGCTAAGAACGGATTTTGCAAAGTTCGAACCCCAAGGGGCGTTACGGGGGTAAAGGGACGTTATAGATAATTATTTCCATTACTAAACTATTAAATGTACAGTCGTTCGTGAAACTTGGTACACAGATTTCTTTCATAAAGTAGAGATTCCCTACATAATGATTTTTACGAAAATCGATCTCCAAGGGACGTTGAGGGTGCTTAAGGGGCGATATAAATAATTATTTCCATTTTTAACCTATTAGACGTACAGTCTTGAGAGAAATTTGATAAGCGGATTCCTTTCATAAAGTACAGATCCGCTACAAAATAGTTTTGGGGAAAATTGATCCCCAAGGGTCACTCAGGGGGATTAAGGGGCGTAATAGATAAATATTTCCGCTTTTCAACTAATATAATAACCTGCTTGAAAATTAGAAGGCATGTTCCGTTCATGGAATAAAGTTCCCTTTACAAAAGTTTTTGCGAAAACGGACCCCCAAAGAAGTGGGGTTGCGAGGGATTAAGGCGTGTTATAGAAAAATTCCTGTTTTTGAATTTAACTCATTTACTTGAAATTTGTTGAGCACTTTTCTTTAGTTGAATAGAGTTCCACTAAGAATAGATTTTACGGAAATGAACTTCAGGGGGAAGCGGGGAAAGTTATTGGGGCGTATTTTATAGACAAAATTCCCGTTTTTGAACTGCTAAGACTATAATAATAAAATTTGGTTTGAATGCTTCTTTTTTTGAATTGGAATCCGCTAAGAATGCTGTCAAAGAGGTATTGATGATAAAAATTCCGCTTTTGCTCTTTTGGATTTAGACTTGAATTTTAACACGCATGTTTATTTTATGGAGTAGAGATCCACTGAAAGTTGCTTTGGTGGAAATCCACTTGATTGTTAGGTTAAGTGAGCGAAAAAAATCTTTCTCCTTCTATTTTAGATATAAATAGAAATTAGATATTATAATTTATGTTCTTTTTATATCAAGAGGCGAGAGTGTATAACAGCTATAAATATATTTTTCAATACAATCGAATTATTAATGCTTGATATGAATAATTAATAAATATGTAAACAGTATGCATATGTACAACATTGTGAAAAACCCAGTGAAGTGGGTGGGTAACGGCTAGTCTCGTATAAAGTCAATACATCACGTCCGTCTAAATCATCCAATAAAGCATTGTAAAAAAACATTAATGTTTGCTTTATGGAACAAATATTTTATGTTTCTGTATGGCCACCGGTCCATTGTTCAAACCCTAAGTTGGACAAGGTTGACTTAGTCTTTCATCGCTTCAGTGGATCGATGAATGAGTATTCAGCTTGCTTCGGAACTTAACATTGGGGGTTTCGCCTCAGACTGACCACCTGATCGGAACATTTGCGCATGCACCTCATCACCTAAGGTCAGGTAAACTGAGACGGGCAATGTAGGCCTTGACCCTCTAGGGGTTGTTGCGCTACTGAGTTTTATTTAGTTTATGGAGCAAAAAAAAAACTAAACCGTTAGTGATTTTTTTTTGTAATCAACCCCTTTAACTGCTGACGACTTATGTATCCATTACACTCAATGGACTAAATTCATGTGACGTTACGATCACATGATTCCCGTGAGCTCTTGTGCACGTGCGTACTGCGTCATTTGTTTGCGACTATTTTGCTCTTAATTAAACTCGTACAGTTAATTATTCTTTTTTTTTTTACTTTCAGAAATGACACGTATAGCACTCATGTATCAAATAAAGACCCCACAAAGAGTTACGCATTCCGATAATTGAGTAATGAATTAAATGTAAATAATTTGCTATGTGTTACTGTAACTGATTTGTTTATTTGGATTTATTAATTTCAATTTGCATTACTCAAATTATTTCTGCTTGATTATTTTTTGAGTTCTCATAGTTTAAGGCCAATTTTTATTTAAATAGTTTTTAAAAACCAGCAAGAGTATAGATTTCAAATCCGTAATAACTTTTGTGCGCAATAATCTATAAAACACTAATCACTTAAAACGACTAAAAAATTTTAAAAATTGGGCATTTTATGAGTTTGAAACATTTAAATTCTTAATTTTTTTAAGTACTGAAATAAGCTTTTCAAACTGACTTTTTGCTTTCAAAAGCAACTTAATATAATTTGATAAAGCATGAATTAGTTTTACTGTTACAGTATACAAACATTTTTTTTAAAAAAAGGTACTATTTAGTTTTAAAAACAATGTGACTTATGCCAATTTAAAAAGCAAAAACAACTCAAATACTGGAAATTTTTTGTTAGGTTTGGTTGTACATTTTTTTCTTGTTTAGAAAATATTAATTTTTCAATTCTGCGGCTGAAATATATTCAATTACATTTATAACCTGAAAAGTTTGGGGAATGTATCTAACACAACAATCTTGTGATTTTTTTGTTTTAAATTCACATATTTTTAAATAGTGTTATTCCTTATTTAAATTGTATAAAAATTTTGTTTTGTCTACATCAGATACATATTTAATTTAATTGTGAGTTGATATTTTTGCGACTATCCATTTATATATATGTATCGTATTCTTTCAATCTAATTTGCATTTCATTGTGCTGTAAAAATAAAATTCATTTCATCAATGCATAAATATTTATTAATCAAAAACTTTCATATTAACTCTCTAATACGAGATAAACAACGTGGTTCAAACAAGTAAACTTTTTTACAAGTATTTTGGAACCATCCATTTATAAATAAATCATGTGTAACTCAATAAGAAGAAAAATATATTTAAAACTGAGAATAATTAAATTATATTTCTGAAAATTACTGCACCTTTTCTGAAGAAACATTCCCTTAATATTGTATAATTTTAAAAAATTAGATCAACATGTAAAAGACCCTTTATATGAAGATGACAAATATTGAATGTGCTATTAAAAACTGTAATGTGCATTTTTAATATAGTTCAAACCCCCATTAATTTTAGTTTGTCATCCAAGTGTTGCATACCCATGCTTACTTATTGCGTGATTTTTTCAGAAAAATTACACTTTTTGCATTACACAAATTATGCATTTTACTAATTATACATTAATATAAATAATTTTTTAAACTTAATAGTGAAATAGTATTTTCTTTTAGTATCTTAAGTCATTTCTAAAAAAATTCGAAACACTTTTAAAGGATAATTAGAACATAAATCAGACAGTCAAAGATGGGTAATGTTATTTTATTAGAATGATTTCAAACAACTTCAAATGCTTCATAATTATGTAAAGTATTTATATGCAACATATTGTGAAAATAAAATTCATTTTCGTCAAATCCCTGATCGACAATTAAATAAAATATTCAATGCTACTCTAAAAAATAAGAATCAAATTATAAACTTATCGCTGATAATGTAGCTATTACAAAATATAAATTAGCTCATTCACATTTCTTCTATGACTGTTTAAAAAGCTGCTAAATTTGAATAGCTGCCATTACTTTTAATATTGTGGAATCAACTTATAATTAAATGATAAATATCAATGTTAATACATAAAATCCTATTTTGTATTTTAAAACAATGAGTTACATTAAAGCATAAACGAGTAAGTAGTAATGCAATCATAATAATTTCAAAAAAAGTACCTATGAAACAAAATAATTTATAATTTATTTGACAAGTTGTTCTGATTTGAACAGATGGCTTGTACTTCACTCTCTTCTTCATTTCTGCTTTTACAAGGCCTTGAGTAAAAAAATAATCATTCACTAAGCAATAAGGCTCAGTAAATAAGTTGCTCACGAATTTATCGTCGAATAATTTTAATACTTTCGACACATTCGCAGCAACACTTCGATTTCTAGTGGCACTGGAAAACTTAGCATTATAGTAAAATATCTCGTACAAGTTGAATCTTTTCAAAAGAAGCGTTTTGAAACCTATACTGTGAGCCATTCTTGGGAAAAAATATGAAATAAAGAACTACAAAATTAATTAATAACTAATTAATAACTAACGTTTTGGACCCATTCGACGAATATACGCCTTGCTTGATGATCGTTTTGATGAATTGCCAAACCAAACTGAGAATAAATCACTTGACAGCTGTTAAATCGGTCGCCATCTTGGAAAGTAATGCCAACTTAAACTTCTATACCTGAAAAAAAACCACTCTTTATGTTTAAAACTAGCCCGACGTATTTGAAATACAATAACGTTAATATTCAATCAATTGAAATACAATAAAATGACATTAACAGTGTTTGTAAAGAATGTACTTATTTTAGAGAAATATTTGGTTCTTTGTGCCTTTCCTTCCCCTCCTCCCCCAATGCACTGCTTACGTGCATCTTTTTGAAAAATGCTGGCTCTGGGGAGCGAATAGCGTAACTTCTGATCGGCAGTTAAAAGGTTAATACTTATAAGTGTAATCATTCTTTTTTAACACCCGATATGACTGTTTATTCTAATTTATACTTGGAAAAATTTCTGATTTTTACATTAATATAATTCACTTCTATAGGAGTTGCTCTGATAATTATTGAATTTTTGTTCGATAAAAATATACCGTATATTTCTGCGCAAAACCTAGAATTTTTGGAACATTTATGAAGTTAAAATAAGAGGGTTGGCTTATTTTTGTGTCCGCTAATCTCGGAATAAAAGTAATTTAGAAAAAAAAAATATGTTAGCACTTTTCGTTTATCCTAGCAATTTTTATCTTTTAATATATTGGATGTTTCGAAAGAAATTTTTATACTAAAGGAGAAAAAATCACCTAAATCTTTCAAAATCAGTGTCGGAATCCAAATTTTTCGAAAAGTTTGATCTCTCATTGGTATATCTGAATGTATATGATCTTCATGTAGCTGATTTTTCCTCCGATGGCGTGAAATACAGTTCGACGATTCCGTGCCGTTCATGAAAATTCCCTTCCTGCGCATGCTCATAACAAATAAAATGGCGTAGGAAGTTAGACAAGTACAGACAGAGAACAAGATAACTAAAGGGAAAAATGTGCTAACATCAGAGTGGGTTAACAAAAATATAAGTATTGCTTTTGACGTCTGGCGTTTTACTTTATCACAATTGAATTGGAAAATATTCCTCCATTTGGCGACATTTTCGCCCTCTTGGTGGCTCTCAATTGCGATCCTTTTTTGAATTTACTAAGCTTCGAAGTTTGTTGAATTTATGAAGAAAAAGCGTGTTTTATGCTTATACACATATTGGTCGAAAATTATTCGAAAAATATAGTACATAAGGGGTGCAATTTTTTTTCTTACAGATATTTTCAGCTTGATCATAAATGACTTTCGCATACTGCGATCTTGCTGTTAGTGACATTTTCAAACTTAAATGCTTCTTTATTGGTTTATCAGGTTATATATCAATTCGATAAAAATACCTACACTCACTTTGTGATTTTTCGCAGACACAAAATGGTTGAGGGCTCAACAACCATACTTTAGTGTTAATACTCAATTTTATGGTGAAAGGAAACCAATCTCATCTGTTTTTTATCCCAACCCTTTGCCACCTGTTTAGTTATTATTATTTTTTAATATTTTCTTGAGCAAATGGGCATTCCGTTGCATTTATCAAACATTCAGCTTAAGATTGATTGATTGCGATATTGAAGCTGAACTCTGCAATATACATGTCAAGTAGGACTATTTCATTTTTTTTTATTTTCCTCAAAAAAAAAAAAAGATTTGGAACAAATAATCGAAAACTCTTAAGTTTCTCAGAACAATAATTTAAGAATACATTTTTGAAAATAAGTTATATATATATATATATTTTTTAACTTTCCAATTCTCAGTCTTGTTCTTTTTTTTCATACAAACGGAGAAAAAAAAATACCTTTGTTTACTTTTCTATTTATAACAAATTGACACGACACAAGCGAAAAAAATTACAGGGAAAAATATATTTATTTTATTGGGAGTTTTCTTCTAAATAAAGAAACTGTATCCATTAGCACAAAAAATAAGAAATGTTTCAAAAAGCACTTAGTACTAATAAATAAAAAGAAAAAAAAGTACAAGGTATAGAATATAAGAGTTATTTTCCAAGCCTGTGTGCTATTTTTTGCATCAACATGTATGTTAAAAAAATTCCTTTTAGTAAGTGTTGTGCTATGCAATCAAAGTATGTTAGAAGCACTAAAAACAAAAAAAGTAAATATTTTCCGTGAATACATTATTACTTGGAACCAAAAAAACTTATTCTTTCAAACTGTTTTTTATTTCTATTACTCAATTCAAAAAATCTCCAGGGATTAAGCACAGAAGAATTACGTTTGTTCACTCTAGTTTTAAGCGAAAAAATATATATATTACATTAGTAGTTTGAAAGCATCTCAAACAGATCGCTTTATTCGAAGAATCTTGTTTCAGGAACTTGAACGTTTTTTTTTTCTATAATAAAATATTTTCTTCCTATTTCTGAAAAATTACGAAACAGAAGAAATATATTTAAGTCATTTTTTCACATAATATGCTGATATTAAGTGTTCACATCAAAATCTATAATTGTAACCCCCCGTTGTTTAGACTCTTCCCATATTAACAGTAGAGAGACTGTTGCTCCCTCTGGCGGACAGAACAATCTTCAGTAATGACCAAGTTTCAGAACTGTAAGGATGTACGAACATGCGCTCCGATCCCTTTCAAAATTCTATGCTACCTATTAGTTCACTAGTTATGTATGTAAATGTTTGTTTTGTCTAATAAATGTGTTTAATTAACTAGTGGACTTTGTAAAGAACCCCTTCCCCGCGTGTCCCTTTATTACCTTGGGTCACATCCCCTCATAATTTGGCGCCCATCGCGTCATATAATTATATACTTGTAAAGAAGCAATATCGTTAGTAAAACGAACTTAGAACTCTGGATCCCAAAATTAAGTTCGATCAGTAGTTTAAGCTGTGGATGTATCAAGAATATCAAGATTATTTCCTTCATAAAATTCATCATATTTCTAAAAATGCCCACGTAAAAAGTATCTACATGCAATAATGGTGATTTTTAATTTATTTATATGTGTGGACATGGTTAGTAAAATAATAATTAATATATTTGTTACATAGGAATTGATCATTACATTACACAACCCACGAAAAGTAAGAATAGTATCCATATTAAGATCATATCAATGTAGATAAAGTTTAGCAAATCAAAAAATCGCCTTTGTTTTATAAAGATAGACTCTTATGTAATTATGTGTTCGGCATTATTATTATTCCATTCCCACTATTATAGTTCACATTCTTCCTATGTACATCTATATTTATTTATATATTTTTTTCAAATTTTCAATCGTTAGTAAAATACTTTTTATTCATCCACTCAAGTTCAAATACATTTTTTAAACTTGTAGTGGAGGACACTTGATGTTAACATAATTTTTTTAATATTAATTCACATTAATTAAACTTAATTAGTTAATTTTAGTTTTATATGAGTGAAAAATTAAATATGTTCCGAATGAAGACAATGAATAGCGATAGTATGCATTGATTATCCAGCTACCAGGTATGGAAAATTGCTAGGGGGGGAATCCGCTTTCTATTTTGCCCCTTAATATTGTGATTCCGTCGTATGTATATACATATTTATATTAATTGTAATTATTTAATAAAAAAGTAACTAAAATAAAATTTTCTTTTGTTGACATAAGTAGGAATTTACTTGCAAGTTGTGATTTTTTTTATATTACTTGTTTTTATTACAAATTGTTTCGATTTAGTTTATTTTAAATTATTCATTTCAATACTTATAATAATGCTACAGATATTTATTTATTTATTTGATGAATCATTTTCTTCTTAAAATACTTTTTTGAAAAATAAATCATTGGGAAAATAAATTTTATACTTTTCATAAAAAGCATTGTAAAATAGGTCTGTTGGAATAAAACTGTTTGCGATTTTAAAACAACTGTTGAAAATAAATGCAATTGATAAAAATAATAAAAATAGAACACAGATTTAAATTCAGTTTGTAAACGATTACTGGAATTTATTAAAAGAAGTTATAGATAAAATAAATTAATTTGTCATTATCCACAACAGATAACATATCTAAAGATGCCAGAAAACAGGAATAGCGGAAATAGAAAGAAGCATTTTCATTGGAAATGATATTCTACAGTAACAAATGATAAAAATAATACAGTGGGAATCAAATTTGTTCGTATAGACTTAGGATTTCTTATGAAATTTATCCTTTTCAACTAATAAAAATTAATATATAGGAATTGTAACTTTTTAATAATATCCACTACTTGTTCTTCTCCACAAAACATAAATAATTTTAAAAACGTAGTAAAATTATTATTTAAAAAAATTAATAATCCCAAAATTACGCTACAAAAATCTTTGCATGCTTAAAGAAAAATCTCAAATATAGTTTTAAATATTGTGTTTCTTTCTTAAATTAAGTACAAAATTAACAAAGAAACACAATATTAGCAAGTAAAATAGTAATTAGTGGGATATTTTAGGGTCCAAAGCAACTTTTAAACGTCTTGGTACAGATTTCATCAGTTTTTTGTAACTTCTGATTATTGTTCTTACTTCACGTTTTATTTGTACATGTCATTTTTTTCTTTTTTTAATTCAATTTATCACCAAATATGTTCTAATGGGCTTAAATCAGGTGATTTAGAAGGCGACAGTTATAGAGACATCAGCGGCGTATATTACGAACAGTGCGCAAGACGTCAAAATCTTGTTAAAAAATGAAGTCAACTCTAATATCCAAACCTAAGACGAATAATTTAAAACAGTTCTTTAAGCGATATAGAATATATTTGGTCAGAATTTGAATTTATATGAAAAGAAAATATGATATATAAAAGCAAAACATGAAATAAAAACAATAATTACAGAAGAATGGAGGAATATCGATGTAGAAATTACAAACAATCGACCAAATCTATACCATGACGTTTAAAAGTTGCTATGGATGCTGAAAGATATCCTACTAAATTAAGAAATAAATGTAATATTTAAAGCTACATTGAGATTTCTTTTAAGTATACGAAGATTTTGTTGCAAAATATTTAGTAGTTTTTTGATTTCATTGATTTTTCAAAATAATAGTTACATTATGCTTTAAAAATTGATTATACACTGCTGGACAATTGCTAAGGACAGATCACAAATTGTTATGTAGCATAACATTAAGTGAGACATGAGGCCTAGTAGGATAAAATATAGTTGCCACACTGTTCAGACATTAGAATAAAGAATATTTATTGTTCTGGAAAGTACAAAAGCTGTGAAACATCTGAAAGAAAAAAAATGTTCATTTGATCTGCGTACGGAGAAATGGAACAATGCATCTAAAAGTCAGCAGGCACCTTAAAGAAAGGTATCAGTATGGGATATGTCCACCGTGGAGTGTGATGCAACATTCCACACGTCGTACCATACTTTGCACAACATTATCAGCAGCTGTTGAGGGAATTTATCCGATTCCTCTGTGAGTGCACGGATGAGGGTGTTCTTGTTTGTCGGAGGATAGTTTCGACCAGCAACTTGCCTCCCCAAAGCATCCCACACATTTTCAATGGGGTTTAGAACTGGAGAACGCGCTGGCCATACGAGACGTTGAATACACTCGCTGTCTAGATAATCCTGAACAGCGAGTGTTCGATGACATATTGCGTTGTCGTCCATAAAAACGAATTTATCACCGACAGAACCACGGAAAAGACGAACATGAGGAAGCAGAACTTCATCAATGTATCGTTGGACCGTCATAGTCCCATTCGCAACCACATGTAGGCGCGTGCGGCCATTGATCATGATGCCGGCCCACACCATGATACTGCATGTCGGATATCGGTCCTTTTCCTGGATATTTTCTGGACGATTAGCAGTACCACTCTCGTGCCAGATCAGTTGGCATCTACAATCCGATGACAGACTGAACCTACTCTCATCTGAGAATAGCACGCATACCCAGTCCTGTTCAGTCCAATTGTGATGCTCACAACACCATTGCAAACGGAAGTACGGTGTTGTCTGGTCAATGGGACACACACAACAGGTCTGCGTGCGTATAGTCCTCCTCCGCTCGAACGTCTGGCAACAGTTTTTGGGAGATCTGCTTTCCTGAGGCAGCAAGAAACTGATTGGCCACCTGCTGAGCTGTGGTGCGCCTGTTCCTTTTTGCTGATAGGACGATATATCTGTCTTCTGCAGGCGTCGTACTTCTAACACGACCTCCCCCGTGCCGTCTACTACACATTCCAGTAATTTTAAATGACTTCCACAGCCGTGAAACAACGCTGTGAGCGATGTCGAACTCCCTGGCAACATCTGTTATTTTTCGCTCTTCTTCGATCTTTCCAATAATTCGGCCACGCATAAAATCATCTATGTGATGTCGGGAAGACATGCCAAAAATTTTAAGTTCGTCTATTAAATCTTTCCTGTAAAACTTTGACTTGAAACAACAATGCCCACACGCGTCAAAACCTTTAAAGTTTTTATGAACGCTATCACGTGATGAACAGACGTGGAAAAAAAATTTGCGTATACTCATACTTCTTCTTACTAATATCCCGCACTTATTCTAATTTTCCACATTTTGCTTCCTTTAATTTTGTGGTTGTTATGGATGATAGTGTTATCCGTCCTTAGCAATTGTCCAGCAGTGTATATAATATTCCAATAAGAAGTTGCAGATATAAAAAAATTACAGTACCGATGCATTATAGATTCTATTAGTTGAAAACATTAAATTTTATAGAAAATTATAAGTGTATGAACATTTTGACGCTCCCTGTATAAAATCACAAAAACTGTAACGCATATAATCTGCTAGTTTTTTCACGCCTAAGGAAAACATTTTACCAGATTTTAAAATTGGGGTTTGTGGTATTTAATTAAAACCTTATCTGTATTTTTATATAGAATGTCAAAATAAATTTTGTACCGAACACAATTACGTAAACTGTCAAATATATTGGCGACAATGCCGAAACATTCGTGGGCTGTTTTATTGTTTATTTTACGTATCGTGTAAAAATGTATTAATGTATTTTCTCACATGTATGTATTTTATGTTCATCTGTAAGTGTAATTTTGTGTAATTTTTAAGTATATTTGAACAAATGAAAACAAATGCCAATAAAACTGCACATTGATCGAAATTAAATAGCATTGATCAAACAAACTAACATTCTTATGCATTTTTCGTATGGCTTGTATTTGTTTTAAGTATAAATCAGAGTTTCTCAAACTATGAGGCGAGCTTCTTAAGGGGCCGTGATAACTCAACGAGGGGGGGCACAAATATATTGAAAAGTCGAAAACAAGGAATTATTAAAGAATGATATGAATTTATGGAAAGTATACAAAGATTCTGATATAATGAAATATAAAATACATATTTACACTGATATAATGAATTTAACGATACTAGGTTAAGAACAAGTTTAATAACTACAAGTGACCCCATGGCCTTGTCATATATTAGATTATATACAAAAATGAACATTTATCTTGATAATTTTGACGTTTTATAATTGATACCTTAACCGTTGATTAATAGTTACGATATTCGCTCCCTGATGCCACCGTTTTCCACGTAGGGGAGAGTATTTATGGAGGGGGGAGGGCAATGGGATTGTCATGTATAAAATTATATACAACAATTAACACTAAATAAGTGCACGATTTATAATTATCCCCTTCACTGCTGAATTAAAGTTACGCGATTCACTCCTGTACGTCCCCCCTCTCTTTTCCAAGTAGACGCACGTATGTGATGTACGGGGGGGAAAAGAAATAAAAATAAGCAAATCCTCTGAAATAAGTAAACCCTTCGCAAAAACCGTCAAGGTCATTTTCTTGCATTACAAAACCTTCGGAAAAATTTTATGGATAGCAGAGCACATATAAGATCGTAATTCGGAAAGACGTGTATATACGCCTGGGAAAATTATCGCTTTGGTTAAGAGAGACGTTTATAAAAGTCGGTGGGACTTAAGTGTTGCAGCCTTAGCGCCAAAGTATAGTAATATTTAATTCAATACACTGTAATTGCATGGATTGATTGATTGAATATTAACGTCGCACTGTTCAGCTACACGAGGGCTTTTGGCGACGGACCACGTAATTTTGAACCATGATGTAATTGTATGGAAGAGGGTCGGGATGATGAAAATCACGATTGAACATTGGGTCGCAAATAGTGAAAGTTTGAGAACCACTGGTATAAATGAACTAAAATAAGCAGTTATATACCAATATTCGCTCTTAGTAATCGTATAGTCATGAAAGGGTTAAAAGGAATTCAAGGGGGGACTTGCCCCAAGAAAGCCTAAAGGTATGAATTTTACGAGAGTGAGTCCGAAAATATGTTTCCACGGTCAACTGTGGTCAGAGTTGTGCAGGAGAGTCAAAACATAGAATGTGTGAGACATTAAAGATAAGACATAACTTTATATCTCCACATTTGTGTCATGTACATTGAGACGTTTGTCATACCACTTGATAAGCTTCAAAGATCCCTACAGGAAAAATTCAAGGCTTTGCATACGGAAGAACATTTTTGGGCTATGGGTGAACGACGAAACGACAGGTGAACGCGAAAGACCAGAACACCATTGGATAGTGGTTGACAACGATCAAGCATATGGAATTGGAAAAAAATGGTCTGGGCTTCTCAAATCTAGCGTTTTGTTGTTGGATGGCATTGGGAGACCACACTCGGCGACGGAAATGCAGAACGAACCATATTACAGCTCTTGGTTGTGAGCGCTTACACCATCAGACATACTGTCCTGATCTCGCACTCAGTGACTTTCATTTGTTTCCGGCTTTGAAGAAGAATCTCGCCGGAAGGCCCTTTGTAAGCAACGCTGAATTCAAACTAGCCGCTAAACGCTTCTTCCGTATGCAAAGCCCTGAATTTTTCCTGGGGGACTTTTTGAAGCTTATCAAGCGGTATGACAAATGTCTCAATGTACTTGATACTAATGTGGTAAAATAAAGCGATGCCTCATTCTATGTTTTGACTTATATACACAATTCTGACCACAGTCGACAGGGGAAACTTATTTTCCGACTCACTCTCGTATATCAATTAATAGTAATAAAACATTTTTAACCACAAATATTAACTTAAATAATAAAAAAAGTAAAAAATGAAAAAATGCTGATAACTTTCAAGAGGCACCATACTTTATGGAAAGAATTTTTCTTTTTCTTGATTGAGGATGCATTCAACTTTTCAAGAGCTACATTGTGAAAATGGCATGCTGCTAATATTGATGAATGTTTAGAAATATACACAGCAACTATAAAAGAGTCATCAAAAAAGGTTCTCTGAAAGGGATGCCTTATAGATGAGTATAAGAGTATACGTATCTGAAAGGTTTATTCAATCGAAATAAAAATATGTATTGATCAAAGTTTTAAACTTATTTTTTGTATTTCAACCCCTATGCAAGATAGTATTTTATGTTTGACGTAAGAATTCTAAGTGAAACGAAAAAAGGTTATTGAAAAATATGACAACTTCATTCTAAATGTATCGCGCGCGATCAATTTCCTTCAATATGTTCCGTATTGATTTGTAAGATTGTTATCAATACGTGCTGTCTGAATAAAATATAGATCATGCTTTTTTTCCGTCGTTGATGCATTTTTTATTTCCCTAAATATGCTCTCTTCTTAAGAAATTTTTTTCAAGTTATTTGAAGAAATTTAGCAATCTAGCAGGATCCTTTAACAAATGTTGAATTCATTGTTATTCTTTTCGTGGTATTTAAATTACATCAGAAGCAAATCTTTTTTAAAAAAATACTTTAATTTCCAAGGAATGTATTACTTCAGTGGTTCTAAGTGAATAATTTAATTAAAAGAAAATATACTTACCTACTTTCAAGGACTTTTCATTTTTCTTTTATAATTTGAGAAAAAAAATCCAATAAAACTAAAGAAAATGTTCCAAATGTGCGTGTCCATAATAAAGGACATAAATCACAGACACTTTTCGCTAACAACAGAGGAACGTTATTTTCCAGCAAAACTGTCATATTTTGTTCACGTTTTTGTAGTTTTGCTGTCGTTTGATGATCTGCAAATAGTATTTTGAACTTTTTCTTCCTTGTGTCTTTTTGACAAGGCGAAGTGATACATTATGGCTTCATAGGTTTCTTCATAGAGATTTTAAGGCAGCATTTGAAAATTTCAAATCAACTCAAATGTTTAATATCTAACACTTTTCTGATATTTACTTTCGCTATCTTGATTAATATGCATTATTTCAGTTGGTTCTTCAATTGCTTGATCAATTTCAACTTCCTACAATAGGGATCCCAGATGTCCATTTTTTAAATATTCTGCTCATTTACATTTATAAACCATAATAAATTGTACAACACAGCAATCAAGACCATAAAATTGTTCATGAGGAAAGTGTAGCATGTTCTAAAAAATAATTGTGTAAAACGTTTTTCATTATGCATTATATGTTTCAGAATACTCATAAAAATACATCTTGACCAAATAATCCTTCAAAGTGCTCAATATGCTTATCCATTTATCATAAAACTCATTCACATGGGGAAAAACAACAAAAATATTATTTACAACTTCCCTAAAAGAAATAGTGACGGAATGAAACATACCAGTAAGTTTGAAGGTCAAATATATGATAATCAAAAGTAGTAATTTAGGGATTAAAAGAAGGGTAATAAAAATCTCTCATCGTGGGATTACAGTAAAGCAAACAAAATGTCTTTTTTATTTGGTTATAGGATCAAAGATGGATAATGAGCGTTTGAAGAGGAATCTTTTATTTTTGATGATAACTAGATGATAAAAATATATTATATCAGTGTAAATGTGTATTTTTATTATGTCAGAAAGCATTTGGTTTTACTTCATTCCAAAAAATTATTTTTTCAAACATTTTATTTTTAATATGCTCATGCCCCCTCGCAGGGTTACCGCACTCCCCAGGGGGCGCCCCTCAGTTTGAGAAACACTGCATTACTTTTATTGAATTTTGTAATACTAGTTTACACGTTTTCAATAAGGGCATAAAAGATATTTGAATAGTTTATATTTTAAGCATCATGTGTTTTTAAATATACGATTTTTCATCCTTAATATATGTGCATTCTACAAATGGAAATATGAAATTCTATGGAATTAATTTATTATTTATTATGTTCTCCTATATTCAAATTCCCATATAAAGCTCCTTTGAATAAGTTAATTTGCAAGTTTAGATTTAATATCTAAATATTTGAAAACTATAGAAACAGATATTTTCTCTCTCTACTATTGTAACCCAATATAAAGGATATTTAGGAAAAAAGCATGTCATATTCCAAAAAAATAAAGATATAAATACTTTATGGGTTATATAAATGCAATAAATTTCAAAAAATACATTTTTAAACAGCATATATGAATTTCAAATGAAACTATTTGGTATGCATGAAACCGGTGGCAACATTTTTATTTCTTATTTAGAGTTCCTAGAGCGAAAAATAATGTGTTTTACTGTAAGTGCAATAGTACTGCTACATGAAATACAAAATTTATTATTGAAAGGATTTTATGGGAGGAAATATCAATTTCATGTTAAATTAAAATATTCTTTGAACAATATTTAATGAATACGTGGTTTGGGGGAACAGATTTTTCGATAAAAATATATACTCTATGCCCAAGGGTCTTTTAAAGTTCTCTCGTCAAATAATTATCAAAGATCTAGCTGATTTTTCCTAACCTTTTCAAGGATAATGTAGGAATGCAACACTGAAGTCAAATATTTGACAAGTACTATGCGTTTCATTTGCCAAGTGTGGATTCTGAAAAAAATAGCCGATGAATGTGAAGATTTTCTTGCATTTGAAAGACGATCAACTTCGTTACAATAACCGAACTACAACTTTTCATTCAAACTTCAAATATATATGATCTAAATTTAACTTCCAAATCATTGATGAGTTTCATAGACTTTAAGGTACTAAAACACAAAACAAAGAACCAGTTTATTGATTTGTTTATGCTGAATATGTACATAAATAGCAAATAATTAAGATTTTTAATGAAAATATTCTTTTTTGAACTACCTCTAAAACGTTTCAAGATAGACTAAGGATTTAATTCCAATACGTTAGAAATACTCAAACACAAGGTTTGCAATATTAATACAAAATTATTCGTCCTTGCTAACCCTGTTCCTTCACCGTTCTATTTCTTATCACAATACCAGAGTGGGACGAATCTACACGCGTCCTCTCACTAATCCTCTTGGGGAATCTTTGGGATAGCATTCGCGTTTAATTCACAGCCATTCCTCTCAAGAAGAAATCATAATATTCAGATTAGTTGGACTATATATAATCAGAGTTTTGTAGTTCTACAGCAGGAGGTAGGAATCAGCTACGCAGGTGAGATTGAACAAGGCTTACTTTTGCATATAAAGATTAAGAGTAGCGTTTTGCCACTGTGTTGAATTAGCAGATTTGAGGTTAGGAATCAACGATATATTACGTTAAGTTAAACAACTTGATTCCACATACTTGCTTAATAAACATTGCTTTCTCCGTGTTATTCATTTGAAATTCACTTTGGGAAGTGAGTGAGTGAATATTAACGTTGCACTGTTTCACTTTGGGAAGATATTGTTGTTTGTTAGTTTGTTTGACTGAATAAATATTTGTGATTATGGAATTCTCTGGATCTGCTTTCATTCCACCCACACCCTTAGGTAGGTAAGATGGTGAAAGAGAAATTTCTGGTGCAAGTTGCTCACGAGGGATATAATTTGTGACTTTCTTTTTGACACGACTCTTAAAGTTCATTTGTTAAATAAATTCTTTGTAAACTCTAAATAGTTTTCATATGAGAGAAGATGTGTTAACATAGATATGTAGGGCCAAAAACGGAAGGCAGAATACATTCAAATTTCTCTTCAAACAATTAACCCCTAAACTGCAGAGGGAAAGTTACGAAATTTACCCCCAGGGCCACTGTTTTTCCTACAAGCGCGTGTTGTTACGAGGTTTATTTGAGGGAAAGAAAACGCGTTTTTTTACGCTTAAAGCTGTCCAATTTCACTTTAATAAAAAAGAAAAGGATACAATAAGAAAATGAAAATATATTAAAATAAATTAATCTCTATGTAGAGTTAGAATATAATAAAAAATAAATTGTAACCTTTTTTATCTGTTCTGTAATATATCCTAAAGCATGGTTGAACAAATTAACCAGTATTACATTCAGTGAATTCGTACAAAAAAATTTAAAAGCTCCTATTACGCAGGAGAAGCGAAAATGACAGCAAACGATGAATAGAAAAGAGAACACTCAAACGAAAAAAAAAGAGAAAATAAAAATTGCTTTGCTAGGAATTTCACCGTTCCTGGAATATTCCCTTTCAAATTCCTCCCCTGCCTCTTTTTCCGAAATAAGTAAATTCTCTAGAAGCATTGTTAATGTTATGTTATTGTATTCCATAGCCGTTTGACTAGTTTTCAGCAGATCAGCACAATACAAAAAGTCCTCCTTTGGAAGGACGAGTATACACGTCCGGGGCACTAAGGGCACCAGCTCAGCATGACGTGTAAGCACGCCCGCGGCACTTAAAAGTCGTATCACACGTACACGTTACGAGCAATTTTTCGTCCGTGCAAATTTTACTCAGTTGCCATAGTAACGGCTTTCGAACAACTTTCTGCTAGTAAGTTTAAGAAGTTGTTCCATATAAAGTTGCTTGAAATTCCAGCCAATGGGGTTCTTCGGCACCCTACGCCATAAACAAGATGGCGGCTTCGATATCGTCAAGCACATAAGATATGGCGTATAATATTTTAATGGAGTATAACATTTTAACGGGGTATAATTTAAATAGAATAGTGCGTTATTTCTGTTTACGCCCAACAACAAAAACCCCATTGAAATAAAATAAATAACTTTGGAAGTTCGTTTGCCGAAGCAGAAAAATCGACGAGTAATTTCTCATTGTGGAGAAAGAGCGTGGCTGACGTCAGAGCAGGTCGTTTTGTTTACGGCAATCCTTCTCCCTCAAATAGGACGATAAATTGGTCCAAAAAATTGCACCAAAAATGTACGAGTAACACGGCCTTAACGGGTTAAATCTCATTTCTGCAACAATAACATCCGATAAGTTAAAATAGCTATCGATTTATCATTAAAGTTATCTTCCAGATTATTTCGTAATTCCGTATAAATTTTTCTTTTCAAAACTGTGAACATGTTAGTTCAATAAGGGAGCTCCGTTTTAAAATTATCAACTATCATCCACTCAAAAATGGACAAATGTGCAGGTAAGTGTAGAGTGCCACAGAGAATTGCACAATAGGTTGCCGAAGCTTGGTCAGCAAATGCAATAATTTTGCGGAAAATGCAACATTTAAACCACGCATTCAAACTTTCGGGTCAATAAGGTATTGCTTAAAAAGGAAAAAAATAATAATAAGCTGTTAGACGTTTTCTAAGTACAATGTATTTCGATATTCCATACCGCTTACGAAAACTCCCATCTATTTTGAACAATAAATCGAAGTAATGCAACGGACATCAACAATTATAGCAAATTTCCGGTTCTCATTTAGCTGATGTTATTCGCGGAAATACATGCTCAACAATTACGATATTGATTACAACAATTACCAGGTTGACGAAGAGTGCTGTTTATCACTCTACTCTAAGTGCAGCAAAGGTTTAATAACAAACTTTCACGCGATAATGTCTTGTATCAATAATTAGAAATATTTCCCTGTAAGTGGTGTTATTTATTCAACAAGGGAACCGACTAAGTTTGAAGCGTACTAGTGTGTGTAATAAAAGAACATGGGTTTGTTGACGTGTTGACTTCAAATGGGGTGAAATTAAACGAATTATTAATTTAAAGCAATATGTATGGAAACGGTTTTGTAGATGAAAAAAAAATGTTTCTTTCAGGTGTGCTTCAAGCGGGAAAGTTTTCTGAAAGCATAATTCGAGAATTGTTCGAAAAACTGTTCATAAATTGGCACATCATGCATTTAATTTTATAGAATAAGTACGAATTATCAAGAATATTGAACCAAAAACATTAAGGGGGTGTAGGAAACCTCTATACCGACAATGTGAAATTGGCTGTTTTAAATGTACTTTTTCTCAAAATCGGTTATATGTACATGCTTGAAATTTTTTAGAGTACATCTTTCTCAATATACTAAAATAAGCTTTTAGCTAATTTTGAATTTTTTTCCGATCCTTAAACTAGTTTATTAAACAGTGAAATTTGACCCATTTTTCAAGTAAAAAAAATTGTAAAAAATAAATTTTTGAGTTTTTTACAAAACACTCATTTTAGTATATATTTGCCATCATTATAAACATATCATAAAGAATTTACATACCTATGAACAGTAGTTTCTCAGAAAATGTACATCGAACATCAAAAATTACATTTTGAGATAAATTCATTTTAATGTATACAGTGAGACCTTCTAATCGGCTAGGAAGTAAAAAAATAAAATTCTCAACTTACAATAAAAGATACATGTTTTGGTTTATATCAGACGTTCAACTTTTAAGCAAAAACGAAGTACTTTGTTTCCATTTTTCGCCATTCAAATGGGCGTGGCCCAGTTTCAACAAGTATTTAAAGATAGGTTTTAAGGACTTCTTATTACCCTAGTGGTTAAAGTAAGGTATTTTTAGAAAGCTTAAAATTTATACAATTTAAAAAGGTAGAGATCTTAAATTGTCAACAAAAAAAAATAAGATTTTAGTTTTCCAACACTTTTTAAAAAGTAGCAACAATTGCATATTTTTGTAACTATTAAATAGTTACAAAATTAATGAATAATTAATTAGAAAAGCAATATTTATGTAAATGGTGAATCTACATCAGGAGTGGGCAATTGTTTTGGCTACAGGGCTACAATGTGGAAGTGGAAGATAGCAGAGAGTTAGTTCCACCTTTCCTAAGTTATTACATTCATTAGCATTTCAGAAAATGCATAAATTGTAACACAAAAATTAATAAATATAAGTTAAATAAAACATTGGCAATTTATTCAATTTATTTACTGTGCTGATTTCATACTATATATAGTTGATAGAGCATTTAAATTTAGAATCAGTGTAATGAGGCAAAAATACTCTATCAGACTTTTGATTATTTTAGAAACTAGAAGTTAGATTAGATGTTGAAATTCTCACCACCTCCTGCAAATTAGTGGACATCAACTTGCTTCTATATTTACTCTTTTTGATTTTCATACAAGTAAAACTACTCACAAAAATATGTTGAGCCATATATAAAAAACATTTTTCATCTATTTCACTGCTTTTAAAACTTTCAATATTTGTGACTCAATATCCAATCATAATTTTCATCGTCCCCCTCTAGACAAATTTCAATGCATTGAATTCAATAATACTATATTTTGACGCTAAATCTACGAAACGAATTTAACATCTTAAGTGCAACTGGCGTATATATACGTCTTGATCAAACAAAACGTTATATGTCCTGGACGTGTATATACGTCCGAGACGTATATACATGTCTTTCAGAAGTACGATCTCTTCTGTTCACTCTGTTATCTATAAAATTTTTCCTAAGGCTTTGCAATGCAATAAAAAGACCTTGACAGTTTTTGCGAAGGGTTTACTTGCATCAGAGCAGATTTTTCCATATTTATATTCCTTTTCTTCCCCCTTTCCCCAATACAGCCCCGTTTACATGGAACCCGGCATAATACCGGCAATTTCGAAATGCGGATGAAAGCCGGGATTATACCGGTATTTTTTTTCGACCCGTTTACATGAGAATCGGGTGCGTTTTCATAAGAATCTGGTGATTGGTTGATAGATTCACGTGATTATAAAATGTAACCATGGAAACCACTAGAATTTTTAGCGCGATTATCATGAAGAGGATATGTGATTATGTTTTCGTTTTTTTACCGCCAAACATTTCTATACTCTTGCACATTTAAACTATACCCGCTAAAATTTCGTATTTGACTATACGTGGTTGCTCAATTATAGTAAAAGAAGTCGACTGTCGGAAAAAATCTCTTTAATATCCCGGTAAAAATTCGAGTGTTTAGTAAACATGGATAAGAACGACATTTGTTTTCAATACCAACCATTTAGAAACCGTCGCCACCAATTTATTTTAAATTAAATTATATAGAGAACATACATAAAAAGATAAAATATATTAGGTTAGCTTAAATTTTTTTTATTTGTTTTACACATCTTTAGAGTAGTTAAAAGAGATATTTCTGTATTTAATTATCTAAAATAAGAACACAAAAATCTGATATGTTATCATACCTGTCATATTAAAACAAGAATATATATATATATATATAATTTATACCACTTTCAAACATTAGAAATGAAAATTACCATTTGTGTAAAATTATATATAAAAAAATCATGTAATATTTTGAAAGTCTGTATTCGCAGTACTATTTTAGTAAAAAGATATAATTTATCGAGAATTACATTCTGAGTGTGGTAAAAAATTAAGGCATTAAAATGTGTGTATTATAGAATATAAAATTGTGTGCATACATTGAATATTAAATTCCTGTTCTCTTGTACATGATCAAAATAAAAAGTCATTTTTAAATCCATAATTCTTTTAGTTAAAAAAAATTATTAAATATTTGTGTGGTATCTATTTATTATGTGAGGATTTCTTAACACATTTGTTTTCCAGAATTTGACTGATACAAATTTTTCGCACACAGATGTACCTTTTTTTACTATGGATAACAAATATGCATTTATTGGTATTTGCACAATTAAAATGTAAAATACAATAATTTTGATAAATTTCATATAAAGACTTTACACTAGTTATTGAAATATCAACATTGTGTTAAAAAAATCTGCAACCCCAGCTGAAATGTATTAAGCATAAGAATACTCTGGATTTTTTTACATAAGTATTAAAGTCTAAATGCTAATATATATTGATATTATCCTGCTCTAATAAATTTAAGACCTACATAAATTTGTCGCATTGAGTTAGTTACAAATATTGACCCAAGAAGTGTACTTAAATCAGTTCTATGATATTTATGGGAAATAAGGATCATGAAACCAAATACGACTTTACATATAGATATTTTCTGTAGGATGTTTACTTTCTGAAAGCAATGGAAATATTCAGAATTTTAATACAACCTTTTTCAACTCTCTATTTACCCTTAAATGAATAACTTGACATTGTTGTTTACAATAATCTATATTCCTGAAGAATTCAGTAAAAAAAGATAATTTCAAAGAAATGTTTTCAAAAATAAGTGTTTCATCATCCAAAATCACTGATATTTTTGTGTAACATATGCTTACGGGACAAATTTGGGGTGCTTGTATTGTATAATATTGACAAATTTCTTAAAATAAAAAAAACGCCAAATGTTGCGATATACAGCCAATAGTAGAAACTGTCCCTCATCACTTTTGCACACAGTAACAATAATAGTGATGTAATTGTTTTTTGTTTTAATTTGTTATGTCTTTTTGCTTGGCGAAATTAGTCGGCTGTTTAATGCATGTTCCAAAATTTGTGGAATGGTACGAGTACTGATTTAGCATTTCTTAGAGAAACTTTGAAGTAATTTAATATTTTGCTCATGTGTAATTTGGGAAACTGAGAAGTTTCATGAAATTTAGGAATGCCCTGGTAAAAGAATCTTGCTTACAATTAGTACACATTGTGATTAATTTATTAATGATAAACTTTGGTAACTTATCGAATTAATAATGATTGTTATTAATTTTCAAACATTAAATTTCAGATTGAGAATTCTGAATCTTTTTTCTGATGTCGTTTCATCTTCCATTTTTTAAAGTATTAATGTAATATATAAAATGATACTTCAGTTGCATATCAGTGATAACGAAATAACATGTCATGTATTTGTTTCTTTTATTCAACTTCTTTCTATAAGTTGAATGATTTCAGTATTCTAATTTGTTCTATGTAAATTCTGAAAGTTGACTGTATAGAAGTGGATTTTATAATTCTGCCAGTTTGTAAGATCTGAAATTTCAAAATTCTTGTGATATTTCATTTAATCTAGACCCATACCATATACAATTTCTCAAAAATACTATGTGTAGCTTACCTATATACAAATGTTATAGGTTTTTGCTTTCTAGTTTCTGGTATATTTCACACAGTTGGCTGATTAAAAGACTAGTTTTTGCCATTAATTTCTTTGAAAACAAGGGAAGACCATTTTAAATCTTACTTTTGTAAATTTATTGTATCCAAAAATGAAAAAAAAAGCATTTATTTGATTAAAATAGTTTTGATAGTATTGAAATTAGAGTAAATAAAATTCGCAGAAACTTTGAAGAAAAAAATGTTTTTATAATTTTTTGTTTACTATTAATTGCCTAATCACTAGGTGTTTAAAAATTTAAGTTTTTATGTCATAAACCTAAAGTGAACATTTTAGAAATTCTACGTAATTTGACTTTTTTTATCTATGAAATCTTTGATTAAAGAGATAATGTTCTTTAATTTTTTTTGTTTCATTTTATTTGTTTGGGTTAATGACATTTAATACTCTTTTGTAAATATTTTTAAAAATTAATACTTTTTGTTGTAAATAAATTGCAAAAAAGTCATTCATAAGATTTTCAGAGAATTTTATTAGATGTTATCATCAATAAGATAAAAATTGAGATATAATAATTGTAAAAGATATTATGCATGTTGAATATTGGCAGATAGATCCTCGATTTGTCCTTATAGTATAATGTTACTATAGTTAATGTTATAGTATAATGTGTGTTATATAGCAGATCATGGAATGCTTTATGTACTTATAGTGCATTCATGTAATGTTAAAATTAAGTGTCGATAAATGATGTATATTAAAATGAGTATGATTATTAAATAAAACTGTATATGAGAAATTTTCACGAAAACAATTTAATTTATTCTACTTTATAATTTTATTAAAAAGCCTATTTCTTTAAACATGTTTCTTAATTTATTCAAAAACATCCAATTAATTTATTTCAGAATGTTGGAGACAGACATTTTTAAAAAATTCAAACCTTCTGAAGGGTAATAATTACAAAGGAAGTCTGTATAAAGCATATCAAATGTTAGTTTTTTTATAAGATTATTTCAGATACCCAAAACATTTCAATGATGTTAAAAGCAATTTTATTTCCATCTCAGAATTCCTAGTTGTTAAACAAAAACTTTCATATTAACCAACTTTAATTAAAAAGCTAAATTACAATTTTTGTTTGTAAAAAAGTGTGTATTTTCTTCGATGTGCAATGTTTTCATAAGAACTAGTATGTTTTATAATTGTGGGATTATTTAATCCTTCGAGGAGAAAAAAAGTAGTACTTAGCCTACTTTTATAAAATAATTTTGTATGTATATGTGTATAAAGAGATCTCTTTTGGTAGAGTAAATCATGGTTTGCTTTAATAACAAAAATTAAATGGTTAAGTGAAAGTGGATCAAAACTGAAGATTTAAAAAAAAGAAATTTTCTTTTTAAGTTCTTATCCTCATGGATTTAAGGGAATGTTAATATAAAACAGATCATTCTATTGGTTATATCAACTTTCACACTAAACAAAAAATCAATACACCTTTATGGAGTTATTTAGTTACAAGATATTACTAATTTTTTACTTCTTATATGGAAACACTCAATTAGATAAATCAAGAAAAATAACAAAAAAATGCAATTTTTTTGTGTACATTCAAAAGAATTATATTGTAATATTTTCAAATCAATCTCAAAAATTGTATTAAAATATATGTATCATCTTATTAAAATATTGGAAACATACATGCAGAGCATACTAAATATAAATTTATGTACATCCTTCCCTGTACCTGAATGGAATATAATTTTTATTGAAAATGGGCACTTGTAAACTTCCGAATCCCGGACAGTTGTATCCAATTCGTTTTGGTCTCCCAGATGTTTATGAGAGTTATTATTTATTCTGTTGTCTAACGCGAGCAATCCAAAACAGCAGCCATCTTGAATAAACGAATTTCTGGCGCAATGCATCATGGGAGAATTAGAAAACACTCTCCTTTTTACCCCCAAAGTTCCTAGTCGAAAGAGGGTACAAAAAATGGACCTGCATTTCGACCCGGGATTTTGCCGGGTCGCCGTGTAAACGGGTACAAAGCGGATTCGTCCCGGCATATAGCCGGCATTTTTCGTCCATGTAAACGGGGCCTACATCACATTCGCGGTCTACGTTGGGGAGCGAATCATGTAACTTTTAATTGGTAGTGAAGGAATTATTTATAAAACGTTCAAATTATCAAGATAGGTGTTATTTTTTTGTATATAATTTTATATGTGATAATCCCATGGGTCCTTAACTTAGTATTGTTAAGTTAATTATAAAATACACTGCGCAGTACTTTTATAAGTGTATTATATCTGTGTAAATGTTTTAATTTTAATTTTTATTATGCCAGAATATATTTTGCTTACTTTGTGTAAATTGATAATTTCTTTAACTAATCTTTTTTCCACTTCTCAATATACTCGCGCCTCCTAGTGGAGTTATCACCCCTCCTAGGGGGCACACCCCCCATTTTGAGAAACACTAGTTTATTTGGTTTTCTGAGTGTCTTGGCTGAGCTCTATTTGCCCACTACTGATCTAGATGAAGTGATGATGTTTATATAATTTGTTTCAATTAAAGAAAAATGATAAATCCCCCTCTCAAATCCCCATCAAAGAATGTCACATATTCTCAAAATGAAATTAATTGATTACTAATAAATATATTGAAAAAGTTTTTGTTATTGAAATTTCGATTTACTTTATTATGTGATTCATTGTGCCATATACTGAGTACTTTTTGTCCTTTTTACAGCACTCGATATTGTTACCCGTGTACTCGGCTTCGAATTTGAAAACCACGCGCTTGGCGCAGTTTTGGCGGGACATCATAATTCGTCGCCTAGTTGTGCATCATTACAGGATTTAGCCGAATTTGAAAAAGATGTTGAATTTAAAGATATTTGTTCTATACTCTGCACAGAAATTTAAAAAATCTCTCTCTCTCTCATAGCATTATTACTTCAAATAATCTACAATATTCGAAATTACTGAACATATATATAGTAGTTTTTGATGCATCACAAACCATTTATTTTCTTATAATTTAATGAAACCAAACAGAAAACAACACATTTTACAGCAGAAGTTTCGATAGAGAATTTTAAACATAAAACTAATTGTTTCTACTTTTTTTCTTTTGAAGAATCAAACAATAATGTTGCATCATAAAGCAGTCGCAAATTACATGTTTGTATTTCGTAAAAATGTGAGAATAATAAGTCGCAACCTTATAAATTAAGATGTAAGGCGTTTTACTTACATAAAGTAATTATGTTCCCTCATTTCATCTATTTGCTTTTAAAAAATGCTTTCAAAACATGTTATCATAAAACATTTCTCATTAGAATGTATAAAAGTCCTGGTATAGAACTATACAGTTAATCATCTCTGCTATTTAGCTAAAACTTTTTGCTTAATACATATCATTTACAAATTCGAATTCACTTTTATAGTAAACAACATGTTCTAATTTTACAGCTTTAAAAGTTTTTAATACTGATTTTTCATAGAATATATCAAGGTTTCAACATTGCAGCTCTATTCGTTTTGCTTTGATCCGGACTGTAAAAATATTTTAGACTTATAAATTTATGTATGAAAAACACATGCGGACATATGTTTTCCGATGTATTCCTTCATTGCAAAAGAAAAAAAACAATCAAATTAAAGTTTGTGTAAATAACAAAATAATCCATCTGTAAACTTAAGACTTTTGTCTACCATCCATTTCGAAAACGTGAACGTAATGTTAATCATATGAAATATCTAATTACAGTCTGGAGTCTAGACTATAGAATATCTGTGAATGGAATAAATTTTATTCCAAAGAATGTGAAAAATAAGAAAGGTTCTGCTTGATTACATTTCTTATTTCTACTCTTAAAAGTACGTAACTGTTTATCTTTGAATTTATATGCTTTAAAAACTCATTGAAAACACTCGCGAAAAACTGAGAAAAAAAGTTTGGACATGACCTGTGAAGCCTTTCGAATTCTTTAATATAGTGTTTCTCAAAGTTTCAATATTTGTGACCCAATATTCAATCATAATTTTCGCAGCGCCCCCTTCCATATATTAACAATGGATTTAATTCAATAATACTATACTTTCACGCTAAAGCTACAATACGACTTTGAATGCCACCGGCGTAAATAAGCGTCTCGCTCAGCCGAAGTGTTGATTCTCCCGGTCGCATATATACGTCTTTCTGAAGTACAAACTCTTCTGTGCCCTGCCATCCATACAATTATTCCAAATGCTTTGGAAAGCAATAAAAGGACCTTTACAGTGTTTGCGAAGGATTTGCTTATTTCAGAGAATTTGCTTATTTATTCCTCCTCCCCCCAATACATTAAATACGCGTGCCTACGTGCAAAACAATGGCATTGAGGAGTGAACCGCGTAAATTTAATCAATAGTTAAGGGGTTAATTATAAGCCGTACAAATTATCAAAATAAGTGTTAAGTTATGTATATAATTTTATATATATGACAAGCCCATGGGGTCCTTGGTAATTACTAATGTTGTTCTTTACTTAGTATTGTTATATTAATTATAAAATACATTGTGCAGTATTGATACATTTAATAGTGTATCATATCAGTGTAAATGCGTATTTTAATTTTTATTATGTCAGAATGTAGTTCGTTTTCCTTCAGTAAATTATTAATTTTTTTAAATAATCTTTTTTTTTCGACTTTTCAATAGGCTCGCGCTCCGCTCGTGTAGTTATCCCGCCTCCTAGGGGGCACGCCCTACAGTTTGAGAAATGTTGCTTTAAGGTATCCGATTACGTTCCGAACCGTGATTTTAAACAAGTGAATAAAATGATAAATTTCATAATAGATAAGAATACATGTATACATGTCACTTAGATAAGAATACATATATAAAATTGTTTTAAGGACACTGTGACAAAAAAAAGTATTTAAATACAATATTTTGGCAAAAAATTAACGTAGAACAACCTTTTTTTCAGAATGCTCTCCTGTTGTAAAAAATGCTTTTATCATAATATAATTTTGCCTGTATATAGCTCAGACCTCTGTACAGAGGCTCAACTTTGATTTTTGAAAAATTCACATTATTTTTAGAGTTACAACCAATTGAAATAATTATCGGCGTTTTTTTCTTGAAATGTCTCCCCTCTGTTGTCGTAAAACATGGATAAACCCACTTCTAAGTTATATATTTCAAAAATTCTAGTTGAGCCTTCTGTACAGCGGTCTGAGCTATAAAAAAACAAAATATTATTATAATAGAAGCATTTTTCACAAAAGGAGAATATTTTGAAAATGGATCATTCTATGTTCATTTTTGTCAAAATATTGTACTTAAATAATTTTTTACGGTAATAATATTCTTAAAACAATTTTATATACATTTTCTATTCTAAGTGACATTAAATATCATAAATATTATACATTTACCCGCTTTTGCAAAACTATCGTTCCGAACGTAGTCGGATATCTTAATACTTCAATCACACAATACTGAAATCACTATACTGAACCAATTATGTCATATTAAAAGACGTGATTAAGTACTGCGATATACAGTCAATAGCAAAAACCATTCTTATGCACTTTGGAACACAATCACAACGATGGCATTTGGGGAAATTTCTTTAAATTGGAGAAGTCCCTTTAGCGAAGTTGGTCAATGGTATGAAACGTAAATACCAGGGAAATTTTATTGATTTAACATTATAAAATGTGATTCATATAGAAGTTTACAGATTCGTTGAATTATAAATGAAGAACAATGTAAGAAATTGAATGTAACCTGTAACAGAATTAATTGTAACAGTAATATTTACTTAACCCGTTCAGGACTATGATCCCACTTATGGAATCACGTGTTTCTCAACCCAAGGCCCACAGTATCATATATAGGATTGCGCTGTCCTTTCTCTGAGGCCCATGATCAAACCGGTGTGATGCGAGTTTAGAACGTTTTTATATTAATTTTTAGAAGAAAATAGCTGGTGGTTAAAAAGTCTGGGTTTTTTTTAATAATGTTTCACAAAACTTTGAATTTCAATATGTTCTTTGGGCTCTGATTTTTTAAAATTAGATCCAGGATATTTATGAATGTAAATAACCGCACAAGATTAGATTTTTCAAGCGAATCGGGCATTTATAGGTTTGTGATTTATTGCGTTCCAGATTTCTTGTTATATTTCAACTAAGTTGGAAAAAGAAGGAACGCTTATTAGGCATCGGACATTCTTATAATAGTTTCAGTATTTGTTTTATTTGTGGTGCATATTTACATTAATGATTTTGTTGTTGTTACTAATGTCACCTGATCGGCAAATGCCATATCAAGTCCCACGGAATTCATCATGGCAAAGGGCTAAGTGACGCCTGTCTTCAGCCGTAGCTTTGAGCACCATACAGGTGATCGAGTGATTTAACTCACTTTCACCTGAATTTTGAGGGAGAACACCTTGGAGGTGAACAGGAGAATCCCGCCTCTCATCCCCTTTCACCAATTTCACAAGCTCGACGGCTATTTAAATTAACCCCATGCCGCGAAGGCACTATACATTTACAAACATCCATGTCTTCTCCGGGATTCGAACCCAGACCCAACGGCATAGTAGTCAACGTCGCTAACCACTATACCGGATGGTCGTCACATTAATAATGTTAATACTCAAAAACATATAAAAAAACAGATCTTCGTGGAACAAACGCAATGACTCATTTTTAATGAAAATGAAACTTTGTGTTCTGATTCATTTTTAATTCAGTAAGGACAAACGGTTCATTTTCGTCGTTGCTATCGCATTTAGAGTTCCCCAAAACATAAGAACAGAAAACATAATACTAATGTGAAATTAAGAAAGCAAAAAACATTTTAAGGGTTAATTAAAAATAAAAAAACGGTATATTAGCTGTTACTAAAACATTTGTATCAGTCAGAGCCGCATCAAGTTTATGTGAGAGTAAATTTATCCTTTTATATTTAGCAGATAGTATATTGTAAATTTTTTGCCTATTTTATTTTAATCATGATGAAAAGAGTACCTTTTTTTATTAAAATGAAAAGTTTTCCTTAAAATTCGCAGCTGTTTTTTTAAATATAGTGAAAATGTTTGTTCTGTATATTCAGATATCATCAATTAAATGTAAACTTTAGCGTATTTGATTGCATTTAAAACTTTATCTGAATTTTTAAATGAAATTAGGCTTAGCAGGGATATTCACCCGGTCTCGTGTGTGCATATACTCTCGGAATGCGTGGGCCTGGGGAAACGCTTTTTTTGCTTTCGCCGGTCCTGAGGATATTATATCGTCGACAAATTTTGTCAAATGAAAAGATGTCGCCAAATGCCGCAATATGCTGCCAATAGTGGAAACCATTTTCGTGGATGTTCGAACACAATGATAATAATGCTGACAACATTTGGCGACATTTTTTTAAATTGGTGACGGCTTTTGATTTGGGGAAAGTGGTCGACCATGCCGAGTAATAAAATAGTATTTCGTAAAAAAAATGCGTGTTTCTCAGTTAAATATTTATTATTAATTTAACTGTTCTTTTCACATATCGTAATATTTTAAATTGAAATTGAAAATAAAAAACTAAATTTTCTGTGTTTTTTTTTTATAAAATTGTAGTATTTACAATTATTTTTTGATCATTCTTTTCTTATAAATAACAGAAAAAGAGCTTTGACTAAAATTAAAACCTACACATTCCATACAATGCTCACATTCTAAATCTTTGCGTAAGAACATGTTTTCTTATGAAGAGAATTCATTAATATTTACTATGACTATCAGAACAACATTAATTACTTGATGATAATTATAATAGTGCATATCAAAATATTGTTATAATAGGAATATAGATATGTTGCCTTATACACAAACTGTGGGTTGGAACTAGCTGAATTAACGCGACAACAAATATTAAATTCGGGCTGGCAAATTACATGTACGACAACACACGAATCCAGCTTTCGCTATCTGCTAATGTGAGTATTGAGGCTTACGGCAGATATATTATGAGGATATACGGTGGCGAATAATCTCCTTTGTGGACTTTGTTTCGAGTCAGCATAATAGTACTTATTAATTTATATTATTAATAAGAATGTGAAGGGAAATGCGCAGCTTGCACACTAAGTATAATTGGAAGTTTCTGGATTAATTTGCACGGGATGAATTATTGGACTACTAAATGTGTTAAGAGATGTTCGTTGAATATATGGGGTGTCCAAAAAAGTGTGACTACACTTTTAAAAATGAATTTAAAAGTAAACAAAGAAAAGAAGGAGGAAAAAAAGACTAAAAAAGAAAGATTGCATAAAGAAAAGATTAAAGTTTCTGTTTAATGAAATGCAAACTAGATGGCGCAACGTCCCCGTTTATTAACGTTAATTATTTTAAAATGGCTTTACCATAAGAACAAACGAAATTGTAGAAGGGATTGTCGAATTTAAACCTGTAAGACATGTGCAGCGTAAATGGAGCATCACATGCCACAGTTTAGAAGTGAAAAAATGTTCCGCGTGCGATGGACGGAAAGTGAAAGTCCACTACCTTGGTCACTTATAGCTCTAGACCACACATTGGGACTTCTTCTAGTGGATAGACGTAAACAGCATTGATTACCAATCTCCAGTTCGTGTCACCGAAGATCAGAAAAGTCGAAATACAGATGTCATTCTGAATGTTGAATCTGCAATGCCTCATAGAAAGTGGTCAGAAATTTCGCATAGAATCGATGTTTTTTGCGCAACTATTAGTAAAGAACGCATTTTGCCAAAATACATTATGCCCTCAGTAAAGTTTGGCGGAGGGGATATTATGGTCTGGGGATGTTTCTCGTGACACCCTAGATCTCAATTCATGGTAAGATCCACGCAGACTATTCAACTATTCTAGATAATAATGAGCTTCCTACTCTGCGGCAATTTTACTTATTGGATCATTGTTACTTCCAGGATAACAACGCCACTTGTCACTTTGTGAGGTCTACAATGGATTGGTATGATGATAATAAGATGAACCGGGCCTGTCCGTTGTCAAGACATTAATTTTAGAGAAAACTTCCTGGATAGATTGAATAACTGAATTTAGGTGTGTAACAACCGTTTAAAATCGGTTAAAGAACTTCCATGCCTTCTCCAAGCCGAGTGAAAGAAAACAAATCTGTCCACCATCCAAACACTTGTGAAAAGCATGCCCCAGAGGATTAAGGCTACAATTGCTTCCGGTGGAGGCTCGTTTGATAAGTAATGCTTGTTTGATAAGTGATGATTTTGCTTGATTGATTTTAATGATGGGTAGATAATGCTATACTAATCAGAGAAAGCTTAAATTCTAAAATAGATATAACTAAGAGCAAGACTATCTATTATATGAAGAAAAATCAATATCCATTGATAAAAATGAAAAATTATTATGTTTTCAATAACTGTCGATGACTTATGTTGATGACTTAAGTAAATGGTAAAAATAACGGTAAACTGCTAAAGTACGGGATACCTTAGACTACTGAGAAAAATTTCGCCAACAAATCATTCTCCTATGAGGGATTTTTATATAATACAATGATAATAATTTGCCAAGTTGGTGATAAATAGACGGTTTCCGTAAAATAACTCACACACGCAAAATTAATTGAATAAAAAATATTATAAAAGATAAATATAAGTTGAAATATGTTCGTTAAATGCGCATAAAATGGTTACTTAACGATAAAAAGTACCACTATTGTTCTGTCATGCAAATTACAATAAGAGGTTTATTTACTCATTTCAAAGATGTTTATCAGTTCATCAAGCTAACTCAGTTAAATGTAATATGTATAGCTGTTAAATGTAACATGTATCAAATCTTTTGTTAAATGTAACATGTATCAAATCTTTTATTTCGAACAATGATATTTGGCGAAATTAATAAAAGAATATTTTCACCATCGAGCATGAAACCTCATCACTCATAATGAGCAATTTCAGAAACTATTAATAGATCTTATCAATGGCGTAACGGAGACGATTAGGGCCCCCTGCAAATTCAGTACATGGGCCCCAAGATGAATCTTACAAATGGTATATACTTGGCATCAGTCAGGCTTTGGGCCCTCTAGAATCCTCGGGGCCCCGCAATGCGAGTGTTGGGGGGGTGTATGTCACGCCACTGAATATTATATAACATATTATACATCCCTGAAAAAAATAAATTTCACTAACTGTAATACAATACCGTCCTTGATTATACTTATCTGAAATATTATCTTTCACCTTTTCCTGTTTACTCAGGAACAGCACTCAGATAAAATTAAAATTTAGTGATATTTAGAGTTGTCTGTATAAACCAGCATGTAGGTTTACCAAAGGAGAACATTTTCTTTATTTTAGTACCTTTCAAAAGAAGTTGAAATTGTGTGATAGATTACTACATTAGCATAATTCCCTTTTCTTCATTTATTACAGGACTATAAAGTGACCGCAGTAGCGTAATGAATTATTCACGGAACTACTGGCAGGTGTGTCATTTATTCAAGTCTTAGTACCACTTGTAGAGAGAGCGATACACGCTAAATCTGTGGAGGCTCCAAGTTCTCTCTTGACATGATAAGGTAGTTTGGAAAGGAGTGAGCCAGTTTACGTGTTGCACTCATCATTTTGTAACTTTTGTCACTTGTCACTTTTTTTATTAATTATAATTAAATTGCTGTATTGTCATCCAAAAAATCATGTATATAAAATTTCAGCTCAATTAAGCACGTTAAAATGTATTTTATTAACGATTAACAATTCCACTGAGATAAATAAATGTATATAGACTGTGAGCTAATAGTAGGAATTGAACACACACACACACACAAGTAATATATAAAAAAAATTAAGTCAATTCCTACTTAGATCGATAAAAAAATTCATTTTAGCTAATTTTTATTAAATAGTTACAATTAATATGTGGGGACCCCCCCCACCCTGGTTTCCACCCTGGACACCAAGATTAATTTGAGGCAAAGAATCACGAAGAGCCATTTTGTATAATAATAAATTGTATTTATTATATCAATTCAATTCTCAAAAACTCTAATAACATATAATATTTTTATGTTACGTCAAACAAAAGGGATTTACCTTTAATATTAAATTAAATAACGAATTATGAAATTACTCAATAATTATGCGCAAGATCAAATAAGGTCTACCGAAATAGGAGGTCCGAGAAATATACGTAATTCGAATTATTAGCTTTCATCAACTTTAACTAATTTTATTAAACTAACGATTATTTTAAGCGTAAATAAATTATAGTTACCGCTTGGTATATCAGCTTTCTAGTTCTTCCGTAGAATAGCAGCAATAAGGCTTCACAAACGTAATCCCATGGAATCCTCTAAATTTGAGGCTACTGCTGCTGGCTCAATAGCCTTCATACTTGCTAGCTTACAACGCTCAACTTAAATACCCTATCTACTTTGCATACCCCGTTCACTTTTTGGAGTTGATTGGAAATATACGCGAATTTATAATCCCCAAAAAGACGCCTAAGAATAGTAGTGGAAAGGTTTCGTACAGATTTGTCACAAATATATATATACATAGGACAGAATCACAACATTAAATGATAATTAATTTTTATTAATTATCATCAAAGTATCGTTTTGTCATCCAAAATAATCGTGTATAGATGAATATAAAATTTCAGTTCAACTGAATGCTTTAAAACGTGAGAAAAAAAATCTTTAAAGTTATGACCCTAGTCGCTAAAATGGTCGCTAAATCGCCAAAAATGATCCCAACGTGGGTGTATTTGTAATTCTTTAAATAATTAGTTTTAATCTTTATTAATTATAATTATATTATTGTATTGTCATCCAAAATGAGATCATGTGCATAAAATTTCAGTTCAATGGAGCGCTTTGAAATGTATTTTATTAACGGTTGAAAATTTCATCAAGATAAATAAATAAACAAACAAACAAATATCTATAGAGAGAGCGTGAGTTAATAGTAGGAATAGAAAAATAGTACATAAAGACAAGAACTGATATGATTAACGTGTATTATAAAACAACATTATTAATTTTTAAAAAAATTCAAATTACTCAATCTATTGCAAATGCATAAAAACAGTAAAAACGTCCAAAAAGCTGTTAAGCGAGCGAAAGGCAAAGATCTTAAGATTTCTGGAGTAACTAAGCTTGACATTTGTCTCAAATGGCAAGGATTACGATAAGCGCTAGAGTAAACTATTCATTTGATATCACATATATCACAATTTGAAACTATTTTACATATTAATCCAAGCTCCAAAGTGGTCTGTGGTATGAATATTAGACTTAGACTACACTCAACTAAATATTAATCTCACTTGTGAGACCTGAAGTGCTTCCACTTAGTCAGAAATGTATTATTTATAATAAAACAAAAAATACATTTATTTAAAAATTTCTTGATATAATTCGCGAAGACATAAACAATATAATTTTCGTGAAGATAATGATTTTCAACAGTTAAAAATTGATTATCAGATATTTATTAGAAAACAAATATTAAATTAAGAGAGTGTACCCCGTTGTAAAGTAATTGTAAGAAAAACAGAAAAAAAAAATCATTCTCACATTTTATATATGTTAACCGTTACGTTTTAATTATTACCGTAAAATTCTGAGTATAACGCGTACGTATACTTTCAAGCGGCAATTTTAAATTTTTAGGTATATTCGCCGTATAACACACATCCTCTTTTTGTACGAAGAAACCTGAAATGTAAGTGCGCAATGCTCTTATCTTTTGAAATAATTTATTCGAGGTATTTGTTCTAAACTTTAGAAAAAAATAGTATATTCCTAAAACAAGAACCCTCTAAATTCATAAGAAATATTTCTTTTAGATAAACAGTATTTCAACAGTCTAAGTTTTTTTTTCTATGCTCATCATTTTTTAATTCCTTTTTAAAGCCTACATTTTTATTCTCGGTGTACAACGCGAACCCATAAATTTCGATTTCATCTTTTGAATTAAAAGTGCGCTGTATTTCACGGCAGTAAGAAATGTACACAATTTACCTGGATACAATTTTTTCTGCATGAAATTACTTGATCCTGATGAACATAACTTTGTAAAGTAATTAATGCTTCTACCATTTCAGGAAGTCATTGATTGAAATCATCTACAGTATGGATAAAATAGAGTTGGTTAAAGTATATTTCCGTGTATAAGACGATAATTTTTGGTATTTTATTTAAAGTTAAAATAAGGGAATGTCGGCTTACAAGCAGACATGCGAATTTCAGGAAAATCAGCATAGAAAAAACGGTTGTTTTTTAAAAACATTTTCCGTTAGCCATGCGCCAGAGATTTTAATCTTTACTTTCCAAGTGTTTCGAATAAAACTTTTATTCTAAAAGAAGAAAAAAAATGTTTCTTTGATCCTTCAAAGACAGAGTCCGAGGTGTGTTTGAAATATCATAGTGTTTTGGATTTAAAATTTTGCTACAGCCACCATATTCTCTCGATCTTACCCCAAATGATCTTTTCTTACGCCGTCCCTTAAATTTGAGATATCATGTCAACATAGGAGATGAATTATGTCTTTTAAGAGATGAAATAATGGCTTTTGTCACAATCTGCTAAGTTATTTTACAATGACAATCTTCAAAATGTCTAGAAAGTTGCTTGACCATTCGAGCGTAACGTTTTACCCCCCCCTTACCCATTACGGTGGGCGCCAGGATTGTAGGGTCCCCAAAGCCTGACTGATACGTTCTTATTTAACCAATTTATAAGAAATGATGACCTTTTGCAGGGGATCTAATATCATCCATTAGGTCACTACAAGAAACCCTGTGAGAAATGCACAAGTCTGAATGGTGTCTATGTAGAAAAGCCTTAAAATAAAAACTATGTTTCTATTTGAAATTCAAATTACAGTTAATAATATCCAGTCCCATAAAAGATAAGAGAATCCACTTTGAATATAATAGTAGTAAATATTTTTTTTTCATTTATTTGTTTTAATTACAATAACAATATACAACCAATAAGTCTTCTACTGCAATATTATTGTAAAATCACCCGATTCCCCAAATTTAAAATTGTTACATTCGTTCCAAAATAAAGTACATTTTCATCAATTGAGAGAAAGCACATATAAGCCAAACATAAATTCCCATACTTTGTGCCTACCTAAAATACAAGCAATCCACGACGATAAAGCGGTTTTCTCTTACCTTTTCCACCACAACACATTACTTACCACGAAAGCACAAAAAAATTCCCCTGTATCAAATAAAGTCCGGTGTGTAAGACATGGCAAGGAATTAAATTACTGTGTTGCGCGGAAGTTTTATACAGGGAGAAATAAAAACAGGTTAGCGGCTTGGAGTTTGAAAGAGGAACGATAAATCTTCGAAGTATGCCCTATAAATGTCTAAGCATAAGAAATTGAAAACAAAGGCATTTGAGAAGGGGTTTTTTTTCCGGGTGACATTTTATTCAGGTAGAGAGTTGAAAGAAACAAATTCAAGAAAAAACGAAACTTAACTAGTTACTTATTCAGTGAAAAAATACAGATATGGATACAAATTGTAACGGGTCTATTCACTTTCTTCCTACTAATAATCCTCTTGGGATTTTCAAATATTGTTCTATCGAAAACTTTCCTCGGAAGAAGAAGACGTGAGTTATTCAAATCAAAGCTTGTATTTAAAGATTAACTTTCAAGCTCGATCAGAGAGAGAGGTTAGAAGCTACCATGATAACAAGCAGTGATTAACGTAAAGCTAGGCAAGAGCTCTTCGTAGATTATTTGATTAATATTAAGATTGACGATTTGGTCAATTAGTTGTTAAATGGAATTCGGTTGGTTTGACTTAGAATACTGTAGAAATTATCTTCAAATATAAAAAGGTGCATTGCCTAGCCGTGCTAAGTGTAAGTGATTCGATTTATTTATTATATTACCCCCCTTTACTAGACTACCTCACTATTGCTCCCACATTTATCAATTGGTGCATTTCTTAACTTGGGTTGTTGAATTTGTGTCGTTGTTGAGAATTGTTAATAAATAGAGTTTTATTTTGACTATGGTTCATCTTCCTTCTGACCCTCTTACACTAATGGATGGTAACACCAGAACACCATTTTAAATAATCATATTGTTGAAACCACTGTATATATTACAATCAGTGATACATGAATGTCAAGAGAAAACAAATTTTTTTCCTGCCAATAATCAACAGCACATTCAAGATCACGATCACTGATATTCCAAACATGGTGACATTGACAGAGAAGAATTTTGGCACATTAAAGTACGCATGAGTTTTTTCAGTTATTTCGGTGCAAAATGTACTTAGAAATCGCTACGGAAAAGAAACAATAACCAATAAGGGAATTCTACGATTATATCGGCAATTTAAGAAAACAGGTTGCTAGTCTTAAAAGAAAAGCAGCGGCTGGCGAAGCGTCTCGGAAGAAGCAGTGGGTAGGGAGAGTTTTGTTGTTGAGAGAGGAAGTGTGGGTTGGGAGAGTGGCAATCGACACAAATTACAGGAAACAACAAGTTGGCATTTGTGCAGCATTACAAACGATTGATACAGCGATGCTACAAAATATAGGAAAAGAACTGGATTACATATTCAACGCATCCAGTGTAACAAGAGGGTCTCACACATCGAACATTAATAGCAGAAATAAACGTGGTATATTTCTCTTTACATTCATGTAACACTTCTCAGAGGCATTTTCTACGCTTTTTCGAAAGTCGCCAATGCCACGCAAAATCTCAGATGCTATTTTTATGAATCTACGGAAATTTCTGCGGGCATATGGGTTTCTAGGAACCCTCAATCCCGTATCTATTCAAAAAGTCTTTTTGAGAGGATCGACGAAATTGAATTTTCATGCTTGAAGAGTACTGCATGGGTATTGGACGAGCGGTGGTGGGCCAGTAGACGGGGCTTCAAGGCATGGAACTAGACTTCTGAAATTTTTAGAAGTTGGGATCCAGCGAAGAGAGAATCTTCCTATATTGGTTGTGGAAAAGTGAGAATAATGGCTCTAAATGGCTGCCCAAGTGGGGGAGGGGAGAGGGAGAATAGTGTGTTGTGATGTAATGTGTGTGTGTGAGTAGGGGGGGCCAAATTTAGGAAGGCGAAAAACAACAACCGGCGGGTTTTTGAAGCGGTCACCCTCCTTCGAATTGACCGCGCTCAGTAGTGCAGTACTTTTGAACCAAAATGTAGCAGGTCCTTAGTACACACCGCCACACTATTTATGTAAATCTATGGAATCTGAAATTTTTTGAGGGCATACAGGTTTCTGAGAACCCTGAATTTCGTATCTTGCAAAAAGTCTATTAGATTAAACGATGAGGTAGAATTATTATGCTAAAGGAGTATTTCACGATATTTATGTGAATAGGCGTTGTTGTTTTGGGCTTCTGGACTGTAAGAACAGTCCTCAATCCCATATCAGGACAAGACTTCGATGCGGGGCATGCCGACAGTGGTGTTTTGCAATCTGCTAGGTGGCATGACGGCGATTGGCTACGGTGGCGTGGCTACGTGCTTCGTCTGGATGGAGAATTTTCAAAGTTTTTTGACTTGGCTGACAGCTTAGTGACTGCTCTCTAATTGGATGCTGGGTACAGTGAACGGTGACTCCAATTGGCTGTCCTGGGGGCTGGGATTTAAGAAATGGGGAGGCGCAAGTCCAGTGGGGAAAGCAACAGAGAAATAATGACAAAAATATTTAAAAAAGTAAAATTTTAGTAAAATGAGGTGAAATAAAAATTATTGCACGAAAAATTAAAATTAAGGAGGATTATACGAATCAAGAAGAATTCTTCTTGATCTTTTAGAATTATCGTTAGGAATGTATGGAATTAATTTCTGTATATTATAATTATTGGTTGCTGGCAGATCATCGAAAAAGTTATTTGCAATTTTCTGAATATGGGTTTTAAAACTGGTAATTTTTAATGCATTATGTATGTCGTCATTGCGCATGTACCTTGTGGCTTTGACAATCATACGTATTAGAGAATTTTGCAGAGTATCTAAAATATTATTATTTGTTTTAGCGGTGTAACCCCATACTGGACTTGCGTAAGCTAAAATTGGACGCATAGATCTCCTTTATACCCCGAATATGAGTACCACGTGATTAGATGTCGCGCATATTCAATCATGTGCATATCCACTCCTCACTATCACTCCTGAAATTTGCAAGATGCTACGTGTACTATTTCTTGGTGTTGCTATATCACTTTTGAGGAGTGTACAATGAAATAAATAACAAATTGTCAAAATGAAGATTGGCAACTCGAAATATAATAATTACCTTAACAGCGCATTTTCAGTTGCCAGCACGTCGGAAGAGAAAAAAATACTTTACTCATTTGATCTTTATTACGTCTTCCTTTAACCCTTTATCTACCGACGGTACTTATAAGTACCACTCTCAGTTTAAAATTACATAGAATAGCAATTTTTACGAATACTCTGCCGATACTTAGCAGGAATATTCTTTGAAATCCCCTCTTTCAAGATATATGGCAGCACGGGTTTTATGATAAGTATTTTAGCGGGGAAGGTGAATAGTTTTACAACAGAAATTGCGTTTTCAGCGGATTGCGAAGATTATCATTTTTGTTCCGAAAAAATAGTCAATGTAAAAATTTTAATGTCTTCCTTTTTTTTTGTATGTAAATGAAGACCTTAGAAAATGATTTGACTATTTATTTTAAGTGAGCACTGTATATAATTAATTTTACAGTTGATTATCTTTAATTAATTAATTAGCTCTAAGGGGTTAAATTTCCCAAAGTTGAGTATTTTTTATGTATATCCCTTAATTTTCAATGTAGTGATTAAAAAAATATTGTATGAAAAAAACTGCAGTAATTTATAATGTGGTAGATAAAGGGTTAACGCAAGGTAGATAAAGGGTTAATGAAAAAGTACAATTTTAGGAAACATATCACAAAAAGAAGTCCACAGCTCTTTGAGACGAGATATTTTATATCCATTTCCAAAATCAAAAGGGAAAAAAAGGATTATTTGCGAAGCAAACGTATACCATATTTGATTTTCGTTACCAGTAAAAGAAACCAAATAGACATCGCAAGAACAATCATTTACCGAAGATTACAGTATAGCCATCCACAACACATCCACGTAGCAAAAATTCTTACCAAATCACAGCACAACAAAAATTGTTTTACGTCTATCCTTCCAAACGGATATTTTATTTAGCTCATAGAACATTTCTATTAAGGATAAATTACTCAGGATAAATCTCAGACTTTTCTCGAAATAAAAAACGGAGAGAAAAATGTCTTCACAAAATCTTCAATACGTGGTTCGATGCTGGGATAAGTAAGAAAAGATTCCTTTAGACTGAAAGGAAAACGGAAGTAGTCACCTTTTTCGTTCTTTTTCTGAATTTGTTCTCTAAGTGATTCAATAAAAATATTGTTCTCTTTTTGTACGTTTGCTTGCATCAGCTAGTGTTTTCTTATGTCCTCAGGTCCAAACGTCAATTTTTGCTGTTTTTCCCATATCTGCACCCTAAAATGTGAAACTAGGTCACATTTCAAGTATTTGCTGTATTCATTTGTGTCGATACAAGAAATAGTTTTTCACAAAAAGCATACCATCTCACGTTTTAGGATAGAAGTGCCTATTACAATAAATCTATTCCATATTTATATTTACGGTGAACCCCCTTTTTACAGAATTTTTCGACACACTTATAGAATATCAATAAGGTTTAAACATAGATTTTGGTCCTGTAAAATATATATAAATGGTAAAAATATATCTTTTTTATGGAGTAATAGCTGTTACTTATCTAAAAAATACAACTTGAGTTTATGGGTTTTTTTTAAATATTTTATTTAGAATAAATTCAGTTATACTTAATGGGTTGCATTATTGAAAGTTGACTCAAAATATTCCATTAGATAAGATGTGTTTAAAAGTCAATATAGTTTGCTTAGAATATGATGAATAATTCAGTGAAACAAAACACCAATCATCATAGGTTCACGATTAATAAAATTTGAAGTAGAATGTGTAAGAATTATCTGTTGCTGTATTTTGAATCGATAAGCTAACTCCAACAGAGAATAATGGTGCATAAACAAATGCTAAGGCCAACCTCCACAATATCCTGCTTTGATAATACCAGTCTTTTTCTGAGCCAATGACATGTTCAATTTTCTGCATTCCAGAATATAATGTAAGCGTAAGATGATAATACGGAAAATATTACTATCCATCTTATATAATATAGTATTATAGCCTAAAGCAACCATTTTGACCATAACTAGTGACGTTGAATATGGAATCTTCCAGGTAACTGATAAGCTACGATATCTATGATATAATATTAATAGCATGGATATTTATGATACCAATATATTAAGATTTAATATATAAGCAATATAACATCATAGGGACTCTCTCTAATCCTTGTATATATTAGTAGATAAAGTGTCTCAGAAAAAGTTTTGTGTACGTAAATTTATTTTAAAAAGTAGAAAAAATTCTGCTTGCTTGATAAAATGTATAATTGATTATTAGAAGTTAATATTATAATTTATATAAGTGATAAATACAAGAAAAATTCCTCAGGAAGTAGCTTTAAGGTATCCAACTACTTGCGATAAATTTATTGGAAATATATAAATATTTATAACATGTTTTTTTAAAAATTATTATTAAAATGATTCAACATTTAAAACATCTCAGTACAAAAACACTTACTTTAAATCATCATCTAGATAACTATTCAAGAAATTACACGTGTGGTACTCACCTAAAAAAGAAAACAAAGAAGAAAACTACTAACTTCATAGTATAGATATGAAGATTATATATTATACACAGAGCATATATAGAATAACTTTGATTACTTGGAACAAGTTATAATAAGTGCTACGGGGGGAAATAGGTAATAGCGGACTGTAAATAGATGTTTGGAAAAAAAAATAAGTCTTGAAAATCACTAGTTTAATATCAACAAAATAACAAAAAGAATAATTTCATAGATTTTAAAAATTTCCCGAATAAAAACTGTTTGATTTTTTTTGAAACTTGTATCGCTGTTACTTAGGCTAGGAGATATGATAAAAATAAAAACTGTGTGTGCAACTCCAATGCAGCACTGGGGTTTACTACTACTTAGGGTATCCAACTACTTGCGACAACTTCTTTTTTTAAAAAAAAATTGGAGATATGGCGATTTTTCTGTGGTTTTTAGATTTAGTTAGTACACTTTAAGAAGAAAAAAGGCTAAAATTAAGAAGAGAAAAATAAATTATTACTACTAAAATGGAGAAAAAGAGTAAACAAATTACATAAACGGGGTCCACTATGTACCAATAGTAAATAAAAAATTCTCATTTTTTTTTTATTTTTGATGCATTACTTTGCTATTCCTTTTTGAAATGACCTACAGGATAAGAGATATTTTAATTTTTACAAAAACTAGAGCACTTTATCTTAGTTATTTTACGAAATTGCTTAAAAAAAAACAGTGATTATAATCACATAAAGAACTGTAAATTTTGTAATAAAACAGTGATTGATAAATCTGAAGGTTAAAACAATTTTACTGTTATACAGAACATACACACAAAATTTTAGCAAATTTTTACATTCGATGTCCCCATTTGAGGCTTTCAAAAAGAAAAAAAAAAAAACATTTCGAAAAAAACACATTCTAAAGTTTGACATCTTATATATTGTAATGGAATTGCTTTTACTAAAACACTTGCATTTTTTGTTCTAGTGGATGGAAAACAAAAACAAGTGGTATTTTTATAAAGCTCATAAGATGGCCTATAAAATAAAATCATAAAAAGATTGTCAATTTAAAAAAAAATCCTCATTTTAGAGGGCTTGTGTACCTTAAGCACAGATAGAACTTTCTCAATTTTTGGTGCACGTTAATAAGATATTGTGTGGGTAAATTCACTATAGGAGGGCGCAGTAAATATGTTTCTATATGACCATATGTAACCTTCATCACTCGTCTAGAAATGATTACTTCCAAAAACACTATACGATTTTTTTTTATCTCATTTTCTTTAAGTTTGGTTTAAAAAGAATTTTAGGCAGTTCTGACAAACATCATCTTCTTCCCTTTTTCATTCTAATGGGGCTGCGGATTAGCATCACAGACCTAGTACATTCCACGGGAGCTGGTAGCTGGTATCACTTTTTAGTGCAGCCCTATATAAGTGGATATCAATTGTCACTATGCAATTTGACGGTCAGTTTCCTCCCCAGAAAGAAGCACTTGAACTCTGATGACGCGAAACTGTACTTGGAGTTTAATTTTCTTAAGAGCATCCAAGACAAACAGGCACTCTAGGGAACTTTAACATGACGCATAGTCACACGACATGGGCGCTGTAAGTTTTCTACATCATGAAAATCCACCGACCAGAGCCGGAGTCAAATCCGCAAAGATGGGCGGATAAAAACCAGCGCTAAACTATTAGTGGTGAATATGATAAATGAGTTTACAATATCTAAGAGTAATAAATTTCTTTCATTCTGATACCTCTGTTTTTCTTTTACCCTGTCGGAAACTTTTTTATACTATTGGAGTCCTTACTTATCAATCACTCTCGTAAATAATGAGTAAAAGAATCGAATTATATAATTTTAACCTCAAAGAATTCTTGCTAGTCAAAATTTGTTTATATTGCCAGCTCTCGAGACAAAATGAGCACCCATGAGACCCTTTAAATGTGTGACATAATTGCATATGAAAATAATCTGTATTTTATTTTACAAATATCAATTAAATACTTAAAAATTTTGCGCTGTCAAACTGTGTTCTTTTAAAAACATACGTTGGTATTTGGCTATAATATACACTTGCACTAAAAAGGGTAATTCTTTTTTACTACCAATAAATCGCCAAATATCGTTTGAAAATACTAATAAATATGTAGTATTTTTGTTCATTGTAGTAATTAAATATATACGGTCTTCAAATACATTTCAACCCAAGGATCACACAAGTGAAATTCCATTAAATCCAGTTGCTATAAAAGATAACTAACTATTATAACAGTTACTTTACTGTTTAACTAATAGCAATATGAGCAATATAATATAAATTATACCATCTCTGCTTTCCCTTATTATTTATGAATTATTCATCCGCAAAAAGGAGAAAATGTATTTTTGACAGATTTTAGCTATTTAGGATCAATTAATTTATAAAAACTTTGAAATTGTCTTAACGGTCACTTTAATTGTCTATCCTTAGTTTTTTCATGGAATACCTATTTCATAGAATAACTAGGTAGAGTAGGAAATTGCTCATCTATTATATACTTTAAGAGAGAGAGTGGTTTGTCTAATTATTTTATGAAATATCTAATTATTCTATGAAATGACTTAATTATACACTTTAACGGTAACATACTTATTTCTTTTTTTGAAGAAAATTTACAACATATCAATAAAAAAACATATCAATAAAAAAAGACTTCATTAACATGGCAAAGATTTCGATGTGCGTAGAGGTTCTTTTTATTCAACATCCAACAAAAAGAAAGAAAGAAAATCAATGCATAAACAAAACCAATTTGACTCAGGGTACCATTTCCGGTACAGAAGAAGCAATCACATCGGCATCATAAAAAAAAGATATAATTTACCGAAGATTGAAATCGGAGAACCGAAAGTACACATCCAGTTTTCTCCGTAGAGTCATATCACACTGAAATTGTTTTATCTCTACTCTTCCACAAACAAATCCTTTATTTATTTCATAGACCGTTTCTATTAAGAATAAATTCCTCTAAATAAATCGAAAACTTTTCCTGGAGAACGACAGGAAAAACAGGAAACGTCCTGACAAAATCTTCAATACGTGCTTCGACGCAGGAATAAGTACGGAAATTTTCAAACCTAAAAGGAAAAAGAAGTAACCGACGATGTTCTTTTTTGTTGTGTTTCCTGTGTTCGTTCTTTGATCATTCGAACTAGTAAAATGTTTGGTACTCTTTATATTGCTGATAATATCAGTTCATGCTCCAATTTTTCTTATCAGTTCAAGAAAAATGTTTTTTGTCATTCATCCTACATCTTTTGACACGAAAAGTAAAAGCTGGTTGTATATATATATATATATATATATATATATATATATATATATATATATATATATATATATATATATATATATATTTGTAGTACCTCCATTGAGTTGTTCTGCATGTTGTTGATATAGAAGGGGAATGGGTTTTGATGAACAATGCATTACTTTACGTTTTAGGGAAATTGCTCTCGTTTTACCATGGCACACCAATCTTTTTTTTTATAATTATATTTATTGTACCCCATAGAAACCGAATTTTGGTGAATAATTCAACTAAGAGAAAGTATACTTGGCTAATTTTAGATAATTGGTGAAAAATTTTGAATCAAACTGAGCTGAAATGTTTTAATTGTGCGTGACTTTGATAAAAGACACAAATCACAGACACTTTTCGTTAACAAAACAGGGATGCTATTTGCAGGCAAAACTGTCATATTTTGTTCACGTTATTGTAGTTTTGTTGCCCTTTGATGATAGACAAACAATATGTTTAATTTTTTCTTGCTTGTGACGACTTTTTAACAGATCGCAGTGAGTCCTATGGGCTTTGAGGCCTCATACCTTTCTTAATGGAGTTATTTTGGTTATACTTGAAACTTTCCCTTTTAAGGGGTATCCAACTACACTAAAATGATGATTTTCTTAAAAAAAATTGATGATTTTTGTAACTTTATTTTATAAGTCCTCTTATTAGCTTTATAAAAAATACCAAGTTTCTTATTTTCCATTCACTAGAACGAAAAATACAAATGTTTTAGTAAAAGCAAGAGCCATAACTTTACATAAAATGTCGAACTTTAAAGTGCGTTTTACTCGAAATATGTTTTTCGAAATGCTCAAACGGGGACAGCAATTGCTCAAAAAGTTTATAAAATAATTTGCTGAATTTTTTTGTGTGTGTTCTGTATAACAGTAGAAATGTTTTAACCGTCAGATTTATCAATCAATATTTTATTACAAAATTTACAGTTCTTTATGCGAATATAATCTCTGTTTTTTAAAGCATTTTTATATAATAACGAAGATAAAGTGCCCTAGTTTTTGTAAAAATTAAAATATCTCTTATCCTGAAGGTGATTTCAAAAAGGAATGGCAAAGTGATACATCAAAATTGAAAAATTGAGAATTTCTTCATTTACTTTTTGTACAGAGAGGGCCCCGTTTATGTCATTTCTTGTCAAATTTTGCCCATTTTAGCAGTAATAATTTATTTCTCTTTCCTTAATGTTAGTCTTTTTTAAAAAAAATACACTAAATAAATCTAAAAACCATAAAAAAAATTTCCATATCTCCATTTTTTTTAATGTTTGCGAAAGTAGTCGGATATCGTAACTTAAACGTTTAATGTTTTTTTTTTCTTTTCGCAAATTTACTTTTACTCTGTTATGATTATAATATACATTATTTAATGAAGTTCCTAGCTTACTTGATCAGTTTCAACTTCATCCCGTAAAGGTTGCAGATATCCTTTTTCTTTTAATTCTATTCATTTGCATTTACAAACCATAATGAGTCTTACAACACAGCAATCAAAGCCACTAAGTCAATGCTTCTCAAAGCTTTAATAATCGCGACCCAATGTTTAATCCTAATATTCATCGTGCCCCCACATACAATAAAAATGTATTGAACTCAATAATACTATGCTTTGATGCTAAAACTACGACATGATTTTTACCTCTTAAGTGCCACAAGTGTATATAAACGTCTCAATAAGTCAAACCGTAAATTTCCCCGGACGTATATATACGTCTTTCCGAAGTACCATCTTTTCTGTGCAATGCTATTCATAAAATTATTCAGAAGGCTTTGAAATGTAATAAATGGACCTGGACAATATTTGCGAATGATTTACTTATTTCAGATTATTTGCTTCTTCATTCCTTACCGCCCCCAATACATCACATACGTGGAAAACGGTTGGCATTGGGAAGCAAATTGCACAACTTTTAATCGGCAGTTAAGGGATTAAATATAAACCCTACAAATTATCAAGATAAGTGTGAATTTTTGTGCATAATTTTATATAAGGCAATCAATCCCATTGGGTCACAGGTAATTAATCAACTTGTTCTTATATGAATATTGTTAAATAAATTATCAAATGCTCGCACATTGTGTGGCACTGGTACATGTATACGTGTAATATATCAGTGTAAATGTGCATTTAATTTTTTATTATGTCAAAATGAACTTTGTTTTCTTTCGGTAAATTAACAATTTTTTTAAAAATCCATTTGTTTTCAACTTTTCAATAGGCTCACCCCCTCCCCTCGTAGAGTTGTCACGCCCCTCAAGGATGACGCACCCGACAGTTTGATAAATGCTGCACTAAGTCGTTCACAATGGGAAAATGTAGCCAGTTAATATAAAATATTCTGGATCAAAAGAAGCCACGCTGTCAACTTAGTCACCCCAAGTACCTGAAGATTGTAAAAAAAAAAAAAAATTACCACTCCTTAAAAAGAGGGAGATATGTGAGTAATAAATTTTTAATCCATGAAGACAGTTATATAGGAAGATACTGATTGAGCTATTGGTAACAAATAAACAGTTTCCCAAAATTAAATATTTCTTGAGCCTGGGGTGATTCTGGACCCCGAGCGACCACTCTCGGGTTAATACTACACGGTTTTGATATAATTCGATTCTTAAAAAATTGAATATAGTTTTCGTTTAATAAGGGGGATTCCCACCTGGATTAATATCACCACTTTCTTTAACGTTGAAGATTCTGAAAATACACTGCAGAGCCAAAATCACTGGTACACCTGCCTAATATCGTGTAGGGTCCCCACGAGCACGCAGAAGTGCCAGAACACGATAGATTCGATTTATGTCTGAAGTAGTGCTGGATGGGAGGTAATTGACACCCTGAATCCTGCAAAGATGTCCATAAATCAGTAAGAGGGGACGGAAACCTCCTCTGAACAGTATGTTGCAAGGCATCACAGATATATTCAATAATGTTCATGTCCAGGGATTTGGGGGCCAGCGGATGTGTATAAATTCAGAAGAGGGCTCTTAGAGCCCCTCTGTAGCAATTCTGAACGTGTGGGGGTGTCGCATTGTCTCGCTGAAATACCCCAAGTCCGTCGGAATGCACAATAGGCATGAATGGGTGTAGGTAATCAGACAGAATGCTTACGGACCTGTTACCTGTCAGAGTCGTATCTAGACGTATCAGGGGTCCCATATCACGCCATCTGCACAAGGCCTATTCCGTCACAGAGCCTCCACCAGCTTGAACAGCCCATTGTTGACATGTAGGTTCCATGGATTCAAGAGGTAGTCTCCATACCCGTACACGTTCATCAGCTCGATTCAATTGGAAACGAGACCCGTTAGACTAAACAACGTGTTTCCAGTCATCGACAGTTCAATGTTGGTGTTAACGGGCCCAGGAGAAGCGCAAAACTTTGTGTCGTGCTGTCAACAAGGGCACACGAGTAGGTCTTCATCTCCGAAAGCCCATATGGACGATGTTTCGTTGAATGGTTCGCTCGGCGATACTTGTTGATGGCCCAGCATTAATATCTGCAGCAATTTGCGGAAGGGTTGCACGTCTCTGTCACGCTTAATCATTCTCGGCAGTCATCGTTGGTCCCGTTCTTGCATGATCTTTTTCCGGCCGCCGCAATGTCGTACATTTGATGTTTTGCTGGATTCCCTAGATTCACGGTGCTCTCGTGAAATAGTCGTACGTGAAAATCCAACTTTCATCGCTACCTCGGAGATGCTAAGTTTCATCTCTCGTGCGCCGACTAGAACATACCATTCAAACTCACTTAAATCTTGATAACCTGCCATTGTAGCAGCAGTAACCTATCTAACAACTGTACCAGACACTTGTTTTATGTAGGCTTTGCTACTTCAGCGCCGTACTCTGATTGGTTATATATCTCTTCATTTGCATGCGCATGTTTGTACCAGTTTTTTGGCCCTTCAGTGTATTTGTAATATTTCGTCTGTTGCTTATTGGAATTTAATTGATCTGCAAGAATAAATAGCTTTAGTCAAAAGAAATTCGAAACTTTTTGTTGAAAAAGATTCTTTAGTAGTAAGTAGCGGACATTTTAAAAGAGAATTGTAAAGTTCTCTGTAGCTCTCTATATAAAAGCTTTGAAATAATTTCGAAATTGAAAGAGGCAAGCAATTGAAATGACGCCAGATAACTTTTGTAATGATGGAGAAATAGCTAGTGAAAACAAGTTTCAACCAACTTTGAGGCAACTTTGAGGTTAGGTGTAATTTCTGATGAGAGTGATGAAAATTAATTCTGTGATCCTAATAAGCCATTTGTATTGTTTTAATAATTATTAATATTTTTAATTTATTTTTGTTGTATTTTAATTTTTGCATTTCATACTTTTGTTTTTGCTAAAACTCTTGAAGTTAACTTCCTTTTCATTTATATGTTTTGTTGGAACAAAATCTCAGCATCATAAAATTTTACACAAGACTTGATTTTTATATAACACGGTTAACACTGTCATAATTTATATTATTTCGAAGTTTCATGTAACACGGTTTCAATGCGACATGGTACATATTGCCTTGATTTACACTATCTACATACATAGTTAATTTATTAGTTAAATAAAATTACAATTTAATTAAATAAATAAAAAAAGTCTCGTATAACATGGTTTCGATATAACACGGTACGAATTCACCGTGTTATGCGTGAGACACCTGTAATGGCTATTTCGACCAGAAGTATCTTGAGGTCGATGGAATAATAAGTTAATTACAAGAGCGTGGAACCACAAAATTTTATAGGTGATATACTTTCAGATACAAAAAGGGCTCACATAATTATCATGTGGATTCTTTGAAGGTAAACAGTAATTTATTCTAAAACTCAAAGGTAACTACAATAGATATTCTTACAACAGAGAACAAATAACAAACTCCTATAAATGTATGGCAGAAAAAATTCACTACTCATACGACCAAAATTCAAATTTGTAGTCACAATATCGCGTAAAGTAAATAAAACGCACAATCACCGTCAAATATTGATTTCCATGTAATTTCTCTAAATCTTTCTTATGTATATAAGAAAGATTTAAAGATATGAGCTTTTAAAGATTATAATCCTCTTTGAAGCGTCTATTTTCCTTAGAGATATCTATTTTATCTCGCAGAATTTGGCAAGTTGATGACATTTGGAGATAAAATTTGTCACCAAGTCTTTAGAATAAGGCTTATTTAAAAAAATATTAAATTGCTTTTAAATGAGATTACTTTCAATCTTATCTTTAACCGAAGAAAAAAGTCAAAATGTCAATAAAGTAAATGTAGTCTTCATTTCCATTTTAATAAAGCAAAACGCATTGATTCCCAGACTGGCGTGAAGCTGAAAAAGTATCCAGAAGTAGCAACATTCTTTCCTCTAAATAACGTCATGTCAGTATTATTATATTCCTATCCTTAAAAAATGCATATTTTTAGTTAGTTAACTGTAACGTTCTGTTAAAAATAAATTTCAAATCCTCAGGGAAAATCTCAATATACTACAGAAATCAGAAGAATAGAAAAAATACTGATAAAACCCTGCAATATATTCTTGATTGTGAAAATAAGTAAAAAAAATTCAAAAGTCAATTGAAAATACAAGTATAACACCAATATAAATTTTTGTATTTTATTTTCTGAATTTATTCTCTCGTTGACGCAATAAAGAAAAGATTCTTTTCAACTCATATGAGTACAAATTCTATTTTTCTTAAATTTTCAATCCTAAGCTTTTTTATTAAAATTTTTCTAACACATTTAGGACGATAAAGAAAGAAGGTTATGTCGCTTCTCATTTTATTTTTGGGGACAAATTTACAGAAGTTTCAATTTGAAAGGCTTTGAAAATTTTTTGACAAATGAAATTTTTAGTCTTTTTTACCAAGAATAATTTCAGAGCAAATTTTGTGAAAAGCTATCTAACATTTACTATTATAAAAGAAATAATTACCCAAATCAAACTGATCATTTTGAACGACCGTCTACAATTAACATGTCATATGATTTCCATAAATTTTAGTTAATTTCAAAAAAAAAAAAAACAACTTCGTTTCTAGTTTTGTTTAAAGTTGCAAGGATTTTTCAAGTAGTGATAATGACGATTTTGCAAATTTTAATGTTACAGTGTATAATATTCAGCTAGACTTCATGGAAGAAAGTAAAATTGCAATATGTACTTCCAAAATAGTTAAGTTATTAATATAGTTTACAGAAATCAATATATAAATAAATTTTTGACTGGTTAATCGAATTACAATACGTTTATTTTCATGATCATAATTCTAAAATGGCAGTAAGTTACGCAGTAAAGTTATTGTAAATTTTGTTTAATACAAGAAAAAAAAAGTAGTTCGTCAAAATGAAATTCTTAGTGATAAAAATGAATTAGAGATTAAAAGAATTTCTATTCCACTTCTCCAATATAAGAAGAAAATATATGAATATATACTCAAAAAATAATTTTTAGCACAGTATTTCAGAAGTAACACAAATAACTATTTTTTCAGCATATTTGTTTTTACAGATAATTTATATTAAAAAAATGAACTGTCAACCGAAGAGAGAACGAAAACTTTTTTTCAATTCCTACCATTAGTTCACACTCTCCCTATATTTATTTATTTATATATAAATTTATATATATCTTGTTCAAATTTTCAATCGTTATTAAAATACTTTATATTCATCCATTCAAGTTCAAATACAATTTTTTAAGTTTGTAGTAGATGACACTTCATGTTAGCACAGCTTTTTTTAAATATTAATTCATTAATTAAATTTAAAAAATTTACTAAATAGTAACAAATGAAAATACTAATCCAACAGTATTTATTGAAAGGAAACTCGTTCGTTGCGTCCCTGTAGCACAATGGATAGTGCGTTGCAATTCTAAGCCAAAGGTCTTACGTTCGAATCCCACCTGGGTTAGCCTAATTTCTGAGAATGTGATTTTTTTCTATAATTTTAGTAGAAAAATTAAATTTTACTCTGTCAAGTATATATATACATTTATATTAATAATAACTATTTAATAAAAAGTAAATAAAATAAAAATTTCCTTTGCTGACCGAAGTAGGAATTGACTTAATTTTATTTTATATATTGCTTGTTTCTAAGCCAAATTTCCAAAACCTGAAACTTATTCCTGTTTACCGTTTAAAGTAGATATTTTATTTGTCTCATAAAGTTCCGCTTAGGAGAAATTTTCACTTGATAAATCAGAACTTATTCTGCAGTGTGAAAAGACAAAGATTTACTAATAAGATCTTCATTATGTTATGGAATATACTTGTTACCTTTTGAAGACTGAAAAATAAAATATAATCTTTGCTTTTTCTTCGCTTGAAAGAATTAAATATTATTATTTCTATTTCTGGACCCGCCCTGCCAAAATAGTGCTATTTATATCTTATTAAAAAATTGAAATCACTTGATTTGTTTTTCGATATGGCACTCGTAATTCTATTTTTCACAAAGCAATAAAAGTAATGGGCTCTAAAAAGAGAAACACTATCTCAAGTTTTAAAAGAAGATATTATATTTGCAATGAAATCCAGTCTTCTATATGGTTATATTGTATTTACTTAAAATTATTAATTATGGCTTAGCTCAAATTACTTCTTTGTGAATCTATATTATTTTCTCAAGAAGTCTTATATTTTATAATTTAGAATCTAAGAAAACTTAATATTTTCTCTCTAAGCATCATATTTCAAATTAATATGAATATTTCGTAAAAACGAAAGAAAAATTTTCCAGCTTTAACTTTGTGGTTCAATAACAAATCAAGTGCAGAAAACTATCAAACCTTAGCACTTCTATTTTGATACATATTTTCTCTATGATAATGCTTTGTCACGATGGTCGCAACGTTCAATTTATCATTCTTCCCTTCACACAGCCTAACACTATACTATATTCAATTCTCACAACATTTGTCTTACAACGCACATTATTGGGATAAATTTTAGGAACTACTACTTTATATTATTCTTACATTTGCAAATTGCTTGAAGTTTAACTTATGTTACAACGTTTCCAAACTAAAACTCCTTATCTATCCATGGGAGATTGTGATACAAAAAATAGAGGTACGTGAGGATAACATTACTCTTACCTGAAGAATGCAAATATTATCATAGAATGTAAAAGGTTTAATTTCATGCACAGGATTGGATTTATGGTAATGTAATTATACCGTGGACCAATTTCGCCAAATGCTATCAACCTTTTTCACACATGCAACGGACAAAACACCACCACTACATTGAACATCACAACAAATGTCTTCTTTAAGAAGACGAAGCTACATAAATTCGTTTGAGTACAAAGCGCCATTTTGCATATTCGATGTCTTCTAGATGTTTCTTGTTTCACTATTTTGCTAGTATTATGGGCACAGTACGTTTTAGTCCGTATTTTTGGAAATACTCCACTGTGCTTTCTTTTCCTTAGAAAATAGGTCCCATATTCAAAAAACTTTTCACAACAAAATAAAGTAATAATATTGCAAATTATAAACAATATTATTACTTTCGAGCATGCGAAATTAAGATTATTGCGTTTGATCATACGCGACAACAGTACAACCTATTAAAAATGGTTATTGCATTCAAGCATGCACGAGCAAGATAATTACATTTCAACATGAGCGAGAATATTTTTTCCTATAACGGCTGCATAGCGCTGCATTTGGCGACATTTTTTTACTTTGATGGAATTAGACGACGGTATTTAATTTACTATTTTATAGAAACCAAATTATATATATATATATAAATGGATACTTCGAGGAAAAATTCCCAACAATTAGTTAACAGTCTCAAAGGTGAATAACGTTCTCAAAACCATCCATATTACTATTTTTTTGCTGGATAAATCCTTCAAACATAATATAACTGCCACTCGATCAATAAAGTATCTTCAGTGGGTTTCTTCTAACCCCTTAAATCTCAGTGCTTCCCAATCTTTCAATGTGTTTAGGACTCAATTTACAATTAAAATTTTCACCACGCTCCCTTCTAGAATAACAATGTATTGAGTGCAATAAAAAGGACGCTAACGCTACAAAACGACTTTAATTATACATTATAAAAATTAACAAGTTAACTATTAAATTTTTGTATATGACAAGCTCAAGGGAGGCACTACTAATTATCAAACTTGTTTTCTAATGTATTGATAAATTAATTATCAATAAATGTGTAGAGTACTGATACATTTATAAGTATATTTAATTAGTGTAAACGTGTATTTACTTTTTAATTATGTCAGAATTTATTTTATTTTGCTTCCTTTCAGTAAATTAATACTTATTTTAAATCTTTGCTCGTGGCCCCCATATAGAAGTATCACGCCCCCTAGGGGCGCGTGCCCCAAATTTTGTGAAACGCTGCCTTAAATGCCTGCTTAAAGTTAGGCAGTTCACTTCCCGGTGCCACCGTTTTTAACTTCGGCGCACGTATGCTGTGTATCGGAGAAAGAAAAGGCACAAATGAGCAAATTTTTCTCTGAAATAAGTACTTCCTTCACAAACACTTTCAATGTCATTTTATAGCATTTCAATGCTTTAGGAATAGATTTTCGAAGAAAAGAATCTTCTTTCAGAAAGACGTACATATACGTGCAGGGCACTTAATGCGCTCGTTGAGTGAGACGGGTATATACGCCAGAGCAGACAAGGGGTTAAAAAGAGCGAATGACCAAAGTACAATGCAATCCTTAAGGATCCAAAGGACAGTGAATAATATTATTGATTAATGATGAACAATTGATACGACTTCAGAGATAAATTTTAATGAGTATCCATTATAGAATTTACAGCGAGTGAGTATTGAGTGGTTGAGTCAGCTTGTAAAGTGAAGAAAAAATAGCCAGTTATGAAACAGACCATCACATGTATTAAATTCTGTAAGTTAAAACAGAAATTGTTCTAAAAGTTCAAAAGTTGCAGAGGACAACTGAAGATTTATAATTTTTTCATCAATTCATTCCAGAATATCCTAGGTAAAGAGATAATCTCCAAAATTTAAAACATATGATAGTAAGAATCATATTTGAAAACGAAGAAACTGAAAGTTCTATTGTTGAGCTCTCTCATTGAAGAAGATATGGGATTATATCTACAGAATCATTATTGGAGATCCTTATATTGATTATAAACATTATACCTTGCTCTACGGGACAGCTATGGAGGAAGAAATTATCTGTAAGACATGATTATGGGTATCGCTTATAAAAAGAGTAAGAAAATAATATTGCATCTACAAATAATCGATCGTTTATACTGCAAAGCGGAGGAATAATTACTAAACAATCCAAAGAAAAAAAAGGGCAAACTTATACCCGTATGAAATCAAGTTCTTAAACTGGCAGAAATCACTCGCTCGATAATAACGTCAGTGGTCGAAGTCACACGAATCAATTTTTTTTATAATTATTTTTATTGCACATGATAAAACATCGTATTTGCAGTGAATAATTTTACTCCTTAAGTGCCTCGGGCGTGTATACACGTCCTACTGAGCCGATGTCTTTAGTGCCCCTGACGTGTATACTCGTCCTGACAAAGGAGGACTTTTTGTATTCTGCTGCTATGTTTAAAACTAGTCCCACGGCTTTGGAATACCATAACAGGAAGTTCACAGAGCTAAAGAATTTACTTATTTCGGAAGAAAAGTAGGGAAAGAATTTGAAAGGGTATATTCCGGGAACGATGAAATTCATGGCTAAGCAGTTTTTCTTGTTTTTTCTTTCGAGTGCTTTTTCCCATTCTACATTTGCTGTCATTTTTGCTTACCGTGTGTAATAGGAGCTGTTTAATTTTTTGTACGAAGGCACTGGATAGTGCTACTGGTTTATTTGTTCAACCATGTCTTAGGATATATTACAGTGCAGATAAAAAAAAGTTATAATTAATTTTTTTATTATATTCTAACTCTAGAGATTAAGTTTTTTATTTTATTTTTATTATTTTATCCTTTTCTTTTTAATGTAAAAGTAAGCAATTTTTATATGAAAAACATATCTCCTCCCCTTCCAATAAACCACGTAACAATGCGTGTTTGTGGGGAAAATGGTGGCACTGTGGGGGGGGAGTGAATTTCGGAACTTTTCCTTTCCTGTTAAGGGATTAATTCTGAGGAGTATACTTACCTGCTTTTAAGGACTTTTCTATTTTTGAGAAATAATCCAATCAAATGTTTCAAATTGGACATTAATAAAGGACACAAATCACACCCTAACATTACGTGAACGATTTTTACAGGCAAAACTGTCACATTTTATCCAAGTTATTACAGTTTTAATGTCCTTAGATTTTGAACACATAACATATTGAATTTTTTGTTGTTTGAGATATTTTGATAGGCGATGTGTGTCTTGTGGTACACTTGTGACTGCATATATTTTTTTATGGAGTTCTTTAGGTGACATTTGCAAAGTTTTCATATCGACAAATGTTTTATGTTCATATGCTTTTCTGAAATTTACGTTCGTTATCTTGATTCATATACATTACTTCATCAGGTTCCTCTTCTCTTGCTTATTTGAAATATTTTCCCTAAGTTCTAACTTCCTCCAAAAGAAATAGAAGATGCTCCATATACTCTCAGGAACATTAAAAATATGGACCCAAGAAGGAAGCTAAGTACAATCTCGAAACTTTGCAAATAAGTAGAGCGTAATGTGATATGCAAATGATCCAAATTTTGTGCCAGTATGAAGGCTCATACACACCGAGGTGGCGCTACAATTAGGAAGAGGGTGCTATATAAGCCAGCGCAAATTCGAAGATTCATAAACGTGACGATTACCCGTCGATTGTAAGAAGACTTTGGTAAGCGAAACATGCCAGGTAAACATGCTAGAAGACATTTCTCACAGTTAAGCGAGTTTGAGAGAGGCCTGATGATCGGGATGAAAACTGCAGGCTAGTCGACGCACCGTGTTGCTGGCCAGGTGGATAGCTCGGAGTGTGCCGTTAGAAATTGTTGGGAGCAGTGGACACGAGAAGGTACCCACGCGCGGAAAACCGGGTCTGGAGCGACCAGGAAGACCACGAGGAGAGAGGATCGAAGGATCGTGCGGCAAGCACTTTTGGACCCCACAGTGACTTGTTCAACGATACGAGCAGACGTAGGCGTAGCAATTGTTCCACAAACAATTTCCAGACACCTTGCAGAAGCAAATCTTAAATCCAAGCGCCCTTTCCGTGCACCCCCTTTAACACCGGAACATCGGCAACTGCGTCTAGAGTGGTGCCAAGCCAGATCAATGTGAAATGTAACAGATTGGCAAAAAGGTTGTGTTTAGTGATTAATTCCGGTTTGTTTTTTGGGACAGATGATAACCGTGTACGGGTGTGGAGGCGCCCTGGTCAGCGGTACAACTCCCCATCAGTGTTGTACGTCACACTGCCCGCACAGCTGGTGTAATGGTCTGGGGGGTCAAAGCCTATGATAGCCGGTCCACTTTAACTGTGATGTGTGGAATCTTAACGAGCCAATGTTACGTTGAAAATAATCTTCGACCCCATGTAGGACCTTTCCTAAATGGTCTCCCACGGGCAATTTTCCAGCAAGATAATGCTCGTCCGCATACAGCAAGAGTTTCTCAAGACTTCCAACGTCATTTTCAGACTCTTCCATGACCAGCTCGCTCACCCGATTTGTCCCCTGTAGAGCACGTGTGGGATCAGCTAAAACGGCAGATGCTATCGTGTCACTCTGTACATGATTTAGAGTTGGCTGTTCAAGATTTGTGGACCCATCTGCCTCAGGACAGCTTAAGGTGTCTAATCAACTCAATGCCAGACCTTGTGGTGGCTTTTATTGCAGCTGGAGGAGGTCCAACGCGCTATTGAAGTTTCCCAGTATTTGTGTTGTTGCACACCCTGTATTCGTTCAATTGTCTTGTTTTTGAGATCAAGTGAATCTCTCATGTATTTCATTATGTGTATTAAATTTCATTTCAATCCGATGCTTTCTTCCTTCTATATATATATATATATATATATATATATATATATATATATATATATATATATATATATATATATATATATATATATATATATATATATATATATATATATATATACATATATATACATATATATATATATATATATTATACATATATATATATATGTATATACATATATATATATATATATATATATATATATATATATATATATATATATATATATATATATTGTTCATTTACATTTGTAAAAACCATAATGAGTTATATAACACAGCAATTATTTCCACCAAGTCGTTCAAAAGAAAAGTGTGGTCTGTTTTCAAAAATACATTGGAACAAATGTGGTCATGTGACAAACTCAGTCACCCCCAATTACCTTATGGTATCCGACTACGTTCGTTACCGTGATTTTTCAAAAGCATGTAAATGGATAATATTTATGATATTTAGTGTCACTTAAATTAGAAAATGTATATAAAATTTTTTTAAGAATAGTTATACAATAAAAAATTACTTAAGTACAATTCTTTGACAAAAAATGAACATAGAATGTCCAATTTTCAAAATATTCCCCTTTTGTGAAAAATGCTTATATTATAATAATATTTTGCCTGTATATAGCTTAGATGTCTGTACAGAGGGTCAACTAGAAGTTCTGAAATATATAACTTAGAAGTGGGCTTATCCATGTTTTACGACAACAGAGGGGAGAAATTTTAAGAAAAAAAACGCCTGTAATTATTTCAATGAGTGGTAACTCTGAAAATAATGTGAATTTTTCTAAATTCATAGTTGAACCTCTGTACAAACGTGTGAGCTATATACAGGCACTATATTATTATAATAGAAGCATTTTTCACAATAGGAGAACATTTTGAAAAAAGGTCATTCTAAGTTAATCTTTTGCCGAAATATTGTATTTAAATAAATTCTTTTTATCAAAATGACCTTAAGACAATTTTATACATATATTCTAATCTAAGTGACACTAAATATTGTGAAAATTATCCCTTTATGTGCTTTTTTAAAATCACGGTTCCGAACGTAGTCGGATACCTTAAGATTATAAGAAACAATTGCTACACCTAACAAGTGGGAAATACGTAAGAAAGACATTTTATTTCCCATGAAGGCTATCATAATGGAGGATAGTGACGGCATTAGTAAAAAAAAATAAAATGTTTTTTCAGAATTAAATATTTCATGAGCCTGGGGTGACTGTATGTCCCACGTGTCCTCCCACGAGTAAAAGTAGTATCATTTAAGAAATAACAAAGCAAATTATATATTAATCATAAAAAACATCAATAACGAAGATCAAAACTTAGAATGTTGCCCATCCGGTATAGTGGTTAGTGACACTAAGTGCGATGACATAGGACTTGGGTTCGCACCCCGGAGAAGGCGTGGATGTTTGTAAATGTATAGATTGTTCGTGGCATGGGGGTAAACTAAATAGCCGTCAAGCCGCAAGTTCTCTAGTGAGGTTGGTGGAAAGGGAAGAGAGGTGGTAGGCCCCTGACCACCCCCAGTGTGTTCTCCCTCAAAATTTGAGTAGAACCGAGTAAAATCATACCGTCACCTGCTCGGTTCTCAAAGTTAAGGCTAAAGACAAGTGTAAAAATCTAGCCCTTTGCCATGATGAACTTCGTGCACCTTGATCAGGTGGCATAAGGAACAACAATAACAAAGCATAAAATCAAAGGCTACCCAAGTAACTAACCTGTCTTATAAATCACATACGAAAAAAGCTTTTATGTCTATCATTCTAAACACACAGATATTTCATTTACCTCCCAGAACATTTCTATTAGGGATAAGTTTCGCTAAATAAATCTCGAATTTTTCCTACACAAAGGAGGAAACATCCTGACCAAATCTTCAATACGTGCTTGGATGCTGAAATAAGTACCGTATCCTTCAGACCCACAGGAAAGTGGAGGCAACCAAGAATATTCTTTTATATCATATTTCTTTGGCGATTTCATAGCAAAATATTAGGTTCTTTTCGTACGCTTGATAATATCAGCTCCCATTCTTACATTCCCAGTGCAAGAAGGTTTTTCTTTCGATATTTATTCCACATACTTTGCTAAGAAAAGTAAAAGTAGGTCATATCGCTTTCTTCTATTGTATACTTGGCAGTTACAAAATAGAGGATATTTGAGAAGAAAGATACCTTTTTTACGTTTCATGGAAGGAGGTGGGGTATTTACAAAGAATATCATTTTTCTGTATGTTTAAGGTTTATTTATTTTGAAAGCATTTCTTTTGATATTCGCGGAACAATAATTTGGTTATATATTTGAAGATATATTCTAAATTTTACCAAAATAAAATTCTACACATTCGCGTTATTGAGAACAAACTTTGCAGTTAATATAAAATGAATTTCATGGTTGAAATGTTTTCTTACGTTTATTTAAACAGTATTTCTGAAGCACGCTTTGTATTTTCAGATAACATTTATTTTTACTAAAGAGGAATAAAACAATCTTATGCGCCATTTTTTGCTTAATTTCGAATAAAAAAGGCGTGCATAACAATGTTTTTCCTTCAGTTATTGCATTGCATGAAAAAAAAAATTGATGCAGGCAACTTGATACTTTGATCTCTTTTAAACTTTTAACATTAAGATGAACTTTGTTTTGTATAAATTTATTTAAAATAAACATTTTTATTCAACCATGTCTTAAATCTTTTCATAATCAAATCTGTCTTCGTTTAAGAGGAAATACAATCTTCTGCATCGCATTTATTTTTTTCATTTCGAATATTAGATTGTAATATACGCATAAAAAGAAAGGGTACTTTTCCATTTCGCCAGGTCAAATCTCGTCAAGATGGTGTAATTGGCAACAATACGCAATATAGACCTAAAAATATTAATAAATATTAGTTCTCATTGGTTTTTCATCCATTTTTGGTGTATTAGGAAAAGACGTTGATAAGAAAAGTCCTCGACTTGTTTTGAACATGTGATGGTTAAAGGTTATCTGTTGGAATATTCGGTTTGGCGCCGGTTGTATCATTTTTGGCGACATTATCATTTGCGCCAGCGAAACAGAAAAGTACCTAAAAAGCAATTAATTCAAATTATCACGATAGTTGAAAATTTAGGTGTTTATAATTTAATACTTTCGTCTTTTTATCTTTTTTAATACAAAAATTAATTTATTTGATGTAATTTACACAAAATATGCACATGATTCTAAGAATCATATGAATTCTAAAATTTAGAATTTATGTCATCTGTTGAGTTAAAAACTTATAAGATAAGTATGTTTAAATGAGATTAAAACAATTTTGATTAAATATTAACAAGCATTTTATATGTTTTAAATAAACACGTATTTTCATACAAATTATACATGAAAATGATTCTCCTCGGAATTTTGATTTAAAGTAATTTTGCATTACATATTAGCCTCCCTAAACATGGAATTATACAACAGATTCGAAATTTATGGGATTTAGAGTACTTAGAAAAAAATATAATTCTACATTAACTCAAGAGGAAAATACAGTCACATAAAAGCTAATGGAACAAATAATTTACGTCTTAAGATTGCTGTTTATTCTCTGCTATTTGCTATTTTTTATCCTGCTTTCTACTTTTTTTAAATGTAAGTTCCACTCTCTTTTTTTTTAAAAAACCGTTCCGTAAATAAATTAAACCTCGGAACTTTTTATAAATCACACAGAAAGCAAGGGTTTTTTTTTTTTTTTTTTTGAAAATGATAAACAAAAAAATATCTTATTTTAATCTTGTAACGGAAGAAAATGTTTCTTATTGGGTAAATAATCACAGAATTCAATTTAATCTTTTTGTACTTGTATGTATATAGATCTTAGTTTTTGCTGAAAAAGGAACATTTTTAGAATTCCTCATGGGATATATGTAGATATTAAAGTCATAAACATCCATTACATTTTTATTGGACTAGGTAATCTGATAAAATATATTTTGTTATGAAAGATAATAAATTATACGATGTTTTCTTTTACAACTTTGCTGTTATTTTCCTTTTCAAAAACGGACAGTCAAAGTTCTCCTCATTTATATAATATAAAAGATCTCGATATAATATATATAATGATGCAGTGGCACATACAGAAATTTTTCAACGGGGGTCGGGGGTCGAATGTTCACCATTCTTGTATCATGCTCGTTTGATTTTATCGATTTTCGGGAACAAAACACAGTAAAAAACTTATTTTTGAATAAATAATTAGCATTAATTAATAAAATTAATCATTAATAACAAGTAATTAATTAAATTTTACGTACTATATACATAGAATTATAATCAATCGAAAAAAAAGTAAGGGCTTGGGGGGGTCCGGTATCCCAGGACCCCCCTTGTGTGCGCCACTGTAATGATGTATTTTATGTCAAATTCTTCTTAATTGAAATTTTGACAAAACCATTTTGTTTGGTATTATAATCAGACATGAAGAAGGAAATTAAAATTAAAGTGCTACTTTCAAAATGCTATCAAAAACCATTGATCAATATGACTTTAAATTTGAACTGAATATACCTAAACAGGGGAAAACGGTATAGCATAAGCAAAAATTCCAAAATATACCAATAGATGGCACTGCAAGTGGCACAATGAAAGTGGTTTCGGCTGCAAGTAGCATAATAAAAGTAGATTCGGTTACAAGTGACATTTTGAACCCATTTACGACGGCTTTGGCATGAGTTGCACTTTTGAAACAACTGTACTGTTCAATGTGCATGATTGTTTTGGTTTTTATACAGAGAAAATGACTTCCAAATTATTCAACAATTGTGTCAGTGTTAGTGGAAAACCCCATTTACCGAGGCAAGATCGTACCACATTGGATGGAAAAATTCAGTTAAATTCTTCTTGGACCAAGTTAAATTCTCCTTGCATGAAAAGAAGCAATGAAAACACTTGCAAACAATCGCTATTCTTGCTCCAAATATGTTCAATAAGCTGTCCACAATTTCCCACTTCAAGTTGAAACAGATAAATAACAAAGTGAAGTGTCTCAGGGGTTACGTTGTGAATTTTTTGTGCGATCCGTATCTTAAAGTCAGCCAAATTTGTTTGCAATCGAGCATCTGAATACAACATTTTTAAAATAACCTTACAGTCAGTAGTCATAAAAAATGAGATTCTGGTGATCTTGAAGGCCAAGCTGTTGGAAAATGATGACTGACTATTCTACCATTTCGAAATGTGATTTAGCAGATGCATCACTGGATTTGCATTGTTCGCCAGAGCGCCATCTACTGATACATTTTGGAACAATTTTCTAATGCAATACCGTTTCCTCCTTCTTCAAGTATATTCAGTTTATCCCGGCAGTATATTGCGACTGAGTGGCATAATTGATTTGTCGCTGGCTTTCTGTACCTAAGGTTACGGATTCGACCCCGGCCCAAGTCGACGGATTTTCTTGATGCAGAAAATCGACAGCGGCCATGTCGTATGATTATACGGCATGAAAATATCCCTTGAATGTCCATTTGGCTTAGATGCTCTCAGCAAAATTATATTCCTAAGTGCAAATTTCGCATCGGCAGAGCTCAGGTGCTTCCCTTTGGAGAAGAAACTGGGCGTCAAAATTATTTGCGGTTATTGGTATCGCTTAAGTGGTTCCGCACTAAAAGCGATACCAGCTCCTGGGGAATGTGCTAGGTCTTAAAAGGTAGAAATACCAATATGCAGCCCCATTACAGAAAACAAATTTTTAATTAGAATCCATTCCGAAATGTTATTCTATTTTACAGCATTTTTAAAGTGGATCTTTAATTGCAGTCCTTTTGAACACTTGAATACATTTAAATTTGGCGTACGTTATTAAGTCTTAGGAGAGTAAATAGCAAAATTAAAATTAAATAAATTTATATTACATACACACATATTGCAGACTTTAAGTCCAAGCATATTTTTATTTCTCAAAGAGATTTTTTTAGTTTTCTTAAAATTATTTTCTAATTTCAAAAGCTATTCATTTCATAAACTTTTAAATACACACACTCGTAATATATAGGTAGTAATTTATTCAATAATTCTGTTGCTACAAGTAATTAATGTTCGTTGTTAAACTGTATCAGGAACAAGCATTTAGCGAAATTACTGGAATGTAAACGATTCAGAAATATGCTAATTAACCGTATTACATCTTTAGTTTATAACCTGAATTATATCAAGTACTTAACCGAACTCTTACGTTACTTTTTCCTCATTCGAAATTAGATAATCAGCTTAGCAATCAGTGAATCATTAGGAGACTAAAACCGGATGAAAGATAATTAAGCTTCTTAATGTTTGTCCTCATTAAGAACAAACGTATTTATAGTATAAGTTACAGGCTTTTATGAAAAAAAAATATATATTGTATTCCTTTGTTTTAGTGCATCCGAAATTCGATTATAACAGTGATAGAAATACAAGAATATATATTTGCTATCAAAGGAAGAAAAATAGTTTGTGAACTTAATATAATACTTTTCATATAAGTTTCTATGTTACAAAGTATCCCTAATCTTCGATAATGCAACCGCAAGAAAGTTTTAATTTTTGAAATCATTTTAATTCATTTCTTTTTTTTAATGATTTTATTCCGATATCATTACTATAGATTGATTCCTATAATTAATGTCACCAACTTTAAAAGTATATAACTATTTATGGTAAATTTTATTGCTTTATTACCAGTTTTATTTAAAAAAGAAGAATCGCTTAAATTACCAATCTAACTATTTTTTGTGAGAGTAAATTATGGCTAGGAAAATAGGTCCTCAAACCCGAAACAAAATTTTTAAGACTTTTGTAGAACAGTTTCTCAAATTATGATAAAAAATGATATATGAAAAAGGCATTTAAAAATCAGAAAAGACGTTTTTTCTAATAAATTACGATCTGAACTTCGAAAATTAAAATTCGGCAGCTAATCATAAGAATCAAGGGAAAGAAATGTGGTAGTAAGAAAGTTCTTTGTGAAATAGAGAAAGAAAAGTTAAAAATTGCTGTAGAAAATCATCTACGTCAAAGAACTTTAGCAAAGAATCTACAGATAATGCAATTGATAATTTGTCGTTAGACATAGAAAATTGCCTATAAAAAAGTGAATAAATCAGTCTGTCATGAAATGTTTGCAAAGACCGTAAAAAAGGAAGAAGTCGTACATGTGCCTTCTGTATTTAATGTTACACAAAGACAGATACAAAACATGCATAACTTGTGGTAAATCACTGTTTCATTGGTCATCCACATCTGGCAAGGCGAAGATACAGTACATTTCACGCAAAGACGCAGCTGCTTTACAAAAGGCAAGTTCTGGCAGGAGTTATGATATGGATTGGAATGTCTTTTCAAGACTTAACAAATCCAATTTTTGTAAAACCAAAGCCAAAAATTGATGCTAAATACTATCAGAATTAAGTTATAAAGTCGATGATCAAAGAAAGTAAACGTCTTCATCCTCAAGGAGACTTTCAAGGAGACTTCAAGGAGATTCTGCCCAAGTCATACAGCAAAATTAAATACAAAATGGCAGAAAGATAAAAATATAAATTTTTTTCATCCTGCAGAATGGCTATCATCATCCCCAGACTGCACTACTTGCAATTATTTTTATGGAATACTTAAAAAAACAATTAAATAGACTTAAAGTAAGAAACCTCCAAGGGCTTCAAAAAGCGATCAAAGAGAATGTTGGTGAAAGACCCCCCAAAATAGTCACAAACTTTTTTTGGCTCGTCCTAAGGATTTACGTAAAATGTACAATGCTAAAGAAAACCCCATTAAATATTTCATGTAAATTACTTACTTAGAAAAAAATTATGATGGGGCCTAAAATTGGTCACATGGTTCCTGAATGAATCTGTACTTCTTTCAGCATTACCCCGGAGTTCATTTCCTGAAGTTATTTATGTAAATACGACAAAAAGTGAAGTGAATTATGTCATCTAGTTTTGTATTATTGCATGGTTGATCATTTTTCAAACGCAAGGGTTTACGCAATTACCGGACTGGCTTAAATCGTAAATTATTATGGAACTTTCAAATACCGTAAAATCCGGCGTATAACGCGCACTTTTAACCCCAAAAAATAAGATGGAAATGTAAGGGTGCGTGTTATAACGCCGGGATAAAAATGGTAGCTTTTAAAATACCAAAAGAGATAAACATAAAAAAAAATTACTGCTAATTGTATCTCGATATACTTTTTATTTAAAAGAAATGACTTGCTTTATGAACCAAAATAGATGAAGTATACTATTTTTTCAAAAAAATTGGAATAATACCTCGAGTTAATGACTTCAAAACATAAGAGCAATGTATACTAATATCTCAGGTTTCTTCGTAGAAAAGGGGGTACGCGTTATACACCGTATTTTAAAGTAATTACAACGGATTTTCATCTAACAGGAAGCAAATAACCCACTGTTATGAATAAGAATAAGAATCGATTTATAATTAGAATCTAGGAATAGAATTAGAATCAATCATGTTAATTGTGAATGGCGAATGTATTTTGACTTAACGCGATTTTCCTTCCATGCTGGGCACCCTAAACATTTCCTATACAAGCTTGAGGAAATAAATATGCATTAAGATGAGTCATTCAGAAACACGCATAACTTGTCAAACTATATATTTTGCAAATACACACGCACACCGTTACATATAGAAAAACATTGTACAACACAATCACAAAAAAAGCGATGCTTCCATCACACACGAATACGAATAGAATCCCATTTCCCACCAACCACAAAAAGTTCTAGAATGAAGAAAAGTTCAGTTCGTGGCGCCATCTCTGGACGGCGAAAGGAGACAGCTGTTCTCAACACCCACACACATAAATCTACAACAGTACATTATTAAACACCGTCATCACAACTTCTCATAACGCAAAAGAAACACATTTGCTGTTAAAAGTTTGACTCCAATGTCGTTTCTGTGCATCATCCTAACAGAGACTTGAAATGATCTTTTAGAGAACAGTGGCTGAAACTGAGATCGGCAGCTATCTCGATATTTTACTATATTTTCAATAACTATTTCTCATTTTGATTAGTTAATTCCAAGAACAGAATAACCCCATTCAAATGAAGAAAGGAGAGAGAGAGCTTGATAGTTGTTCTCATTCAGATAAATCTGTTTATTAACTCGCAACGTGTGTGAGGGAGGCATATCAAAAGTAAACCTCTATTCGAAACTCTAACTAACTCTCCTTCTGAAAGTTGGAACCAACCAGGCACAGACATAAAAAAAAACCCTCAATGACTGGCCCGAATAAGGATTCTTTCGTCTCAGTTGTCTAAGGCCATGCTTCTCAAACTTTCAATATTTGCGACTCAATATTCATTCATAATTTTCATTGCGCCCCCTCCATACAATAAAAATGCATTGAATTCAATAATACTATACTTTGACGCTAAAGCTGCAATACGACTTTAAACTCTTAAATGCAACTGGCATATATAAACGTCTCACTCAGCAAAAGCATTAATTGCCCGGACGTATATATACGTCTTTCAGAAATATGATCGTTTCTGTGGACTGCAATTCATAAAATTAATCAGAAGGCTTTGGAGTGCAAAAAAAAGTCCGTGACAGTGTTTGCAAAAGATTTACTTATTTCAGAGGATTTCCTTACTTATTCTTTTTCATCCCCCCCTTCAAAACATCACATACACAGGCGTACGTGGAAAACGGTGGCATTGTAGAGCGAATTGTGTTACTTTTAATCAGCAGTTAAAGGGTTAATAATAAACAGTACAAACTATTAAGATAAGTGTTAAGATATTTTTTGTATGTAATTTTATATATGCCAAGCCCATAGAGTCATTGGTAATTATCAAAATTGTTCTGAATTAATCTCTGTAAGTTAATTATAAAAAATACATCATGCAGTACTGATACATTTATAAGTGTATTATATCAGTGTAAATGTGTATTTTATTTTTATTATGTCAGAAAGTTTTAGTTTGTTTACTTTCAGTAAATTAATAATTGTTTAATAATAATCTTTTGTTTTCGAATTTTCAATATGCTCGCGCCCCCCTCGTAGAGTTATCCCGCCCCCCCTAGGTTGGCGCGCAATACAGTTTGAGAAACGCTGGTCTAAGTCATGTACGGCGAAGCTGTGGACTGGTAGACCAATGGATCAAATAAACACCCCTGGCAAGGTCAACAATTGTCGCCAAAGGGGTGACCCAGGAATCAAACACTAGATGGAAGCACAGCCTAAAGATACTGGTTGATTACACATTCATTCCATAGAAAGTCTAAGACAAGGGTGTGAAACTCAAAAGCCAATTTGAGCCAAGTAAACAAGGTTGAACTTGAAGCGGTCCGCAAAAAAAATCAATATTCATAAAAACGTAGGTCTATTTCGAATAATACATTACAGTAAACTTATATAAAAAAAACAAGAAAATTTAATGTTTACGTCCTGACACTTGACATCGCTTTTCTGTTACAATATTTTCTATTTCAGAAGAGATTTTGATATTCAATTATGTTATTGTGTGCTGATATACTGGCCGGGCTGCAAAAATGCTCGCTGGGGGCACCACTGAATTATGACATTCCAAATAAATCACGACTAGTGATTCAAAACGACAACGTTGCATGCGTCAACTAGACCTATTATCTCAACAAGAGATTTTCCACAATATATTCTTCAATCTTATCTAAAAATGGTTGTACACAGACGTAGTTGAAAAGTTATTGCAACAATCTTTGTTATAAATATTATTTAATCTTCGGAATAAATTAAACAAGAAATATGTTTATATGTTTATTCCATTTATTCACATACATTTAGTAGTTTTATATTTATTAATAAATCCCTGTAGATTCTTTCACGTAAATCGCTACCCACTACAAATAAAAACGTCCTGTATGCCAACTACCAATCTTTTGAGGTACATAAAGCATTCAGGCTAACAATCGGATACAATAACGCAAAGTATTCGGGTTAACAATCAGATACAAAAATGCAAAGCATTAGGGTTAACATTCGGATATAATAATGCAAAACATTCGAGTTAACATGATATATAAGATACAGGTATTATCTTGGCAGTTTCTTTGGCGACTGATTCAGTTGGTCTCTAAATTAGTTTGCTCATTCCTCAAACCGGAAAAGACATTAAAAAAACAGAAACTAAAAGAGTTTCTCAATAAGTCTTGTGAAAGTACACCAATCTCATTAGGCTCAATAATGTAAAGTGTTCGAATTAACATAAAATATAAGATGCAAGTTGGCAACTTTGGAAATTCTTTTGATAACTGTTACCATAGATCTCCAAAATGTTTGAATAGTTTTCAAATAATGGACAAAATGATTACAAAACTGAAATTACAAAGGTGGCCCAAAAGTCCTTTATGAAAATTTACTAATCTCATGAGGTACAATAATGTAAAACACAAAGGTTAATACAAAGTATACAATGCAGGCTGGTGATTTTGGCGACTGTTATAATACTTATTTTGATAGCTTCCAAAAAGGTGGGAGAAGTTGGAAAAAATGAAAATACAAGGGTTGCACCAAAACAATTAGCGAATACAAAATCATCATCGATCTAAAAAAAATCCAAATCGGGCATGTGTCTCATACATTTTAACCAGCCTTCGAGTTTTATTTGCAGCTGCTTGAAGTTGAAGAATAATCAAGGCATTATTACTTATGGGTTATACGAATTATACAGAAATTCGAACTGTATTTAATGTCTTACACTACGGTTCGTTAGAAGTAACTGACATGTAAAATTTTACCACGCACTCCATATTCCCAGCAGGAACTATAAAAATTATAGAAACATTACAATACCTAAAAAATAATGGTCATTTTTTAAAAAAAATCATTGAGTCAAACTCAGTCGCAGTCAACTAACCAGTTAAAATTAAATTTAGTTGCAGTTTTCTGATTTATTTTAAACTTGTATAAACATTCTGCTTTGTCTTCATACCCCCCTTCTTTGTTAAAATTCATTTCAATATGACACTTGGAAAATATGTGGACCAAACGAATAATGAAGCCTTTTTTTCAAGTCAAATTAATTAATTACTTAAAAATTGAAATTTAATTCATTATTTTATATTCGAATATAAGATTATCGTAAAATTTGCTTTAATTATGTATCAGTTGCACGCTATTTCATAATTTAAAGTAGAATAAAAAGAATTCTAAAATTGTTCATCCTGTAAGTGTATATAGCCATTCACGATATATAATACTTGCCTAAAATGTTGTTAATTATTCTTTTAAATTATTCGCTTCCGAACATTTCTTAAATGGGAATAAAAATTGTCGTTTGTGAATAAATAATAATTATTTAATCACAAATGTTTATGTTTCATAATTATTATTTAATCACAAATGTTTATATCAATTTAATGTTTATTTATAATCTGGTTTTTGCAATTACTTCATTGAATTTTAAGAAAGTATTGCATATTTTACAATGGTATTAAACTAATTATTTCACAATCATTGTACTTTTTTACTTTTTTATTGGACTTACATTTACTAACCTTGATGTTTTTTAGCACTGCAAAATACCAAGGTGACTCAATATACTATGATATTCGACATTTGGAAACCTTTGACGGTGATTCGAGTATTTTTGTCTTCAATTAACTGATAAAATAGATGCCTAGGTTGCTTAATGATCGTCCAACACCTGACGAAGTAATTCTTTTAAAACTTATTTTAAGAGCTATCTTGAGTTTTTTTTTTACTTTTAAACGCTATTGTAGTACTTTTTTGACATAGTTAATATCTTTCTAGAAATGCACAATGATTAGTTTTAATATGTTCTTATACATTTATTATGAATAAATTTATGTAATTATGTTATTGGATTACGTAATTCATTTTCAACCAGTTTTATTGATGTAGATACTTACATCGATTCCTTCTGTATTTAAATTCTCTTTGTAATTTATATTTTTAGACCTATATCTTGCGCTATTAAAATTTTTAAAATAAAATTACATATATAATATTTTATACATAAACACAAACCAACAATATTGTGAAAGTAGTTTTCTTTAAACTTTATTTTAAATAACATTTTATTCGTTACAGTTCAAAAACCAATAAAACTTCTATAATTTATAAACACTGGGTATTTTTTCGATTTTTATTGCAAGTATAATAAACAAAATCAGATATTTCTGTTCGATATTAAAATAGAAATATTGCCGCACGCATAATTTGCTACAAGTCCCGATAGCCGAGTTGGCAGAGCGTTGGACTGAACTTCCTCAGGTCTCGGGTTCGAATCCCGGCCCCGGCAGATTTATCCAAAGACTGGAATTTTGTTTCCGTTTTTAATGTATTATTTCTCTAGGTTCTAGATGAATCCAGATCTTTCTTTAGAGTGCATACTGGGTATTTCTCGAATATTCCGAAGTGTATAAAAGCAGAGTTCATCGCCAGTTGAGCATGTTCTCAGTCCAGTGTTGTATCGAGCTCCAAGCGTTAGAATAAATCTAATTGTTTGTTTAATTGAACTGTGTACTTCTTTCGAACTCCGTGACAAGTTTGGTGGAGGCGCGGGGTAACAATTACGTCAAACGTGGATAATAGTGACAACCTTCGCAGGAGCCTCCGGTTAAGAGGATTATCCCCCGAATTCGGACTGTTAAAAAAAATAGTAGGAAGAGGACAAAAATGCCGACCGAGCAAGAAGCCAAGCCCGCTGTAGTAACACCTTCGTTACAGCAATGGAGGAGCCCATCGACCTTCCGAGGAGCGCCTGGGGAAGACCCTCTCAAATGGCTTAAAGAGTACGATCGAGTAGCCAACTTTAACAAGTGGGATGATATGATGTGCCTGGCTAACGTTTATTTCTTTCTTGACGGAACTGCGAGACAGTGGTATGTCAACAACGAAGACGCCTTAGATTCCTGGGAAGCGTTTAAAAATGGACTAAGTGGACTTTTCGGTGACCGTCAAAAATATACCAGAAGGGCAGAAGAACAACTAAAATGCCGAGCCCAGCGTTCAGGCGAGAGTACACAGTCCTACATACAAAGTGTATTAGGACTTTGCCAAGAGGTAAATCCTCTGATGAAAGAAGACGAAAAAGTGTCACACCTAATGAAAGGTGTTGCTGAGGATATTTATCAGGCCCTGTTGACGAGAGAAATCAACGACACAGCAAGTTTTATCAAATGGTGCAACTATATCGAAGATATGAAGCAGAAGAGAGTTGGTCGACCGAGATTTGAAAGGCTTCCAAACGTCGTACCGGTTGCATCCCTGACGGATGAGACTGATTTGGTCTCTCTTATTCGCACAATCGTACGAGAAGAAGTCCATCGACTAGTTAACCAGACGCAAGAATCTTTGGACTCCGATCCCCAATCCTTAGAAGAGATCGTTCAAGACGAAGTTGAAAGGGTTTTGGCCCCAGTGTCAACAAAACCTACAGAAACTAGACCACGACCAACATACGCCGCTGTAACCAGGAAATACAGAGCTCCTGTTCAGAAATTCCCACCTGAACCAAGAAAAACAGATGTGTGGAGAACGGCTGACAACAGACCTGTTTGTTTCCACTGCGGACGTCCTGGACATGTAATGCGCTACTGCCGAGAGAGAAAGGCTGTCTTTGACAACTCTCGAAACCGCCGACGGAACTTCGACGACGTTGGCACTGAAGAAGAAATACGTCGACCAAACTCTTCTCGCCGTTTTACGCCAAGTCCCACGAGAGGCCGATCCCCAATACGTCGTTACAGATCCCCGTCGCCATATCGCCGATCCAGTCAGTCGCCAGGCCGTAGGAGCGAGGAAAACTAAAGAAAGCGACCTTCCAAGGAGGTGAGGCCGCGTGTACTGAAATCCTCCGTCGACCGCCAAGATGACTGGTAACCAACTAGACGTAATAATAGATAAGAAGCCGATACGTGCTCTAGTAGATTCTGGGGCATCGTTTTCTGTCATATCCGATAAGTATCGCCGATTTTTAAAGAAAGTTCTGTTTGCTGATGCCAAGAGCGTTATGCTGAAAGTTGCGGATGGAAATTTTGTTCGGCCGATAGGGAAATGTGTTTTACGTGTCCGTATAAACAATCGAGAACTGCCTTTTGAATTTATTGTTTTATCACATTGTAGCCATGACGTCATCCTAGGATGGGACTTTTTAGAGGCGTCTCAAGCCGTTATAGACTGTGGACAAAATGAACTTGTTCTAGAAGACATCTGTCGAGACTCCACAGCGCCTGACGCCTGGAATTTGTATGCCACCAGGGACTATACACTTAAGCCGCATTCTTTAACTAGAATAACAGTATCAGGATATCAAACCCGAGGAGACATAAATGTAGTTCTAGACGGCAGCAAACATTTGCTCTTCGAGAAAAATATTGCTACACCGTCCATGGTATCCACATATCGTAACGGAAAAAGTGATGTCTGGGTTACCAACCTGCAGTTCCGAAACCAAATCATCCCTAGAGGAATGTGCATAGGCCAAGCTGAACCACTAAATGAAGGGCATCTATGTGTTATTTCCGACACATCGGGTTGCTTGGATGACCAGCAAGAAACTTCGGAGTCACAGATGAATTGTTCGTTAATGATGTCATCCGAGTTAAGTGACGAACAGAGAAACAAGCTATCCGAACTACTCCGGAAATTTTCTGGGCTTTTCACGAAGACCGACAAGTCGACAGCCGCGAAGACGAATGTGAAACACAGGATTTTTACTGGTGACCATGCTCCAATCAACCAACGAGCCTACAGAGTCTCGCCGACTGAAAGACGCATCATTCATGAAGAGGTTCAGAAAATGCTTGATGAAGGTATCGTCCAACCCTCTGAAAGTCCTTGGTCATCACCCATTGTGCTTGTAAGAAAAAAAGACGGTAGTTGGCGTTTTTGCGTCGATTATCGCAAGCTGAATAGCGTCACGAAAAAAGACGTTTATCCTCTGCCTCGTATTGACGATACGCTCGACTGTCTGAAAGGTGCCATGTTCTTTTCTTCCATGGATCTCCGATCTGGTTATTGGCAAATAGAAATAGACGAAGCGGATCGTGAAAAGACGGCATTTATTACCCCCGAAGGCTTATACGAGTTTAAAGTCATGCCGTTTGGTCTCTGTAATGCACCTGCGACCTTCGAGAGAATGATGGACAATTTGCTACGCCATTTTAAATGGACTATGTGTCTTTGTTACCTAGATGACATAATAGTGTTCTCAGAAACTTTTGAAGACCATCTTATACGATTAAGACTTGTTCTAAAATGTCTTCAGGAAGCTGGTCTTAAATTAAATTCAAAGAAGTGTCTTTTTGCTGCCCAAGAAGTAAAGATTCTAGGCCATCTTGTATCTAGTAATGGCGTTCGTCCCGATCCCGACAAAATAAAAGCCGTAAGAAATTTTCCCACTCCAAAGAATATACATGGCATACGAAGTTTTCTTGGCCTTTGTTCATACTTTAGAAGATTTATTAAAGGTTTCTGTTATCTCGCCGAACCTTTGCAGTCGTTGCTGAAAAGTGGCGTGGAGTTTCATTGGGGTCCTGAAGAGGTGGAAGCATTTAACAGTCTTAAGAAAGCACTTACTTCGGATCCAGTATTGGGGATGTACGACGAAAGAGCTTCTACAGAAATCCATACTGATGCAAGCGGGTACGGTATCGGAGCTGTCCTAGTACAAATTCAGAATAATGTCGAGAAAGTTATAGCATACGCTTCTAGAACTCTGACAAAGCCGAAAAGAATTATTCCACCACAGAAAGGGAATGTCTTGCCATCGTATGGGCTACCAACAAATTTCGGCCGTACATATTCGGAAAACACTTTACTGTTGTAACTGACCATCATTCCTTGTGCTGGCTCATGAATTTAAAGGATCCTTCAGGAAGGCTCGCCAGATGGGCCCTACGACTTCAAGAGCATGATTTTGACGTAAAATATAAAACCGGTAAGAAGCATAGTGACGCCGACGCTCTTTCGAGAAATCCAGTGGAAGAGGAAACGGAAACATCAGACAAATTTTTAGCAGTCACGACGAGTATGAACCTTGCGATGGAACAGAAAAAGGATCAAGACCTTGCGAAATTAAAACTTTTGAGCAACTCATCCAAAACCGAAGAATTCAGATTTATCGACGGTATCCTTTGCAGGAAGAATTTTGATCCAGATGGAAAGTTGTGGTTGCCAGTCATTCCTAAACATCTACGAGCAGACATACTAAGGCACTTTCATGACGCCCCCACCGCAGGACACCTTGGTTTCGCGAAAACTTATGACAGGATACGCAAGAGATTTTACTGGCCGGGAATGTACCGAAATGTCGTTCGGTATGTCATGCATTGTCGGGAGTGCCAAAGGAGAAAGTCCGTTCCTCAACGACCACCTGGACGTTTAGTTCCCATCCCTCCAGCTATAGCTCCTTTCCATCGCATTGAATTGATCTCCTTGGGAGATTTCCAAAGTCTGCTCATGGAAACAAATGGATAATAGTCTGCACGGATTACTCAACACGATATGCAATAACAAAAGCCTTGCCGACAGCCGAAGTCGACGAAATAGCGAAGTTCTTACTTGAAGAAATTGTCCTCAGGCATGGAGCTCCTCGAGTAATTATCACAGATCGTGGAGCCGTCTTTCGATCCAGACTTGTTTCCTCTCGTCGACTTGTGTAACATTGATCATCGTTTCACAACGGCGTATCATCCCCAAACAAATGGACTGACGGAGCGCTTCAATAAGACCTTGGCCGACATGTTGTCAATGTATGTGGATGTAGAGCAGAAAAATTGGGATGAAATTCTACCATTTGTAACCTTCGCTTATAATACCGCTAAACAAGAGACCACAGGTTTTACGCCGTTCTATTTACTTCATGGTCGTGAAGCGGAAACGACACTAGATGCAATGCTACCATTCTGTCCTAACGATTTTGATGACAATAACATCACCAAGATAGCAGCCAGAGCCGAAGAATCACGACAGCTAGCCCGAGTGCACACTCTGAGAGCTCAAGACAAAGATCGTCGACGTTACGATTCCAAACACCAAATGGTATCTTACGCTCACGGAGATCTCGTATGGGTTTATACTCCAGTGAGAAAGTCGGTCTCTCCGAAAACTCTTAAGAAGGTATTTCGGACCGTATCAGGTGCTACGCCGTTTATCAGCCGTGACTTACGAAGTACAAGATTTTGATCCTGCTTCACGAAAAAGAAAACTAAGAGAAGTTGTCCATGTACTGCGTATGAAACCGTACCATGATCCCGCCGAGCAAATCGAAACCGAGGATATTCCTCCCAAAGAATCATACAAAGGACCCATCACTCGTTCCAGAATAAAGACCCTTGAACAAAATGACAGCGGGGCGCTGTCTTCTTTTTTCGAGGGGAGCAATGCCGCACGCATAATTTGCTACAAGTCCCGATAGCCGAGTTGGCAGAGCGTTGGACTGAACTTCCTCAGGTCTCGGGTTCGAATCCCGGCCCCGGCAGATTTATCCAAAGACTGGAATTTTGTTTCCGTTTTTAATGTATTATTTCTCTAGGTTCTAGATGAATCCAGATCTTTCTTTAGAGTGCATACTGGGTATTTCTCGAATATTCCGAAGTGTATAAAAGCAGAGTTCATCGCCAGTTGAGCATGTTCTCAGTCCAGTGTTGTATCGAGCTCCAAGCGTTAGAATAAATCTAATTGTTTGTTTAATTGAACTGTGTACTTCTTTCGAACTCCGTGACAAGTTTGGTGGAGGCGCGGGGTAACAATTACGTCAAACGTGGATAATAGTGACAACCTTCGCAGGAGCCTCCGGTTAAGAGGATTATCCCCGAATTCGGACTGTTAAAAAAATAGTAGGAAGAGGACAAAAATGCCGACCGAGCAAGAAGCCAAGCCCGCTGTAGTAACACCTTCGTTACAGCAATGGAGGAGCCCATCGACCTTCCGAGGAGCGCCTGGGGAAGACCCTCTCAAATGGCTTAAAGAGTACGATCGAGTAGCCAACTTTAACAAGTGGGATGATATGATGTGCCTGGCTAACGTTTATTTCTTTCTTGACGGAACTGCGAGACAGTGGTATGTCAACAACGAAGACGCCTTAGATTCCTGGGAAGCGTTTAAAAATGGACTAAGTGGACTTTTCGGTGACCGTCAAAAATATACCAGAAGGGCAGAAGAACAACTAAAATGCCGAGCCCAGCGTTCAGGCGAGAGTACACAGTCCTACATACAAAGTGTATTAGGACTTTGCCAAGAGGTAAATCCTCTGATGAAAGAAGACGAAAAAGTGTCACACCTAATGAAAGGTGTTGCTGAGGATATTTATCAGGCCCTGTTGACGAGAGAAATCAACGACACAGCAAGTTTTATCAAATGGTGCAGTTATATCGAAGATATGAAGCAGAAGAGAGTTGGTCGACCGAGATTTGAAAGGCTTCCAAACGTCGTACCGGTTGCATCCCTGACGGATGAGACTGATTTGGTCTCTCTTATTCGCACAATCGTACGAGAAGAAGTCCATCGACTAGTTAACCAGACGCAAGAATCTTTGGACTCCGATCCCCAATCCTTAGAAGAGATCGTTCAAGACGAAGTTGAAAGGGTTTTGGCCCCAGTGTCAACAAAACCTACAGAAACTAGACCACGACCAACATACGCCGCTGTAACCAGGAAATACAGAGCTCCTGTTCAGAAATTCCCACCTGAACCAAGAAAAACAGATGTGTGGAGAACGGCTGACAACAGACCTGTTTGTTTCCACTGCGGACGTCCTGGACATGTAATGCGCTACTGCCGAGAGAGAAAGGCTGTCTTTGACAACTCTCGAAACCGCCGACGGAACTTCGACGACGTTGGCACTGAAGAAGAAATACGTCGACCAAACTCTTCTCGCCGTTTTACGCCAAGTCCCACGAGAGGCCGATCCCCAATACGTCGTTACAGATCCCCGTCGCCATATCGCCGATCCAGTCAGTCGCCAGGCCGTAGGAGCGAGGAAAACTAAAGAAAGCGACCTTCCAAGGAGGTGAGGCCGCGTGTACTGGAAATCCTCCGTCGACCGCCAAGATGACTGGTAACCAACTAGACGTAATAATAGATAAGAAGCCGATACGTGCTCTAGTAGATTCTGGGGCATCGTTTTCTGTCATATCCGATAAGTATCGCCGATTTTTAAAGAAAGTTCTGTTTGCTGATGCCAAGAGCGTTATGCTGAAAGTTGCGGATGGAAATTTTGTTCGGCCGATAGGGAAATGTGTTTTACGTGTCCGTATAAACAATCGAGAACTGCCTTTTGAATTTATTGTTTTATCACATTGTAGCCATGACGTCATCCTAGGATGGGACTTTTTAGAGGCGTCTCAAGCCGTTATAGACTGTGGACAAAATGAACTTGTTCTAGAAGACATCTGTCGAGACTCCACAGCGCCTGACGCCTGGAATTTGTATGCCACCAGGGACTATACACTTAAGCCGCATTCTTTAACTAGAATAACAGTATCAGGATATCAAACCCGAGGAGACATAAATGTAGTTCTAGACGGCAGCAAACATTTGCTCTTCGAGAAAAATATTGCTACACCGTCCATGGTATCCACATATCGTAACGGAAAAAGTGATGTCTGGGTTACCAACCTGCAGTTCCGAAACCAAATCATCCCTAGAGGAATGTGCATAGGCCAAGCTGAACCACTAAATGAAGGGCATCTATGTGTTATTTCCGACACATCGGGTTGCTTGGATGACCAGCAAGAAACTTCGGAGTCACAGATGAATTGTTCGTTAATGATGTCATCCGAGTTAAGTGACGAACAGAGAAACAAGCTATCCGAACTACTCCGGAAATTTTCTGGGCTTTTCACGAAGACCGACAAGTCGACAGCCGCGAAGACGAATGTGAAACACAGGATTTTTACTGGTGACCATGCTCCAATCAACCAACGAGCCTACAGAGTCTCGCCGACTGAAAGACGCATCATTCATGAAGAGGTTCAGAAAATGCTTGATGAAGGTATCGTCCAACCCTCTGAAAGTCCTTGGTCATCACCCATTGTGCTTGTAAGAAAAAAGACGGTAGTTGGCGTTTTTGCGTCGATTATCGCAAGCTGAATAGCGTCACGAAAAAGACGTTTATCCTCTGCCTCGTATTGACGATACGCTCGACTGTCTGAAAGGTGCCATGTTCTTTTCTTCCATGGATCTCCGATCTGGTTATTGGCAAATAGAAATAGACGAAGCGGATCGTGAAAAGACGGCATTTATTACCCCCGAAGGCTTATACGAGTTTAAAGTCATGCCGTTTGGTCTCTGTAATGCACCTGCGACCTTCGAGAGAATGATGGACAATTTGCTACGCCATTTTAAATGGACTATGTGTCTTTGTTACCTAGATGACATAATAGTGTTCTCAGAAACTTTTGAAGACCATCTTATACGATTAAGACTTGTTCTAAAATGTCTTCAGGAAGCTGGTCTTAAATTAAATTCAAAGAAGTGTCTTTTGCTGCCCAAGAAGTAAAGATTCTAGGCCATCTTGTATCTAGTAATGGCGTTCGTCCCGATCCCGACAAAATAAAAGCCGTAAGAAATTTTCCCACTCCAAAGAATATACATGGCATACGAAGTTTTCTTGGCCTTTGTTCATACTTTAGAAGATTTATTAAAGGTTTCTGTTATCTCGCCGAACCTTTGCAGTCGTTGCTGAAAAGTGGCGTGGAGTTTCATTGGGGTCCTGAAGAGGTGGAAGCATTTAACAGTCTTAAGAAAGCACTTACTTCGGATCCAGTATTGGGGATGTACGACGAAAGAGCTTCTACAGAAATCCATACTGATGCAAGCGGGTACGGTATCGGAGCTGTCCTAGTACAAATTCAGAATAATGTCGAGAAAGTTATAGCATACGCTTCTAGAACTCTGACAAAAGCCGAAAAGAATTATTCCACCACAGAAAGGGAATGTCTTGCCATCGTATGGGCTACCAACAAATTTCGGCCGTACATATTCGGAAAACACTTTACTGTTGTAACTGACCATCATTCCTTGTGCTGGCTCATGAATTTAAAGGATCCTTCAGGAAGGCTCGCCAGATGGGCCCTACGACTTCAAGAGCATGATTTTGACGTAAAATATAAAACCGGTAAGAAGCATAGTGACGCCGACGCTCTTTCGAGAAATCCAGTGGAAGAGGAAACGGAAACATCAGACAAATTTTTAGCAGTCACGACGAGTATGAACCTTGCGATGGAACAGAAAAAGGATCAAGACCTTGCGAAATTAAAACTTTTGAGCAACTCATCCAAAACCGAAGAATTCAGATTTATCGACGGTATCCTTTGCAGGAAGAATTTTGATCCAGATGGAAAGTTGTGGTTGCCAGTCATTCCTAAACATCTACGAGCAGACATACTAAGGCACTTTCATGACGCCCCCACCGCAGGACACCTTGGTTTCGCGAAAACTTATGACAGGATACGCAAGAGATTTTACTGGCCGGGAATGTACCGAAATGTCGTTCGGTATGTCATGCATTGTCGGGAGTGCCAAAGGAGAAAGTCCGTTCCTCAACGACCACCTGGACGTTTAGTTCCCATCCCTCCAGCTATAGCTCCTTTCCATCGCATTGGAATTGATCTCCTTGGGAGATTTCCAAAGTCTGCTCATGGAAACAAATGGATAATAGTCTGCACGGATTACTCAACACGATATGCAATAACAAAAGCCTTGCCGACAGCCGAAGTCGACGAAATAGCGAAGTTCTTACTTGAAGAAATTGTCCTCAGGCATGGAGCTCCTCGAGTAATTATCACAGATCGTGGAGCCGTCTTTCGATCCAGACTTGTTTCCTCTCTCGTCGACTTGTGTAACATTGATCATCGTTTCACAACGGCGTATCATCCCCAAACAAATGGACTGACGGAGCGCTTCAATAAGACCTTGGCCGACATGTTGTCAATGTATGTGGATGTAGAGCAGAAAAATTGGGATGAAATTCTACCATTTGTAACCTTCGCTTATAATACCGCTAAACAAGAGACCACAGGTTTTACGCCGTTCTATTTACTTCATGGTCGTGAAGCGGAAACGACACTAGATGCAATGCTACCATTCTGTCCTAACGATTTTGATGACAATAACATCACCAAGATAGCAGCCAGAGCCGAAGAATCACGACAGCTAGCCCGAGTGCACACTCTGAGAGCTCAAGACAAAGATCGTCGACGTTACGATTCCAAACACCAAATGGTATCTTACGCTCACGGAGATCTCGTATGGGTTTATACTCCAGTGAGAAAAGTCGGTCTCTCCGAAAAACTCTTAAGAAGGTATTTCGGACCGTATCAGGTGCTACGCCGTTTATCAGCCGTGACTTACGAAGTACAAGATTTTGATCCTGCTTCACGAAAAAGAAAACTAAGAGAAGTTGTCCATGTACTGCGTATGAAACCGTACCATGATCCCGCCGAGCAAATCGAAACCGAGGATATTCCTCCCAAAGAATCATACAAAGGACCCATCACTCGTTCCAGAATAAAGACCCTTGAACAAAATGACAGCGGGCGCTGTCTTCTTTTTCGAGGGAGCAATGCCGCACGCATAATTTGCTACAAGTCCCGATAGCCGAGTTGGCAGAGCGTTGGACTGAACTTCCTCAGGTCTCGGGTTCGAATCCCGGCCCCGGCAGATTTATCCAAAGACTGGAATTTTGTTTCCGTTTTTAATGTATTATTTCTCTAGGTTCTAGATGAATCCAGATCTTTCTTTAGAGTGCATACTGGGTATTTCTCGAATATTCCGAAGTGTATAAAAGCAGAGTTCATCGCCAGTTGAGCATGTTCTTAGTCCAGTGTTGTATCGAGCTCCAAGCGTTAGAATAAATCTAATTGTTTGTTTAATTGAACTGTGTACTTCTTTCGAACTCCGTGACAATATATATACAGATTTCATCGAATAAAGATCATTTTTTTAAAATTAAGACTGGTTCTGGCTCCAAACATGTCATATATATATATATATATATATATATATATATATATATATATATATATATATATATATATATATATATATATATATATATATACTCAGGAACATTGAAAATAGCGACCCAAGAAAAAAGTACCGGATTGAAATGAAATTTAATACACATGACACAGATTAGAGATTCACTTGATCTCAAAAACAAGACAATTAAACGAATAAAGGGTGTGCAACGACACAAAGACTGGGCAACTTCAATAGCGCGTTGGACCACCTCCAGCTGCAAAACATACCGCCACACGGTCCGGCATTGAGTTGATTAGACACCTTATGTTGTCCTGAGGCAGATGGGCCCAAAAATCTTGAACAGCCAACTCTAAATCATGTACAGAGTGACAGGATGGCATCTGCCGTTTTAGATGTTCCCCCACGTGCTCTACAGGGGACAAATCGAGGGAGCGGGCCGGCCATGGAAGAGTCTGAAAAGGACGTAGGAAGTCTTGAGCAACTCTTGCTGTATGCGGACGAGCATTATCTTGCTGGAAAATTGCCCCTTGGAGACCATTTAGGAAAGGTCTTACATGGGGTCGAAGAATATCATTAACGTAACGTTGGACCGTTAAGGTTCCCCGCATCACAATTAAAGTGGACTGGCTATCATAGGCTATGGCCCCCCAGACCATTACACCAGCCGTGCGGGCAGTGTGACGTAGAACAGTGTGGGTGAATTTTATCGCTCACCAGGGCGCCTCCACACCCGTACACGGTTATCATCTGTCCCCTCCCAAAAAAACCGGGATTCATCACTAAACACAACCTTTTGCCAATCTGTGACATTCCACATTGATCTGGCTTGGCACCACTGTAGACGCAGTTGCCGATGTTCCGGTGTTAAAGAGAGTGCACGAAAAGGGCGCTTGGATTTAAGATCTGCCTCTGCAAGGTGTCTTCAAATTGTTTGTGGAACAATTGCTACACCTACGTCTGCTCGTATCGTTGAACGAGTCACTGTGGGGTCCAAAAGTGCTTGCCGCACGATCCTTCGATCCTCTCTCCTCGTGGTCTTCCTGGTCGCTCCAGACCCGGCTTTCCGCGCGTGGGTACCTTCTCTTGTCCACTGCTCCCAACAATTTCTAACGGCACACTCCGAACGATCCACCGGACTAGCAACACGGCGCGTCGACCAACCTGCAGTTTTCATACCAATGATCAGGCCTCTCTCAAACTCGCTTAACTGTGAGAAATGTCTTCTAGCACGTTTAACTGGCATGCTTCGCTTACCAAAGTCTTCCTACCATCGGCGGGTAATCGTCACGTTTATGAATCTTCTAATTTACGCTGGCTTACATATCACCCTCTTCCTGATTGTAACGCCACCTCGGCGTGTATGAGCATGCGTATTGGAACAAAATTTGGATCATTTGCACATCACATTACGCTGTACTTATTTGCAAAGTTTCACGATGGTACATAGCTTCCTTCTTGGGTCGCTATTTTCAAAGTTCCTGAGTGTATATAGCCAGAAATAGCCAATCTGTACAAGTTCTGGCGCTGAGAGGCAGAGAAAAAAATAACGCCAAAATGAAAACTAATTGTTTTACCACTTACGCCAGATGTGAGTACCTCTGATTTTATGAGCGTTGAAAGTTAATGCTGACATAGAGGGCTATTAAATATAATGATCTGAAATCAGAAATGTTTAGTGGTTAGGCCATATGTTTTGGAGAAATAATTGGGTGATTAATTTATACTTGTAGATGTAATTAAAAATAAAAGTTAAGTGCTATACAGGAATTTATTTTTAAATCTAATTTAATTATTCTTACATATATTTATTTATTTATATAAATTTAAAAATGTTCAAGGAATATTGAAAAGAGACATTATTATTTTTCTATGAGTAGCATAAAGTTTTGTAAAAAATTTTCATTTATAGCTTTAGTATTTCAAACAACTAAAGGCTTGGATTTTTTTATTTTCCTAATAATTTTTACTAATTTAAATGGATTTAAAAAATTACAAGAACATTAATAACTCTTAAAATTCATTTTAAAGTACATAATAAAAAGCTTAACTAACTTTTTATCGGTAAGATTTGGTGCAAATATGCAAATTCTTCCTGTCAATTTTTATTTCTATTTGAAAATTTAAGGTATAATAATAATTATTCTCTCTTTATATAATAAAAAAAAACGTTTTCTTGATGATGTAACAAATTTAATTTTTTAATCTCACACACGAGAACAATAATAATAAGGTAGTATTTACAGTACAATATTATGGTAACAAACTAGCAATAAGGCGCAATTTTCAGTTCATTTAACCACTTCAAGCTCTAAGATTAACACATGTCATCATCAATGTGAGTCTTAAAATTGAAGAAGCTCTTTTGTATTATTTATGATCGAACAAAGCCCAATTTAAGAAAAAATATTCAGAAGAATCTACTGCAGTGTGAAATTTTATCAGGAAATAATAAAGAGGAAATTGTATGTATACCAAGGATCATACTGGACACTCGAAGGGACTTGGATATGCCATTCGTACTGAAACGCGCGCAAATTCATGTAAGGTTGGCATTTGCCCTGTCCACTAATAAATCGCAGAGACAGAGTTCTGAAATGTGGGTTTACGTGTAACATAGAATTATAAACAATTAGGGATTGCAAAACCGGTATACCGGGATACCAATACAGGTATTTTGAGCCATTTGTACAATTTTGTGCTACTGGTATTCACAAGTTTAACTATCGGTTTATCGGTATTTACTAGAAACTTTTTAAATTTTCATCATTATATGTTCAGGGATCGCTAACATAGCAAAATAGTATACGTTTCTGTGTCTCCATTAACTGGCGAAATTAATTGATATAAAGTTGCACTGTACAATCAAGAGAAGTGATAAAATATGTGAATCATCCAAGGAGATGGACCAGAACTATCCCATAACAGCTCAGAGCGATACTGCACACACGCAGGATTCATAGTCTGATATTCGTAATTGTAAAAACAAAGTTGTAGTTGTGAACAAAGTGCGTAATATTTCGATATTTTTAAAATTGCTGTGTTCGTTATTCACATTGTATTTGCATAGCATACTTTAGGGTTCAAAATATTTTTCAGATTCATTATATATATACTCATAAATAAGAACCCATAGTAATGAATAAGAATAACTTTAAAGGACATAAAAAGTCAGTTGGTACTAATTTGGTTTAGTTTCATTATTTATCTGACGAAAAGAATATGATGGCGCAGTGTAAATAAGATATTCCTTTTCTTTTTCGTGGTTCTCTCTCTCTCTCTCTCTCTCTTTATATATACTGTTATAATTTATAAGTTACAAATTATTTTGTGATATTTACACTCTAATAAAACTGGCAAATGAAACAAAAAAAAACACGCCTGAGTTTTCTTTCTTTTTCTAAAATTTCTACTACCGGTATTAAAACTGGAATCTCGGTATTAAGATCTAAAAAATACCGTATGCCTGTATTGGACTTTTGGTCTGATATTGCAAACTCTAGAAACAATACTTATTCATGGGCCGTTGTATGCCGTCAAGGTGTAGAAACAAAGACAGAATAAAAATTCAGTGCAATTTAGAGAAAAAGATGCTTAGGAACATTATATTTGAAAAGGTGCTCAATTGAAGTACAAATAAAAATGAGGAGATAAAGACCTTAAATTTAATTTATTTATTTTTTTTTTTTGCCGCTTACAATATATTAAAAAAATTATCTACATAATACGAGGCGCACCCAGAAACAATTTTTTTTTAAATAAGAAGTCACACTTTTAGGAACATATTTATTGGCAACAAGTACAGCAATGTTTCACCTATTTTTCAACATAGTCACCACCAGAATTAAGATTTTTGTCGAATCGTGGGATCAACTTTTGTATCTCTCTGTGGTAGAACTCTGCAGTCTGTGAATGGAACCAGCTTGTGACAGACATCTTCAATTTTTTAAATTTTTTGAGCAATTTTTTGAACAGCAGGTGTTTAGTGACAATCTCATGCAACAAGGATCGCGATATCTGCTTGGCTGCTCAGCGCCGTAATCGTGAAGCGACGGTTCTGCATCACGCGCTGCCTCACAAGATCAACATTGACGAGGGACGATCGCCCACTGCGCTCTTCATCATGGACACTTTGACGACCCTTTGAAAACTGCCTACACCAGCGATGTACTATCTGTTTACTCATATACCTGACAAAGCTGACGATGAATTTCAATAGGCGCAATGCTTTATGCATTCATCACCGACCGAACCTTGCAGCCGGCGGGGGAAAGGAATAATAGTTTCCATTTCGGACCACAGCTACCACGCTACTGGCTCGAGGCGGGACCTGTCCGACTGGCATATGATTGATACGTCATAGACTGGCATATGATTGTTACGCATGCGCAATTCCACGACTAATTACGTTTACTTTAAATGGGAAAACATCGGGAAACTTACTTTCTGGATGCGCCTCGTACATGTAAACTTCAGTTTTTCAATTTGAGCAATGAGTATGAATAGTTGTATAATTTGTACAATGGGGTCACCTCCCCAGTATATCATAATTGAAATTTTTATACGTAATTATAGTAAAAAATATATAAATTTCTAATGCCCTATTTTCATCTTTTTTGAAGAATCCTAAAATTTTTAAAAAGTCCAAGTTGAAACATTTGCATTAGTATAAATTCAACATGACAAAAATTTCAAAATATACTGCTTTCCAAATTTTCTTAGTTCAAATTATATATATATATATATATATATATATATATATATATATATACATCTTATAGTTGTGTCAATAAATAGGGGGAAAAGAAAAATACTTATAAAAGATGACAGATTTTATACTTTAGTTCATACACTTTTGAAGTTGTTAAAATAGCGTAAAACATTCAATATATAGAAAAAAATGTAATTTTGCACTTTCAAAATAGTCTAGACAGGAAGGGATCAAAACAGTAAGAAAAATTAGAGAAATATGTAACTAAACTTTAAAGTCTTATGATAAAGCTTAAATTTGTTCTTAAAAAACATTACTTTTTAAAATTTTTGTAAGAGTTTTCCATTTTTATTTTGAAATTTCCAACTTGTTTGTTATTGAAAATGTGAAATATTAATCTGGATACATCATCATTTTTCGTTTTCAATTTTAAAAATCAAGGAAAACATTTTTGTAAACAATAGTTCAAAAATGCTAATGAAAAATCAAACTCATAAATAATCTTTTTCTATGTCAGGGATTGGTCACCTTTTACCAAGTTACCAATATGATTCAGCGTGCCACACAGTAAGACGTTTTTGAAACTATTCGATTTCCATGATAATGCATGCAGAGTTAGAGAAAAAGGTCAATAATATAAATCTACAGTTTTATTATGTAATAATTTTGTGTATCATTTATAAAGATATTCCTTAACATAAAAATAAACAGTGTAAAATATAACTATTTCATCAACAGAAATAAAAAAAAATTAAAATTGTACATATATTTTTAAACATATTCACACACATTAAAATAAGAAATATGTTCAAAATCTAAGCTTTTCCATTCATTACAATTACATGAATAAAATTTGTATGCAAATTTAGTGTTTGCACCACTCCACTTTCATATCGCAAAATCAAGGGTTAAACAATTTCTTTGCTTACTCGAAATATGTTTCATATGGGAATGAATTTTTACTTGAATATGTAGAACCGAAAGCGGAAACCAGAGTGCATGCAATTTTCTCTCTTCAAACAATAAAACGCGTCTCCAGCAATTTCATTTAATAATTGATAAAATGGCTATATATTTATCTTTAGTTATTTTTCAGATTTTTTTCGTAATTTTCGTAAATTGTCCATAATTCCAAAGATGTTTTTCAAATAAGGTTCATTACAAATTTATCATCTTCCATCAGCTCAAAAATTGACAAATTTGTAAAGTAGTGCACAGGAAGTAGTAACGCGTGCCACAGTTTGCCAATTCCAGTTCTGTTTTAAAAACGTTTTGTATACCTCACCCTTCAAATTGAAGAACTACGAACAGTGAACTAAAAGAAATTATTGAAAGATATGAATGCAAATTTTCAGACATGTAGCCTGATTTGTATCCTCGAATAATTTATAGAATTAAAAAGTCCTATTTAAGGTTTCCGACTACGTTCGGAAATGTGGTTTTAAAAAAGCGCATAAGTGCATAATTTCCGTAATATTTAGTATCACTTAGATTAGAATACATGTATAAAATTGTTTTAAGGATATTTTGACAAAAACAATTTATATTTAAATACAATATTTTGGCAAAAAATTAACTTAGAATAACCTTTTTCAAAATTTTCTCCTTTTATAAAAAATGTTTCTAAAATAATAATATTTTGCTTATATAAAGTAAAGACTTCTCCAGAGAGTCTGAACTACTTTTTAAAAAAAATTCACATTATTTTCAGAGTTACAGCCCATTGAAATAATTATCGGTGTTTTTTTTTTAAAATTTATCCCCTCTGTTGTCGTAAAACATGGATAACCCCACTTCTATATTATATATTTCAATTATTCTAGTTGAGCCTTTGTACAGAAGTCTGACCAATATACAGGCAAAATATTATTATAATAGAACTTTTCACAAAAGGAGAATATTTTGAAAATAGGTCATTCTATGCTCCTTTTTTGTCAAAATACTGTACTTAAATAATTTTTTATTGTAATACACTATTCTTAAAACAGTTTTATATACATTTTATAATCAAAGTGACACTAAATATCAAAAATATTAACCATTTATACTCTTTTGCAAAATCACGGTTTCGAACGTTGTTGGATACCTTAAAATAAAATAGGAAAAATCCTATCTATGGATATTTGAAAATTATTTTTTGCATCGTATTTAAATTCCACATGTTGAATAATTTCATAAATTTACAAACAGCAAAAACTTCTAGGAAAAAAGGTTGCGAATGCCATAGCTTCTTTTAGCTAATTTAATCGGCCCAGTGGCTTAGAGATAGCGTGCTCGCTTCGTAAGCCTAAGGTAGTGGGTTCGATCCCGGTTGGTAGCCAAGGTTGTTGAATGGTCAAGTGGATGGTTTTGTTATGAGTTCGAGTCTAGTACCACTAAGGACCCGCCGTTTAAGGAAACGATGCGCGTTAAATTTGTCGAGAGCTCAAACGTCCTTCTGTTGATGTAGTGTAGTAGGTAGGAGAGGGGATGCCGGCTTAGGTGTCGCCCTCGTCACTTGACCATGGTTCAAAATTACCTGGTCCGTTGCCAAAAGCACTTGTGTAGCTGAACAATTTGACGTTAATATTCGCTCACTCACTCGATCCCGACTGTAGTCGATAGATTTTCTGGATGTGAAAATCGTAGGCATGCTTGTCATATGATTATGCGACATGTAAAAGATACCTTGAGTATCTATTTGTCTCTGGTATTCTTAACAAAATTAAATCACTGCAATGTTTAGCATCTGACGAGATTTTAAATTAACAATTAATTCAAGCTTAAAAATTTGATAGCGAGTGCCGCCACACAATATGGCACCACCATAAAATGGCTCTCACATTTGGGAAAAAGCATTGTCTGTAAAAGCTTCGTTGCCAATATGCAGCCCATTAAAAAAATGTGCATTTGGTGAATACACATGCTTTTTTATTTGCTTTATCAATTCCAATTCTTTCAGAGAGCTCACGTTCATTCCTGAAGCTGATTATGCAAGTTTTTAAGGAATTGAAGAGAACTGCATTTGTTTATGTTTTATATATGTGTTCTCGGACACAATAAGAAGTGGATTGGTATTATTGTACTTCTAATTGAATTTCTTTCTGCAATATTTCAATTTTAATTTGTATATTTTGTTAACAAGCATCATGAAAACCAAAAAGGAAATAATCTGCAATAAAATATCAAAAATTAATGAATTTGAACGAAAGATTGTTTAAATTATCTAATTGTTTCACAACATAATAATTTAAAATATCATTAGAATACTTACTTATCACAAATAGGTATTCAATGTTTAATTCTTTCTACAGTAAATGAATAAAATGTTAAACAGTTCTACTCCTAATGATTCAATAATTATAGAATTAATTTTGAGAATGATTTGGAATAAAATACATTGGAAAAAACTTTACTAATGTATTAACAAATAAATAAATTCTTTTTTTAATGACTTGATCTAATAAATTATTGTTATAATTAAAAATTTATAAAATACGAGGAAAATTTTTCAAATGTATTTTATGCATATAAATTACATAAAACTTACAATGGTCTTTTTCTCAGTTGAAGTTTTCAAAGCTAATTTCACAACATGATTTTTTATAATCAAATTAAAAATAAAAAGAATCACAAAAACGTATTTTTAAAGGAGTGTTGAAACTTTACTCTGAAAAAAAATGCAATTGAATTTTAATTTTTAATCAGAGGATATATTAATTTTTAATTATTTCTAATAGCATGTAAGTTATTTTCAATGCATATAAATTTTCGTAAAAAAAAAAAAAAGATGAAAGAACTTAAGCAGTTTTGATTAATTAAAAAAATACTACAAATATATAGAGAAAGTTTCAAAAAACCATTTATTCCAATAAAGCTATAAGTAATGGAAGTTAATAATGTATATGCATATAAATAATGGAAAATAAATAAATTATTCAACCCTTGGAATTTTAATGATGTATTTATAGATCTAATTAAATTATGAATAATGTTCTCGAGTAATTCAGTTACATTTAAAAAGGAAACGCGTGAATTTAAGGCAAAATAAGATGTTAATTTTACATACAGGAAAAGAAAAATAACTTCACTTTTTAGTTTTGTATGGATAAAGTTCTCACACCAGTACTAAACAGATTTTAATTTCAAAGCACTATTTTTAATTCGATAAATAAATATTTAATTAAACTTCAATACTAAGCTGTGTAGGTATAAATTTATAAGTATTCTTTTAATAAACAGGGTACACAAAATTTTTATAACGGCATTACTGACTTAATGCAAAATCGAACCTATCCCATTTCGATGTATATATATAAAAAAATAAATTAGTTTTCTTGAATGTTCGATGTATGAGGCAAGATCGTTCGCAAAGCACTAGAAAGTACCCTTTTTAAGGAGCAAGATTTGTAGGAGATATCTTGGCCACACGAATTTCCAAATGTCATTGCCAAGTTGCTAAATTTGGCGAAAAAAATAGATATTTGCCGAAAACTCCCAAACTGTCTTGGATGATTGTTTGACGAGAGAACTTCAGAAGCTGTTAGAACAGTGTTTCTCAAAGCGTAGGGCATGCCCACCTAGGGGGCGTGATAACCCTACAAGTGTGATGGGGGGGTAAGGAGTCTATCGAAAAATCGAAAACAAAAGGTTATTTAAAAAAATTATTAATTTACTAAAAGGAAGCAAAACAAAATACATTCTAACATAAAAAAATAATAAAATACACATTTACACTGATATTATACACTTAGAAATGTATCAGTAGAGCACAATGTGTTTCATAATTTATTTAACAGTACTAAGTTAGAAGCAAGTTTAATAATTGTCAGTGACCCTATGAGCATGTTATAAAATTATATAAAAAGTCCAATACTTATCTTGATAACTTGTACGGTTTATAATTAAAGTCGTATTGTATAGCTTTATGTCAAAGTATATTATTATTGAATTCAATGTATTCTTATTGTATGGAACGGGGCACGATGAAAATTATGATTGAAAATTGGGTGCAAGTGTAGAAAGTGTGAGAAGCACTGTCTTTACAAGGGGAGGCACGAATAAGAAAATTCATTTGGGGACTAGACTTAGTGTAATAGTAGTACTCCATTAGGGTCTACAGCCCTCAATGTATTAGCGTCGAATGGCCATTCAATTCAGAGAAAATAGCCTTCGAACTGCATACTTTGTTTTTATGGAATTAAATTTTCAGTAGTGTCAGAGACGCAGTGGCATGGTTGATAGCGTACCTTCTTACTATGCGTCCGTCCAAGGTTCGAGACACGCGATCAGTTTTTTTTTGTTTTCTTTTTGCCCTCCCCTTGTTAGAAGGTTCTTCCCAGCTTATACAAATATAATGCGGGGAAGCAGTATTTGAGTGAAACCTTGAAAGCTACAGTGTATTCTTATAGTGACTACGGATTTGTATTATTATGTGAGCTTTGAATGTGTGTTATTGGGGATTACACTTCACGTTACATTTATTCGAATGGTTCACTTGCTTTGGATTAGTTACAAGTAAAATCTTGTTATATGAGTTGTAGACATGATAGTTCGTAGGGTCTACACTCCACCCATAAAGAAAAATGCAATCTACGAGTAAAAAGGCACTAACAAATGATAAAAATGGAAACTTTCTGGTGAATACCCGAACAATGTTAGTTATGTTAGCTGTTTATTCATATCCAAACTTACCTTCAGGTTTAGGACTGTAAAGAGGATAAGTTGTATGACGAGTAAGAGAAGACATTTAGGCGGCATTATTCTGCTATTTGCGATGGACCCCATAATTTTGAATCTCGATCAAGTGAATGAGACGACCTATGAGTTATCACCCCACTTTCCAAACATCTACAGAACGCCAAAGTAGCCCTCGACAAATATAGCGTACATACGCCATTCCACACAGTGGTTTTTAGTGGAGCCAGATTCTAACGATAACTCAAAAACACCGGCCTTAAATTCCCGACTATGAACACTAGAATACCATGGCTGCTTGTCACATTTGATAAAAGCAAAAGTGGAATCCGATATATTTTCTAAGATCCGAAGGCATTTCCTAATCGAATATTGCAATAAAACTCTACAAAAAGCTTTTCACTTGTAAAATAATTATACAAATATCCCCACTCATGACGGAGTTTTCGAAAGTGCTACGGATGTCAAAGAAAAACGTGCATATTTTTCAAGAAAAGGTACAAATCCTGTATTAATTTAAAAGAATTTTAATTGATAAAACGTCAAATGCAAAATGCAGGTGCATATTTTATTTATCTACGCTTTTGTCACTATTATCCACGCCTTTGTTAAAATAATTTTATGAAATCTCTTTAAACTGTTTGCATATAAAAGGAATGCAAAATTACATGTTTTGTGCACAAGGTCCAATTGTTAGAAAAACTCAAATTTGAAAATTAAAAAAAAGCTGATTAATGATTTTAGCGCACTAATGAATTTTAAGAATAAGTAGATCTTATAAATTGTGAATACCTGAATGATTTTCTACTAAACTAATTCGAAATCTCTTAGTAAACACAAAGGAGAAAAAAAGACAGTGATTTCAAACATTGCTGAAGATTACTTGTGTGCATTCATTTCATCTAGTACATGGCAAAAAAAAAAAAAAAAAAAAAAAACTGGTGGAACTTTAGTGTGTGTTCATAATGGAACGTATTTCTTCTAATAGCAAACTTTCATCATAACTTTGCAAAAGGTACTAGTTTATTGTGCTGCCATCTATTGTTGAAAGTTGAAACTAAACATAATTAGCATACTTCATTGAAAACTTACCTAAGTTTTATGGTATTTTAATGGTATAAATACTCTAGTAAACATAATTATACGTGTAATAAATAATATACATAATAAAATATATAATATTTGATGATATAAAATACAAAAAGCAATGCAATACAAAAAAACTACAAACAAAAAATAAATAACTGTAGAGTTTTTAAAATATTAAAATTAGTCAATAATACGTATCCGATTATTTTCCTTTAGAAAATTCATGGAAAATCGATTAAAATAAAAGCTGTAATTATTTTTTTCGTCCTAAAAATGGGCAGTCGTCTTTTTTTTTAAATAATTAATAGTCAAGAATCTTTATAATTCTAATTCTTAGATTATTTTATATACTATTAAAAAGAATTATACATTTTTTTTCAAAGTTATTTTAAATTTGGCATTTTTATTTTGTAATGTAAATTCTTTAGCAGTTATTTTAATAAAATTTGGTTACAAAATGCACAGAACAAAAATCTAAGGGCCCCAAAACTTATTTTAAATTATTAAAATGCAATTACACAAGTTTAATATATCTGCAAATTTTTGCCCTAAAACATCACTCTTCAGTATGCGACCACTCCCATCCCAAATCCTTTACTATGGTTGTTTTCATCAACACAGCAGAAAACACTCATTTTTATGATTAAACAATTAAAACCAATTCTGGTTAAATAATAGAGCGTTATGTAATTCTGGTAATAGTATAAATTTTTAAAAATTAAAAAAAAAATGAAGGCTGCTATAAATTTATTAATATTTTTAATATGCATGATTTTAAAGTTTATAATAACACTTCAAACCTTTCTTTATTAATGAAAAGTTAATTGAGTAAATAACTCTTTGATTTCTCCAGATGCAATATAATTTGTGCGTAAAATAAGTTTTTATGAAGGAATCTGACCAGCATAGATTCTTCATTGAGAAATTTTTGGCTAATTTCGTAAACAACACACCTACTGTTTGTGAAAATTGCAACAATATGAAAGAATCATCATAAAAAAAGTGTGTGTGTACCTTTGACCACATGATAGAAGTGATAAATTCAAATTTTGTAATGTTATTTCAGAGATTAGTTAGGTAAATAAAAGGTAAGGGCACCGTATAAGAATAACCGCTAAAAAATATTGGACAATTTCATGAATTCTTACATATAACAAGAAAATTCGTCGAAATACTGCAGAATTTTTTTTTAATGCGGTTGCACAAAAATAAAATCGCCTAAAAAAGGACCCCACAAAAACAGGTTCTACTCTATTTTAAAAAAAAATTTCTCATCAAAATTTCAAAGAATTTAATTCTCAAAAAAATTATGTTTTTTATTTATTTATTAAATATGTACGTAGAAATTTTTTTGTGCAATTATTTTTTTTTTGTATTGATAAATATATTGAAGAAATAATGCAACGGAACAACTTTAAACTCTGAGTATTAGACTACTAGACGCCTTTTAATTTTGTGATCTTGCAAACATATGCACGCTCAAAACGTTACAGTGGAGAATTCTGATACTTACATTGTTAATCTCTTATGTTTTAACTATACCACCGTATATATACTTAATAGTATTGTTTTTTTGGATTATTCCAGTATACCTATTAGGTAGAAAATAATCTAAAAAGAAATGGGGTCTTTTTTTTTTTTTTTTCAATTTCACAAAGAACTATTTTTTTAACAAATATAAAATATAAGGCAAACATTTTTATGTTTCCTGTTTTATCATGTAATTTCAACTATGTTAACGTCTTAGCATTTTTCATAAATAATCCAATCCTAATCCCGGTACCGATCTCGGGATTTGGAAAATGTAATCCCGAAACCCTATGATTGAAAATATAACAAGGGATTGCAAACCCTAGTACAATGAAGGAGGTGAATATTCCAAGAAACGGGAGAATGGGCCTTATTCTGCTAATACTGCCTTAGAAATACTTGTAGGAAGGGGTAGGATTTCGGTTTTCCCAAAATTAAGGATCTAGCGCAGTGTTCCCCAACCTTTTTATCGCCGCAGACCGGTCAACGTTTGTTAATTTTACCGCGGCCCACTTAGGGAGCGGACGTTGATTGTTTACATTTTAGACTGTTTTGATTTAATAATTTTAAGTTAATTGTACTTAATCGTGACTTCAGAATAAAATATAGGTACACCAAAAAATCAATATAAAGTAATTTAATAAGGAATATAAAGTGATTTTCATAAAAAGTAGCTTAAACAAACCCAAGAAAAATATTGTTGTCGTTTCTAATGCCCCCTGTCTGACGTAGTCAGATCGAGGCCCACGAAATTCATCGTGGCAAGGAGCTAGAAGTACGCCTGTCGTTGGCATAGAGCATCATACAGGTGATAGTATGATTTAGCTCGGCAAAATTCCCCGAAGGGACGATAGATGGCGACACCACCTATCTCCACCTCCACAATTTCTGCATGGAAATGAAGGGGAGGAAAATATTCTCCAGTCCCTGCGCTCGTGACTCAGGCCACAAGACTTCGGACTCACTGATTTAACGAGCACGTACTCCGTGTGTACTCGGAGGGTATTTGGTGGCATCGGGAAGGATTTACTTATTTATTTAATTTCTCCTCCCCCTCAAAAAAAACATCAAAATACTCTCGTCTACGTGGAAAACGGTGGCACTGGGGAGCGAATCGCGTAACTTTTAATCGGCAGTACAGGAATTAATTATAAACCGTACAAATGATCAAGATAAGTGTTAATACAAGCCCATGGAGCCACTGATAATTATCAAACCTGTTCTTAACTTAATATTATTAAATAAATAATAAAATATACATTGTAGAGTACTGATACATTTATTAGAGTTACCACGCCCCCCAAGTGGGGCGCGCCCCACAGTTAGAGAAACGCTGCTTTACACATAGCCTATTGATACGCAGACGCAGATGAACCGCTTGAAAGAACGATGATACACATTTCTATAGACGTTTTTCAATGTTGCGCTAGTGAAGCAAAAGAGATGCTATACCGGTAACCTATGGCACGCTGCATTACTCTACAAATTTGTCAATTTTTGAATTGAGGGAAGTTGATAAATTTGTATTGGTCCTTATTTCTCAAACATCTTCAGAATTATGGACACTTAGGGAAATACGAAAATATCTGAAAGATAACTCTGAAGATAAATTTACATCTATTTTGTAAATTATTGAATGTCATTGCTGGAGATGTTTGATTGTTTGAAGAGAAAAATGTATGTACTCTACTTTAGGCTTTTGGTTCTACATATCTAAGCAAAAATTTCTTTCCCATATATAAAAAAAAAATATTTCGAGTCCACAAAGAACGTGTTTAATAACTAACTGAACGCTCAAAATCGTGTCAAATTGAAAATCACAAATTATACCAATGATATTGCATATATGAAATTAGAGATACAGGTACTAGGTTCACATTAAAACTTTTATTTATCACTTTATTTAACTAAAATGAAGGGAAATACTTATATTTCACATGTGTTGCCTACTTTTTATTTTAACAAATATATTTAAAAATACCAATTATATAAACAATTTTAATTTTTTTTTTATTTTTTTTTGTTGAAGGCATAGTTATATTTTATGCTGTTTATTTTTACGTTAAGAAATATATTTAAATGACGCAAAATTAATATGCAACAAGTAATGTAAAAAAAAAATTATAAGACAATTCCTACTTGGAAAAACTAACTGATTCTTTCATACCTTGTAGTTTTATAATCAGTTTGTACTGTCGGCCTCTATTTGCCTTCATTCCGAACAAATTTAATTTTTTTCTCCCCCGCATATACAACTAAAATTAATTAACGAGATTTAATTAATGAATCAATATTTGAAAAAATCTGTATTATCAACAAGTGTCATCCCCTATAAGTTTAAAAAATGTATTAGAACTTGAGTGGATGAACAAAAAGTATTTTTATTAACGATTGAAAATTTGAATAAGATATATATATATATCTTATTCAAATTTATATATATACATAGGGAGATAGTGAACTAATATTAGGAATTGAATAAAACTGTAAATCTATATTATTAACCTCTATTCTCTAACCCTGCATGCATTATCGCGAAAAATGGCCTACAGTGTGGTACGCTAAATGATATTGGTAGACTGGCTTGATACGTCACAACTAAAAGGTTGCCGCCCCCTGTGCTATATTATCATCTGTCACCGCCATGCAGTCGAGATGTTTGTTCTTTGACTGTGACGTCAAAAATTACGTAACACACTATTAGGGTTTCAGCCTATCCATTGCTTTCACGCGCAAAATATAGGTGCGCACCAGTACGTTTCAGTTTAACTTATTTAGTTGCGCGTATGACACTGCGTAATTCTTAATAATAACGACTTAAATAGTTCAAAATACAACTCTTTAAAATGTTAGAGTTAAATGACTGAGATGAGAGTCGGGGTATTATATGGAATACAATTTACATTCCTAAAAATAACTTTTCTGGTTTTTTGAATAAAAAGTTTTAAAAATCATCATGGATATATACAATAAACGATTGCAAGGAATTGTCACTTTGTGATGGATCTGTGCGGAATCTTATTACTAATCCTCTTGGGGAATCTTTGGCCTAGCATTCGCGTTTAATTTACAGCTGTACATCTCAAGAAGGAACCCTGGTGTAGATTAGTTCGACTATATAAAGTCAGAGTTTTGTAATTGTAAGGGAGAAGGAGCTGAGAAACTGTTGCAGGCGTTACGAAGGTGAGATATAATTGATTTTCTCAGCTTTCGTTGAGAACGGAGTTAGTCACTATACTAAATTAGAGGAATGGGAATTTATAATCAAAGATCGATTAGGTTAAATTACTCTGATTCCTTGCGCTTGTTTACTTAGGGTGTAATGCTTTCTCTATATCTTTCCTAGGGCATTCACTTGCGGTTAAACTTATTTATTAGTGTGCTTGAATAATAATAACTAATAATTATTATGGAAATTTATAGTCGTCCTTTGTTTCCTCCCACACTCTTAGGTAGGCAGGGTGGTGAGGGAGCGACTTCAGGGGAAAGTCGCTCATCCCTTGTGAACAGAAAATAATATTTATTTCGTTGTTATAAAAAAAAATATATTTAAAAAAATGAAATGGTGAGTATTATGGAACAGGTAGTTTAAACCATTGGAAAACTAATTAAGGTTTCATAAAATGTAGTTATTTTTTTAATTATGAGTGAGTGAGGGAGAGAACATAAAAGTAACGTCACACAGTTCAGCTACACGAGGGCTTTTGGCGACGGACCTCGTAATTTTGAACCATGGTCATGCGAACGAGGATGACACCTGAGCTGGCACACCCCTCTCCTAATTACCACACCACATTAGTGGTAGAACGTTTGAGCTTTCGACAGATTTAACATGCATCGCTACCCTACACGATGGGTCTTTAGCGGTATTGGGCTCGAACTCGTGACAAGCCAGCCACGATCCGATACCTTGACCACTAGGCTGCCGTGGCCACCTCTTTTCATGAAAAACGCTTCTATAATAATAATATTTGACATATGTATTACATAACTAGAACTTCTCTACTGGGAATATTTGATGTACTGTTGGTTTATTCACATTTTATTATACTAGAATACAGAAATTTTAGAAAAACTTACTTTTAAATATAAAAGCCTTATTTTTAAGAATACGAAAATGTCATTTATGTTTCGAATTTATGAAAAAATTCACAGCCCAATGTAGTCAAGGTGAGCCTACAGATAACAGCTGAAGCATTAAATCGCAATTTTCCCTCGTTGATATTCAAAGAATTTTCCGTTACAGAAAATACATTCAGGGTCTTTGTTTTCTGATTCTTTAGTTAAGGGTATGAAGTCTATTACAAATGACACAAAAGAATAAAATGGGTACACATTTGAATGCGTAATATTCCATAATATCCAACAGACTATCTTGGAAAATGAACCTTTAAAATGAAGGACAAAACATTTTCAGCTAAAAAACGACCACAACATGAAAAACTACAATTCTTTTAAAGTGCATTATGATTAACTTTAATGTTCAAGTCACAAGTGCACGAGTAGTTTAAATTGTTTGAAAACATACCTGCAAAAAATTTTGAAAATCGCGAAACTCACTTTGTTTTGTATCGAGTGAGATAGCAACAACCAGTGGCGCACACAAGGGGGGGTCCTTGATTTTTTTTCCCGATTGATTATAATTCTAAGTATATAGTACGAAAAATTTCATTAAGTATCTGTTATTAATGATTAATTTTATTAAGTAATGCTAATTATTTATTCAATATTTAGTTTTTTACTGTATTTTGCTCCCGAAAATCAACAAAATCAAAAGGAGCGTGATACAAGAATGGTGAACTTTCGACCCCCTTGAAAAATTCCTGCGTGCGCCACTGGCAACAACAAGTGGTCAACTTTCACTGCAATACATCATGAGAGTCTTTCTTCAGTATTTCAAGGTCATCCGACGAATTAGAACAGCGATACTTAACCTGCGGCCCACCGGGCCTTTTTCAGTGACCCGGTTATGGACCTTTGCGCTGATAAATTCATTTATTTATGATAATTTGCTGGGGAATTATTTGTTAAAAATCAATTATGCTTTTGGCTTGTCTGTAAGTGTGCCGACTGGTACCTTTCTTCTGATTAGTGATAATAGACAACAGTGGAGTAGCGACTTATTTATGAGTGGAACTAATTTTTAAAACTAACTTTCATATCTTACAATCGAAAAATATTCGAAGAAAATAGACCGGGGAGTTGACTATTTTTTAGTGAAAAAAGAGCATAGAGTTCAGATTTTGTTTGATTTTTCACGAAAGTGTTGTATTTAAAAATACCGATATAAACAGGAATCATACATTCAAGTACACTTTTCCTCGAAGACCTCATTCAAGAGGTGATAAATAGGCTTTTTTGAATAATCCTTACAACAGCAAAAAAGTGTTCTGTCAGCGGTAATGTCAAAGCGGTAACAACGACACCCTATGAAATTTCTTATATTATTAGTAATGATATTGTTACGAATTTAACCTTATTCTAATTGTTTCTACTCATTTGTGTTCATTTTTTACAGTTTAATTTGTCGTATCTAATGTGATTTCAACCCTGTTTACCTGTAATATCATTTCCACTGCATTGCACGGCCCCCATGCTTTAACATTGGTTTAAATGGTAAACTCGCCAAATATTGCAGCTAGCGCCAAGTTGGCGACGGATTTGGCGACTTAATTTTTGGCGCCAAATGTGGGCGATAAGCTTGGCGACCATGGCAACCCTGCTCCTAATAACCCTGTCTGGCAACCCTATCGCGGTATTGTAACACTATTGTATTGAATGTATTACTGTATTGAGCTTTTCTCGTACGTTCCGGATTTTGCTAGACCTTTCTATTTCTCGATTATTCTGGCAAGTGCAAGAGGTTTCTGACCGAAAGGTATAAAAGGGCCCGGACCGGCTAGTCAGTTAGTCAGATCTCAGCTTTCAAGCAAGTGATACCTCTCTGTGTTTTGAGAGAGAGAGACGATGCATAGTGCGTGTGCTATAGCTTTTATTGAGTTATTATTTTTGTGCTGAGTGTTTACTATTGCTTTTGTTAGTGTATTACATCTGTGTTATCAGTATTTTCATCGATTGTACGTGACTTTCTAGAACTGTTCTACAATTTGTGGAGGACTGTTTTGGCCAAGAATAAAATTGTTTTGGATCCCGCTCCTCGGCTTCAATCATTTCGAACCCCCGAAAACGTAACAATTGGTGTCAGAAGTGGGATTGAATGCCAACAACAAGAGCGATGGAGGCCCAGTTCCAGACTCTTCTAGAAAAATTGACTGAAATGAAATCGGACTTGACCGCCAGCATGAATGCCAACATGGGCGAAATGAAATCGGAGTTGACCACCAATATCGCAGAAGTGAATACCAAGCTTACTAACGTAAACGAGCAGATCAGCGCCAACAAGGAAGAGTTGAAAAGTGATCTGAAGGGCATTGGCGACAAATTGACGACTATGGACAAGAAATTTGAAGAAATGGAAGGAAGAATCAAGTCGGTGGAAAATAAATTCGAAAACAAATTTGTGGATATAGAGAACAAATTTGAAAATAAATTCGAAGATATGGAGAGCAAACTAGAGGCGAAAATTTTCGAAAAGGTAGAAGATGTTTCCATCTCGTTCAGGAGTGACCTAGAGAAATTGAAGCGGAAAGTCATGACTGGCCAAGGGGATGAATTTAAGTTTCAAGCTCCTTATTCCAAGCCTTCCATCAAGCTTTCTACATGTGACGGAAAGTCCTCTTGGCAGATGTATAAGACCCAATTCTCCATAGTGGCGGATGCAAACCAGTGGGACTCCCAGACCAAGGCCTGCCAGTTAGCTGCTTCTCTTCGAGCCGACGCTGCTGACATTTTGCAAACTTTGCCGGAAACACAGCGGCTGGATTTCGACGCTCTCGTTAATGCTCTGGAGTTACGCTTCGGAGAGAAATGTGTGAAGGATTACAGCAGACTCCAGCTGAAGTCACGGCAGCAGAAAGTGTCCGAAACGCTCCAAGAACTGGCGACGGACGTCGAGAGGCTTTCTCACTTGGCGTTTTCTGACTGTCCGACTGAAGTAAGAGAAGTCCTGGCGCTGCAACACTTCATCGACGGGGTGCGTGATCCGGAAATCCAGAAAGCTCTCCGAATGGCGGATCTCAAGGACTTAAAGGGGGCCCTAGTGTTTGCTAGGAAATTCGAGGCAGCCCAGCAAGCAACACGAAAGGACAGACACCCCATACGAGCCGTCAACGAATCGGACACGTCGAACTCAAGTGTGGAGCGGTTAGAGCGACAGATGAGAAGCTTCATGAATAGAGTTGAGTCTTTGATGTCCCAGAAAGCAGACGGGAAGAAGACCCTTAAATGCTGGACCTGCGGTCGAGAAGGGCATCTGCAGAGAAGCTGCCGGGCACGCCAAGGCGCTGAAACTAATAGCGCCTCCCAGAAGGAGGTGTCGGAAAACTAATTAATGGCCATCTCGTGGGGCGGAGGTTGCCAGATTTTGGAAAGCCCCACTTTCAAGTGTGTCAAATTTCGACAAAGAGTACCGGTGAGAATGGAATTTTTATAATGGGACATGTTAACGAGCTTCCCTGCAACATGATCATCGATACAGGAGCCAATGTGTCTATCATTCGGAACGATCTGGCTCAAAAATTAAAAGAGAAACTTATCTGGACCCCGCCCCGCGTGGTGCTACAGACCGTGACGGGGAAAAGATTGATATTCACGGAAAATTAAAAGTCAAGATCAAGTTTGGAGACACTACCTACCAACATGCTGTGTATGTCACAGATATTGCAGACCCTTTCATTCTTGGACTGGACTTTCTAAAGGAGCATGGTTTCACTCTAGACTTCAACAAGAACGAATTACGTTCCATACACGAAGAAGTCACTATATTCAAAATTGAACACAGGACAGAATCTATTCGACAGGTAACCGCTAACGAGAATATTACCATTCCCCCAAGGACTGAAATCATAGTACCTGGATACATCGGTAACGATGTGAGTTTCAACTCTGGCCTAATTGGATCTGCGGAAAATAAAGCGAATGGATTGCTAATAGCTTCGACGCTAGTGGACCTTTCCAAAAAAAACTATCCCGGTAAGAATTTGCAACGTAACTGAAAAACCTAGAGTGTTCCAGAAAGGTGAAGTGTTGGCAACCTGCAGTCCAGTAACGTGTGTCTGCAAAAGTTCGAGCTTGCTCCTATCCAACTCGCCTCAACAGTTGACTCCCGACCTTCTAGAAAATGCTGAATTGTCCCCCGAACAGAAAAGCTCCGCAGAAAGACTGTTCCAAGAATTTGAAGACGTGTTTTTTCTAGAAACAGTAGCGATATTGGCCATACTACAGTGACACAACACAGAATTGATACAGCAGACCATCAGCCGATTAAACAGCACCCAAGACGCTTGCCGTTTGCTAAACAGGAAGAGGTAGGAACACTACTACGAGAGATGCAGGAAAATGACATCATAGAACCGTCTTCGAGTCCGTGGGCATCTCCAATCGTCTTGGTTCGTAAGAAGGATGGCTCCACAAGATTTTGCGTGGACTATCGAAAACTTAACGACGTCACCAAGAAGGACAGCTACCCTCTTCCAAGGATAGATGACACACTGGATACCCTTTCCGGTCATAAATGGTTCTCGACTTTAGATTTAAAGAGCGGATACTGGCAAGTGGAGATCCATCCCGAAGATAGAGAAAAAAACAGCATTCACTTCCGGCCAAGGACTATGGCAGTTCAAAGTCATGCCGTTTGGGCTCTGCAATGCGCCAGCTACTTTCGAGCGCCTGATGGAGACCGTGCTAAAGGGTCTGACTTTTGAAGCTTGCCTTATTTACCTGGATGACGTCATAATAGGAGGGCGTACGTTTGAAGAACATCTTCAAAATATCCGGAAGGTGTTATCAAAATTAAGCGACGCTAACTTGAAGCTAAACCCTTCGAAATGCAAGTTCTTCCAGAAAGAAGTCAATTATGTGGGACACATCATCTCTGCAGAAGGTGTTCGTACGGACCCCGAAAAAGTGTCCGCCGTAAAGAATTTGAAACGCCCTGAAAACCTCCGTGAGCTGCGAAGCTTCCTGGAACTATGTACTTATTACCGAAAGTTCGTGAAAGGGTTCTCTAACATCGCAAGACCCTTGCACAGGCTAACAGAAAGTAAATAAAAGTTTCAGTGGACAAAAGAATGTGAAGATTCCTTCCTCCAGCTTAAAGAAGCTTTGACGTCTTCACCGATCTTAATATATCCACAACCGGACAAGCCATTTATCTTGGACACTGATGCCAGTAATGAGAGTGTCGGAGCAGTATTATCTCAGGAAATAGATGGCCAGGAACGAGTCGTAGCTTATTGGAGTAAGTGTTTATCGAAACCGGAAAGAAATTATTGTGTCACTCGAAAAGAGCTACTGGCTATTGTGAAAGCCATCGAGCATTTCCATCACTATCTCTATGGCCAAAAATTTCTTCTACGTACCGATCATGCCTCTTTAACCTGGCTAATGAATTTTAGAAATACTGAAGGCCAGGTAGCCAGATGGATACAACGGCTCAACGAGTATTACTTTGACATCAGACATCGTAAAGGCTCCTCGCATGGAAATGCTGATGCCCTTTCAAGAAGACCATGCCCAGAAAATTGTCGTCATTGTTCCAGAGTAGAGACCAAATATGACTATGCTATACGCCAGATAACAACTTCGACAGCGACGCCACCCGATCCCTGGAGTGACGAGAAAGTTCGAGAAGACCAGATGGCGGATCCTGATATTAAACCCCTTATAGAGTTTATGGAGTCTTCCAGCAATAAACCAAGTTGGCAGGACATCTCGGCTTATAGTCCTACAACTAAGCAGTATTGGGCCCTCTGGAATTCTCTACATCTCTGGAATGGTGTTCTATACCGAAAATTCGAATCAGAGGATGGAAAGACATTCAGGTGGCAATTAGTACTTCCTCGATCTCGTATCCCAGAGGTACTCAAAGAATTGCATGGCAGCCCAACAGGAGGTCATTTCGGCGTCATGAAAACTTTGCACCGAGTTCGAGAGCGATTCTGCTGGGGTAAAAGTGAGAGCTGACGTGGAACAGTGGTGCAAGTCCTGTGATGCCTGTTCAGCTCGGAAGGGGCCAAAGATACGTAGCCGAGGGAAGCTGCATCGCTACAATGTTGGAGCACCCTTCGAACGTATCGCTTTCGATATCCTGGGACCTCTGCCAAGGACTGCGTCTGGTAATAAGTACCTACTTGTTGTCATGGACTACTTCACGAAATGGCCCGAAGTGTACCCCATTCCGGATCAGGGAAGCCCCCACCGCAGCGGAGGCTGTAGTGCAGCACTGGATATCGAGATATGGGGTACCTCTTCAACTTCATTCCAATCAGGGAAGAAATTTCGTCTCTGCGGTATTGAAGGGGGTCTGTGAACTACTCGGAATTGACAAGACCAAGACCACACCTTTGCACCCACAGTCAGATGGCATGGTGGAGAGGTTTAATCGTACCATCCTGAATAACCTCTCACTGATGGTCTCCAAGAACCAACAAGACTGGGACCAGAAAGTTCCTCTCTTTCTGCTAGCGTACCGCAGCGCCGTTCACGAGACTACCGGATATTCACCATCCCAGATGCTTTTTGGCCGAGATCTTCGTCTCCCTTGTGACCTGCTGTTTGGTCGCCCTCCGGATACACCTTCATCGCCTGAGGAGTACGTGCAGAATCTCCAGGCACGTTTTGAAGATGTACACAATTTGGCTCGAGAACGGATCAACCTGAGGACGGAGAAGATGAAGACTCGGTACGACACAAAAGCCACAGGACATCAATTCAAGGAAGGTGACAAGGTGTGATTTTACAACCCGACTCGACGCAAAGGACTTTCTCCTAAGCTACAATCGCATTGGGACGGTCCTTATACAATTTTAAAGATAATAAACGACGTCGTAATCCGGATCCGTAAGTCAACGAATTCGAAGCCTAGAGTCGTTCATTACGACAGGCTTGCTCCATATTATGGCCATAATTCTTAGTGTGTCAATTATCGTGTAATTTATTTTGACCATGGTCTTGTATAAATAAGTTAGTGTGTAAATAATCTTGTAAATAATTTTGTTTATTGTTTTGTAAGTGTTTATTTTCTACTATGCATTAGGTGTTTATTTTGTACTATGTATTACATGTTTATTATTGCATATTCATTTAATTGTTTTTAATCAATTGCTTTATTATTATGTTAACGTCTGATAAAGGGTTGTACTGCCCGGGACGTGCAGTTCTTGAGAGGGGGGGCAATGTTACGAATTTAGCCTTATTCTAATTGTTTCTACTCATTTGTGTTCATTTTTTACAGTTTAATTTGTCGTATCTCATGTGATTTCAACCCTGTTTACCTGTAATATCATTTCCACTGCATTGCACGGCCCCCATGCTTTAACATTGGTTTAAATGGTAAACTCGCCAAATATTGCAGCTAGCGCCAAGTTGACGACGGATTTGGCGACTTAATTTTTGGCGCCAAATGTGGGCGATAAGCTTGGCGACCATGGCAACCCTGCTCCTAATAACCCTGTCTGGCAACCCTATCGCGGTATTGTAACACTATTGTATTGAATGTATTACTGTATTGAGCTTTTCTCGTACGTTCCGGATTTTGCTAGACCTTTCTATTTCTCGATTATTCTGGCAAGTGCAAGAGGTTTCTGACCGAAAGGTATAAAAGGGCCCGGGCCGGCTAGTCAGTTAGTCAGATCTCAGCTTTCAAGCAAGTGATACCTCTCTGTGTTTTGAGAGAGAGAGACGATGCATAGTGCGTGTGCTATAGCTTTTATTGAGTTATTATTTTTGTGCTGAGTGTTTACTATTGCTTTTGTTAGTGTATTACATCTGTGTTATCAGTATTTTCATCGATTGTACGTGACTTTCTAGAACTGTTCTACAATTTGTGGAGGACTGTTTTGGCCAAGAATAAAATTGTTTTGGATCCCGCTCCTCGGCTTCAATCATTTCGAACCCCCGAAAACGTAACAATATGAAACCGTTTACATGGTGCAGAAATTGGGAAATATTGATTCTTAAATGCTTCAAATTTAGAAAAATTTAGTGTTAAAAATAAAAATATATAAAAATTTATAATTAAGAAAAGCAAAATAGGAGCTTTCATATTTTGATTAATTTCCACAATTTAAATTTGCTATGTTACCTTGGTTTTAAAGCACTTCTCCCCTTTTTTATTAATTCTAATGTTGCGGCCCTCGTGAAACAGCCATCATATGTATGCGGTCCGCGTGGAAAAGCTAATATATGTATGCGCCCCGGCAGAAAAAAAGGTTGAGTACCTATGCATTAGCACCTACCAACAGAGCTAAAAATTTGGTACTCCATTTTACCCGACTCTGTTACATCTAATAGTTATCATATATGACATCAAATGTATTGTGAATCGAACTAGAAAAATGAAAACTATTGCAGAAATAATCCTTTCAAAGAAGTTTGGCACTTTGGAGATGTTTAAATGGAAATTAACAGGATCAATATTATAATTTTATAAAATGTGAAATTAATCCATAATCTTAATATAAAAATATAAATAAAAAATAAATTAGTTTTCCACTTCAGACTGTAAAATAAGTGCCAAAGAATCTCTGCTCAAGAGGATATAACTATACCATGAAGTTTTCTGCTTGAATTTCGAGAAGAGAATTTTGAAGAGAGAGAATTGTAAGAACTGGAATATACATATATAGAATTGGAAATTCTTTCTTCGAATAGAAAAATTCTGCAATTGCACCATTTGGCGTGCAATGTAATTAAAGTTTCAAAACATTTCTTAAATAAATCACTTTTCATATTAATTGGAAAATTCTTCCGATGCTAAAAAAAATAAACGAATAATGTGAAACATTTTCTGTATTCGAAACTCACTTATTCTAACAGAAATAAGTAGCATAAGAAATAATGCAAGTATTTATCGAACGAATTACTTTTTTTATCTCCATTAAACAATAGCTTCTTAATTAGAACACTTTTTTTATTTAATAAGATGAACGAAGTGAAAAATCTATTTTTTAACGTTAAGAGAACATATAGACTTAAAAATTATATTCTCTGAAATAAAACTAATTTATGATTTTTAAGCAATGAAATGTACAGAAAGCTATTTTGAGATTGGGAATAAAGCAGAAATTTTGGGAATAAAAGACCGTTTTAAAGTATGAAATGGAAGTTTAATTTGAAATATATTGATTAAATTTCTGTAATATATTATTATAGCAATTATTACACTTCAGTTATTGAAAATAGTTCTTAATTCTCGAAATATTACTCTTTATAAATGTGTATATTTGCATGGAGATATATTAGTTTTTGCTACTTAGATTTATTTGAGTTTTTGATAAGCTTCACATTGATAGCTTTCGTTTATATGAGATGAAAGATATTAGAATGAAATGAATTTCTTAATTATTAAGCTATTAAGGAAATAAATTGAAAAGCATATTTAACTATAAGAACATTTAAGAGAGTGAAGAAAGCTTTTGAATTAAGGATGGATTTACAGTTGAATTTTTTATGCATGAATGAAAAAATTTAATATTCACATTTATTGTGTGTGATGATTGTATGTAGAAACAAACGGAAGAAAATCTTTTACATAGCTATTGTGAAAACTAAATATTTCGGTATTGCAAGTAAATATAAAGGAAAAATTCTTAGATACACACACAATTTTCCTTAAAAAATAATTGTTTGATAAAATTTTCTAAGACAAAAGATTCTTTCCAATATTTGATGCAATTGCTTATCATTGATATTAAAATTCTTCAAAAATAGAATGTTAGTACTTTCTAATAATAGATGGCAGCACAAGACACAATTTTTCAGTACTGAATACATTCTTAAAGGCTTTAAGAGGAAGTTAATAAAAGAACTTTTCTCAATTTATTTTAAAAACAAAACTAAATATAATACAAAGTAAATGAATCTCTGATTATTTTACTAAAAACTGTAGAATTCAAGTTACTCAAAATCTACGACCAAATTACTTGTCGTATTCAGAATTTTAACAACATTCTTTTGCAAAGTACATTTTCAAAAAGTTTGCGAGACAAAACATTTAAGACGAATATTTTAAATGCTTGCAACAAAACATTTAAGTCTTTTGAAAAGAGAAATAATAACTTTTTTTAAAAAAAAAAGTTTATGATACACAAAAAAAGATGCAATAAAATTTTAAGAGCAGAAAAAATTAACATTTTTAACAATACTCTTTAAAAATAAATGAGCATTCTTAACAATCTAACATTATTATGAGATTCAAATATCACCTTATTTTCGCTTAGCAAATATAGTAGAACAGTGCTTTTCAAACTTTCTATATTCACGACTCAATTTTCAATCATAATTTTCATTGCACCCCCCCATACAATAACAATGTATTGAATGGAGTAATAATGTATAATACTTAGACGATAAAGCTACAATACGACCTTAATTATGAACAGTAAAATAACTAGTAAATAATTATTAAACTTGTTCTTAACTTTGTATCAAATACATTGTGCCGTACTGATACAATTATAATAAGAGTATATCAGAGTAAACCAGTATTTTATATTTTTATTATGCCAGGTTATATTTTGTTTTGCTTCTTTTTAGTAAATTGATAATTTTTTAAATAATCTTTTATTTTCAACTTTTCGATATGCTCGCATCCCCTTCTAGGGTTATCAAGCCCCCCTCCTAGGAGGATGCTCCCCACAGTTTGAGAAACACTGTTGTAGAATAAATAAAAATATTCGATATTAAAAAAAAGGGTTCCTTTAAGAGGACTTGGTACCCTAAAAATCACAAACATATCGTTTTTTTTTATTTTCATTTAATCTTATTCTTTGCATTTTTATCTTTCGATTGATATATCACTTGTGCATGTCGGAAAGTTAGAAGTTGAGTAAAACTTCATTTGAAAACAAATTAAGCAATTCAGCCACCCCCCCTTTTTAGAAAAAAAAGCTAAAAAAATGCTTTATGATAAAAAAAATCTATTTTATAAATAGAAATAATAACTATAAAAAAGAATGTGTAGTATTAAAAGCAGAATATTTCCGAGGCAATACAATAATGTAATTTTTTTTCCTTGTGAAATGTGTGCATGTAAAATTTTTAAATTAAGGCATTTTATATTAATAATTTTATAATTTCAGTTATTATTCCTGATATATTTTTCATACAAATGTAATACTTTAATATTATAAAGAAGAAAAACACACAGCTAAAATTTCTGTCGTGACAGAAAAAAAAAAATTTTTTTTAAGTTTTTCTTGAGTTTTCTTGTGCAATTAGTACTCTCTAAAAGTTGATCATTTATAAAAATGTGTGGGTTGAAAAAATATGAAAATGCAATTATTTTAAAGAAAAACGTATAACTAATATCTTAAAGTGGTATTTTAAGTTTAATTAAGATTATAATAATTATTTTTTCAGAATTATAAACTTTAAACCTGTTTTTCTCAGTTTGTGTTTTTCGAAATCTTAGTGCATTCAAAATGCTACTCCTTCGACAATTATTTACCAATCACTTCCATTTTTTTCTTGCGTGTTGAAAATAAAGCATGTAATAAAATTAGGGATCCGTTTTGCTATAAATTGAATACTTTTTTTTAAAAAAAATAAAATGTAAGACATGTTGGCTTTTTCGTTAATTTTTAGCCTGTATATCAACATTTTTTTTTCTCGAAAACGAATGAAGTTATTCTAAAATCGATCCCTAAAATTGTTTAGATCATCTATAAAAGTATTATAAAAAAATTTCAGGTCAAAAAATTAATTTTTACACAAGGAGTAGGATTTTAAAATTTTCCCAATTTTCTTCCAAAAATTTAAATTTTTAAAATTGTGTGAATAATATATGAAAATTTTCATCTGGTAACATTTTCTTGAATAGAAACATTGTATAAAATGCTAAAATATAATTTTTAAATACGTAAATAAAGAAGTTTGCTCAAAGGGTGCCAAGTCCCCTTAAAAAAATTCGGCTCTGTTACTGAAATTAAAACAATTTTCATCCATACTAAAAGTGACTTTCATTTTCTTTCTACACAATAACAATAATTTCACTACATTGAAAGGTAATACATTATAGGTAAATTAATTCTTTTTAAGTACATTTTCCCCTGATGAGCGATGCTTTAACATCAATGGCTAATATTCTTCGCATAGCATCATTAAAACATACATAAATAAAATCCGCTATGATAAGTATATGGATTTCGGATGTATAATAATTTATCATCTTAGTTTTTCTCATTTTTCTCTTTAGTAATATATTTTAATGTGAAATTGCTCTCCTGAAATTATGTACATTAAGCGATGTCCAATAACAGCCGTCATATATATATATATATATATATATATATATATATATATATATATATATATATATATATATATAAATTTTTCAAGTACTTTAGAGAAAAAAAAATGTGGCCCAGGGCATCTCACAAAATCGAACACCATTTGAAGGAAGGTTCATTAACTATCGATCTATATTTGCATATATAATTAAGAAGGTATATAATAAATTATTCCACAACAATTTTTAAAAAAAGATTCATAACCATATAGGATCTTCTCTTACCAGGATACTAATAATACTAATGCATAAATAATACTGATAAAACACAAATTCATAACTCTTTCTGTTAAAATTTTATTTAAACGTGCTTTATATATATGTAGGGTGATTTGCTACCAGACCGACAAAAATGCAGGTTCGCAAAAGACGAACATACGAGCTATGGTGTATATAAAGAAGCAGAGAAAATGAGCGGAAACAACAACTCATTAACAGGACAGAAAGCATTTAATTGAAAGGTTGTTCTACAATTGGTGGGATAGATATGCTGTCACATCCATCAGTGTTCGAGAGTTAGAATTAAAATTAGCCATAATCAAAAACCCTTTTTATTAGCTTGTCTCAATAACCTAACAAATTTCAACAACCCAGGTTAGGAAATGCACTTATAGTAAGTATGGGGGCAAAAGCGAGGTAGACGAGATAATTAATATTTAATTATGAATTGAATCACTTACTCTTAGAACGTCTTGACAATTCACGATCCAAATAATCGAAATTCCGTTCAAAGCTTAACTACTTTAAGCCAACACTGTTCCAATTTAAATATTAATTGCCCAAATCGCTTATTATAAATTTTAAATACTAAGCAATCAATCACTAGTCACTCTCAAATAGCTTTCTACTACTTTACGTTGATCACTAACTTCTATCATCCAACTCCTAACATCTCTCTCTATCGAATCTAAAAATTAATGCTTAAATATAAACCTTGATTTACATAAATCGCACCTTCTTCTTTGGGAGAATGTTTTCAATTGAATAATATTTAAAGAAAAAGTTTTTCCCAGAGAAGACTAATGGGAGGTTACACAAGTGTTCGAAATTACAACCAGAACTCGTCTGTCAGATCTGACATTGGTTCTGCATGGAATTCCTTACGTTCTCGTAGATTCCTGAAACATATCACGTATCCCCCCTAGAAGCTAAAGACATTTGAGCGGTTAGGTCCTCAACAGTAGGAAAAGGGTGTTTCGAACACCAAACTGTTCATGTGACCCCAAAAGAAGAAGTTCATGCATGATAAGTCCGGTGATCTTGCAAACCAAAGAACCAGGTCACCACGACCTATTCACCACTGATCAAAGGATATATGGAGATGTTCCGTTACGTGGAAGATTTCCGTTATGGTGGTACCATACGGAGCGGGGTGCAAAGGCGGAAAAACATGAGCTACGTCAAGAAGCTCGGGCAGGACTTCTTGCTAGAAGATCAGATATGCCTTATCGTCCAAAAACTGAGCAGAACATAAAGGGCCAATAATATAGTATCCAGGAATGTGGGCCCAAACATTGACAGATGAACGCTATTCAGCTGCACGTGGTTACGTATGATAAGGGTTATCCAAAGTCCACACATAGGCGTTATACTGATTAATGTCTTACTATTGTTGTTCTTTTTTGTTTCTTTGCCTTATAGCTTGTAACTACAGCCTTTGCGACCGTGCATTCCTATGTGATTTTGAGTTGTTTGTGTACTCTCGAACAAGGCAAGTTTACCGATCTGGTTCTGAATCACCCTGTATATTATATATATATATATATATACATATATATATATATATATATATATATATATATATATATATATATATATTGTATGACCCGTAACCCGCTTTAAAAGTCTGTTTCCGAAAAAAACCTGTATATCAAGAAAAGAAACACTGCTGCGAAATTTAGAGTTTTTTGGTCTAATACTTCAAAAATGGGACAATGTATACGCGAATTAATTACCTGACAATTATTGGCAACAGACTTCAAAGTTTTAATATTTGGTCGTTGTCTTTATAAACTCTCTGAATATTTCACCAAACATAATTGCCGCCTTCACATCCTCGTGCAGTACTTGCAAGACCGTTTACCATCTCTGTACTTCACTTGAGTACAGATATCGTAAGTACTCGACACTATTTGCCTCAGTACCAGTACCAGCATCAATAAACTACAACAATAATAATGTAGTTCGTGATAGAATGAAGCATGTTTTAGGCGAAGCAATTTCCCTTCTTAACTTTGACGTTCGAGTTCCAGTTGGATTTACATCAATACAATGTACATTACTACTTGCAACCTATTTCTAGTGAAAAGATTCGAACTCGTGATCAAAATGAAATGCCACCCGTTATAATTTCGTGGCCTTGACGACAAGCTATTTCTGAGCTAAACCAAGAAGCTTGCATAAAATAGAACAAACAGAAGAAAACTTAGTTTAAAACGTTAAAACTATAACTTTATAAATCTTAATAGTACTTTTTACAGTGAAGTTTATTAAAAGTATAAATGCTGATTAAAAAAAAGGACGTGTATTTCTCCGCGCTTTCATTTTTCTCTATTTTTCTCTCTACCAACTCCAAACAGAAACTCACAAATAAACTTCCACCAAGTTTGAAAAATGTTGTGCCTAGCAATGCAACTTTGTTTCGCACAAAGTATAGATAGATACTTGCTATAACAATACATAATGCATGTAATGTTATCTAAGAGGCAAAACGAACACACAATGCCAAAGTAATAAACATTCCCACCCGCTAAAATATTGAAAACAATGCAACTATAAAATGTCTCTGAATTGTACAGATCCATTTCTGGTAGCGGTAAACTCTAGTACCTCAAGGGCCATCAACTGAATCGGACCCCAGAGTGTACTAGATCAAGATAATGCACTGGCTTCTACTGTATGTAAGAAGATCCAGGAAATTACTCCGTGTATACCTCTTAAAGTGACTGAAACACAAACACAGAAAAGTTAAGCTCTGGTACTACAATATCCGTGCTTTGAGTAAATGAAATACTGGCAAAGGATATCAGAGATATATATTGTACACAAAAAGGACATACATAAGAGAATGAAAGAATATTCTGACATTAGATTATCCACTGATAGACCTACTTTAAACTGCAATCATTTACATGCCAATTGATTTTAAAATAAATAACCTTTTATTGAAAACAATATGATTTACTGTACATAAATATAGTACGCAAGAAATATGTATAGAAGTTAAAATGAAATATAATATAAACAAAATAAATAAAAAGATCTGAATATATATAAAAGAGTTCAAATTGCGGTGTTACTGAACCCTACTTCCGCATCAAGCGACGGGAGGATTATGATTATTAAATGTTCATCAATTTATCCTTCAATACAAGGTTTTTGGCAGAATAAGGGTTAGATATGAAAACATTAGAATACGAATTTCATCGACTCGGGGGGGCGGCCACCATAGAAAAATTCTTGTTCTAAGTTAACTACTAAGACTGGGATTAGTTTTCTTAGCATAGAATAATGTTAATTTACTTCAAATACGGTGGAGTTTTGAAGACTTCAAAGACATTAAGTGGTGTGGAATTTGGAATAATGACGCACAAATTCATGTGAATTCATTCCAATGAATTTCCTTAGAGTTACTGTAAATAAATCATTTTATTTTGAAACACAGAATTCGTTCATAACAATTGGAAAACTTTTTACTGTATGTATGAATCTCTCAAAAATTGTATCTTTTATAACGAAAGGTTTTTCAAAATCCATATATATTTTGCGTTCACAGTCCCACTAAACAAAGAAAAGGATAGAAGCATTTTCCTGGGAGTTGTTCTGTTTTGATTCATTTTTTCAACAAAATAAATATTTTAAGTCATTTTCTCCTATAGTTATGGAATAGGATCTAAATTTGGAAAAAGTTTCCAGACAGAAAAGTACTCTAATAATAATGTGAAATATTTTCCCTTCGTCATCGTAAGAAAAACATTCAAATTCATACCATTTCCAATTTTTGTTCGCTAAGTTTTATTCAATGCTTTTATTTCTTTAAAATCTGCCTTTTCTACTAATTTGACACAAATATTTTCCTCCTCTAAGTACTTAGTTTTCTCTTTATATACTTAGTTTTCTCTTATATATATATATATATATATATATAATAATTCCAATAATCTGTAATAGATCTTGAATTATTAACGTCCAGTCCTTCAGGGTAACCATGTAATTATTTTAATTGGTTACCCGCCTACCGGGAACTTATGAAACTATCTCCATCCACTTCCTAAATTCACGTGATGTCCCGTTGCCCATAAATACCGAGATCTGGAAATCGTGCGTCTTCTTCTCTTGTACTGTCGCTTCTCTGCAGTCATGTAACCAGCCGGCTGCCACGCGTTCTGTGTTTGTCTGATTGTCCTTATCTGTGATGTACCGTGCAATCGGTATATTTGTAATGTGCTATATGTTTCAAGAAGTGCAATAAATTGGAGTTAACCCTTTCAAGATTCCTGCTTCTTCGATAATACAGTATCATTCACACACCACCGGCCACGCCCTATATTTGGTACGCCATGTTTTAAATCAACCACTCGCCACAACAAATTATGTCACACATTAAGTTTTTATTATTACATTTATATATATATATATATTATATGTATATATATATAGTTATATGTATATATAGTTATATATATAAATATATATATATATATATATATATATAGTTATATGTATATATAGTTATATATATAAATATATATATATATATATATAGTTATATGTATATATAGTTATATATATAAATATATATATATATATATATATATATATATATATATAGTTTATCGTGATGCTGCAATAAACGTATTTATACATAAGGAACAGTTAGTAAAAATGGGTCGTAAAAAGTTGAATTTCACAGCAGAGGAGTGCAAAACGATTCACTCAGGTGATCCCTCTTACCTCCCTGCGTTTTCTCGAGTAAACATCCAATTAGTCACCAAGTCACCTTAAATCTTCGCCAACATGGTCACCATGTCTCCAAAATGATGCTAACTTGGATATGTCATTCGTACTAAAGTTTACGCAGTCCCCTGTGTCATGTTTTCCCACCACGCAGCTCTAAAATTAATTTATGTAGCATTACACAGTTCACATCCACACGTGCAGCCTTAAAATATTGCAAAGTTTGTTAATCTGATATCATATCGACAAACGACAGCCGTTGGAAACCCAACAGCTAAATTCCACACCTCTGAGCCGGAACTCCGAGTGTAACTCGAGGTGTAAGAAGTTTTCGCCCGTTACATTATATTAATTTATCGATTAAGTCAATTTAGTTTCGAATGTTCATCCATAAAATATAAATAATTATCTCGGATGCTAATAAATACACGGGGAGGTACAAATAAATCAAAATCCAGAAAAATTACAAATACTGGTATTTAAAAGAAAAAAATTAACATTGTTTGTTTTAGTGCGATTTGATAATTATAACTCGTTTTTAAATTAACAAGGAAAAGTTTCAAACGTACATTTCATTTGCTTAGAATTAAATAAATCTAATTTTAACTTCAACGTTTGAGCATTTTCATATGCTAATACCCTCTGGCGAAATGCATATTTAAATGCGAATTCGCGCTTATTTGAATACACATTTAAACTTGTAAAAATCCTTATTTAATTCTCGCAAGACATGCTTCGCTTTAGATTTAAAGATTAAAGATATCCGACTACGTTCGGAACTTTGGTTTTGAAAATGTTCATAAAAGTATTTTTTATATATATTTAGTTCCACTTGAATTAGAATCAACATAAAAAACTCTTAAGAACATTACCACAAGAAAATATTTACTTAAATGCAATTTGTTTGCAAAAAAATGAAAAAAGAATGACATACTTTCAAAATATTCTCCTGCTTCGAAAAATGTTTTGTAATAATAATATTTTGCTTACATATAGCTAACTCTTCTCTGCAGAGCATGAATTAGGATTTTTGAAAAATTTCCTTTATTTCAATGTTACAATCAATTAAAATAATAGCCGATGTGTTCTTAAAATATCTCTATTCTGATGTGTTGAAATATGAATAAACACACTCCTACAAAAAGTATTTCTAAAATTCTAGTTCCGGCTCTGTTTTGAAGTCCGTTGTAGGAGATTTTTCATAAAAGAAGAATGCATCGAAATAATTTATAGTTTAAAAAAAAACTAAAAAAATACGCTTTTATAGGGAATCGAACTAAAAAGTAAAAAAATAATTCTTCATATAAAAACAAAATGGTTAACGAGAAAATTAATATCAATGGGATTAAAGCGTGGGGTGCTCTATATTAATTGCTATAATTTCTTACTCGTTCTATTCCAAAATGCTGAGTTAGTGTAAAAATGTAGTACAAAGCACACCCCACGCTTTTATCACAATGCCATTAACTTTCCCGTTAATCATTTTATTCTTATATCAAGAATTATTTTTTTACTTTTTAGTTCGATTCAATATAAAAGCGTGTTTTTTTTAGTTTTACTTTAAACTATAATTTATGTTTCCTTTTTATAGTTTGATCTACAATAAAAACCAGGTTTTTTTTAGTTTTTAAAAACTACCAATTGTTGAATTTATCCTTGAGTTTGATACTTGGGGTCAGAATTATGTGGCTGCTGGAATTAGTCTTGCTCTTTAATGAATATTAATTAATGGGTCTGAAGGGTATTTATCCCGTATCGTTATATTTCAAAGATTCCGTCTCTATAGGTACGTATCAAACTAACAGAAGTGTGTTAAGAAGAAATATTAAACGCGTGAATCGTATTATTACTTTTTAAACGTATTGCAATAATGTTAATTCGTATTATCACTTCTAAACATATTGATTTATCAAAATAAAAAAGAATTAGCAGTTAGAACATAAATTTATCACTGAATTATAAAAACTATTTGCGGTTTTAGGGTTGCACCTAAATCTTTTAGTCACTAAATTTGGAATTAGTCGTCAAATCTGAGAATGGTTTAGGCAATAATTCGTCAAATCTGGAAACGATATAATAAATTAGTTTCAAAATTTCGAAATCTTTAAAATCCTTATTTTTAACGATCCTAATCAGGACAATGAAACAAAGTTATGAAATTATTGTATTGTCATAGGTCCTTGACAAGTGCGCAAAATTTCGAATTAATCTAACCTTTAAAAGTGAGCAGAAATCGAGTTCAAAGATTCCAAGTGAAACTTATACAAGCGTGTTAAAATATGTCATTCTCTCTTCATTTTTTGCCAAAAAATTGAATTTCACAAATTTTTCCTAGTAATAATATTTTTAAAACAATTTTATTTCTATATTCTAATTCAGGTAATACTAAATGTCAAAAACGTTATCCATTTACAAGCTTTTTCAAAGCCATGGATCCTGTAGTCGGATACCTTAAAGAATACACGTAGTTTCTTCTAGAAATGGAATGATAGTTAAAATCCTATATTTACTTAATTTTTTTTAACACGTGTATACGAGTATCAGTGCTTCTTAAACTTTCAATATTTGCGATCCAATATTCAATCATAATTTTCATCGCGCCCCCTCTCTGTATAATAACAATGTATTAAATTCAATAATACTATACTTTGACGCTAAAGCTACAATACGACTTTAATCCATTAAGTGTCACTGGTGTATATAAGCATCTCGCTCAGCCAAAGCGTTAATTGCCTAGGACATATATAGAAGTCTTTCCAAAGTACGATCTTTTCTGTGAGTTGCTCTCCATAAAATTATTACGAAGCTTTGGGATGCAATAAAATGACCTTAACAGTGTTTGCGAAGGATTTGCTTATTTCAAAACATTTAGCTGATTTAATCCATTTATTACCCCAGAATACACCATATACGCTCGCCTACGCGTTAAACAGTGGCATTAGGGAGCCAATCACATAATTTTTTATCGACATTTAAGGAATAATAATAAACAGTACAAATTCTCATGATAAGTGTTAATTTTTGCATATAATTTTATATATGACAAGGCCATGGGGTCACTGGTAGTTAATAAACTTTTCTTAAATTAGTGTTTTTAAATTATAAAGCACGCACACACAGAACTTGTATATGTATAAAGTATTATATCAGTGTAAAAAGCTGTATTTTCTTTCTTTCTTTTTTTGCTATGTCAGAATATATTTAGTTTGTTTACTTTCAGTAAATGAGAAATTTTTTTTTGATTTCTTCTTTTCAATATGCTCACGCCCCGCCACCTAGTGGGGCTATCACGTATTCTAGGTGAGCCCTTCCCGCAGTTTCAGAAACACTGGTACATAAAAATATAATTTTAGATTAAATTATTCACGAACACAGGACGAATTTCGTTTAATTTAATAAACTCGTAAATAAAGCGTCAGTTGAACTAGTTCAATTAAAATTTCAATATTCTGTAGACACTAAAACTCACTATCAAATTACCAACCACCCTAGGTTAGATGTTAATATCACAAGTTCATAGCTTCTTACTGGTATTATGTGATGTAGTATATGATAGTTATTTTCCCTATTAAATATCTCTTTAGCCCGGAAAAGCTTCCTAAATGTATTAGGCGGTGAGTTACAAACGTATAAGGCGAAAATGGGAATGGCTATTTCATGTAGAGCCTGAATTATGGACACATGAATAAGACAAATGGACATGGGAAATAGGCGAAAAACGGTATATTTTTGGAATAAACCGTGTTCAGGAACTAGCCAACAAATATTAAATGTAATTTATTAGATAGACACATTGTATTTTCCACCAATTATAAAAATATATTCTTACAATGTTTCTAATGTGGAGATTTCGGAATAATGTTAAATCAAAGTCTTATTAAATTTTTTTCCGAGTGAGCCAAAAGTTAGTTCAAACTTCAAATATTCATTAAAAAAAGCAGGAAGTGATGATAAAGAGCAATGGTTTACAAGAAAATGGCTCGCAAAGAAAGTCGGATTTGTTTTAGTATCATAAACATTGTTTGTTAAAAATATGACCGACAGAGGGCTCTGACTACCTGAAAGACAATGTACAATAGTAATTGACCTGTATACAATAGTATCAACATGACCTATAGAGTAGCTGTGTATACACACACATATATATATATATTATATATATACTATGTTTCCATACCATATATATATATCTTTCCCAATACAAAATATTGCTATTAAAAAAGTTTTTAAGTAAAGTAAAAAAATAGGTAGATCAATTTTTAGCTACAATGTGCCTATAAAGCAAGAAAACGTATTATGTAAATGTAATGAATTTAAAGAATTCATAGATAAACATCACAATCATCTTGTTAGTGGTGACCTCAATATTGTAAAAGACAATAATCTTAGAAACATAATGAATAAAGGTACTGGTTTTAGATTAATGATTTCGAGTAATAATAAAGTTATAAAAAGTCAGTTACATAAATGATATTGAGCAATTTATATACAAAATAGCTATTAAATATAGTATTGCTATAGAGACATTCAGAGAATTCAAATGTAATATTACATAACAGCTTAATAAATATAACTTTGGTACAGATAATAAAATCTTTTTGAATAATATTAAAAATCAGATTAAAAAATTACAAAATAAATTTATTATAGTTTATGTTGATCAACTGCCAGGAAATGTTGCCTTCATATGTAAATATTAATATAATTAAATGATGAACAAAATTTTTTATAATAATACAGCTTTTATTAAGTCATCAGTTTCAGATAAAGAAATAAATAATCGAATTTTGGCTTTTCATAAACAAATAAGTATTTATAATAATAATTTTAAATTTCCACATATGTTTCTTACTCCTAAATAATATAAAGACCCAGTCAAATTTAGGACAGGTACAAATGGATAATACATGTATCATTAAAACAGGCAAAATTCTACATGAGAGAGAGAGAGAGAGAAATATTACATGATACAATAAATAATCTTAAATCCACAGCCATACTTAAAAATAGTAAATCACTTATTGAACAAATGAAAGATAAAAAGATTTATTCAGTCTATAGATTAGATTTCGAAGATCTTTTTACCTTTATTAATATTGATGATATGAATTAATATACTTGTAAATTTACACAAAGGTAATTTATTTAATAATGTTAATTATGATAGATTTAGTTCACTACTTAGGTTTGTACTTAAAGAGAACTATATATATTATAATGGTAACTATTATCTGCAGATTAAATGTTTGTCACAAGGTGGCCATGTGAGCAACTGCCTTGCCAATTTATATTTACATTATTTTGAAAGTATAGTTACATTAATAATTCTAAATATTATATTTTTCGTTATATAGATGGCATAATCATTTTTGGCAAGCAAGTCAATTTTATACCTAATACTAATTTTTATCCATAATATCTTAATTTAATACAGACAAATAGTACCAACAATGAAGAAAATTTTCTTGATATACATATCAAATTAAAAGATAATGTAATAGTTTCTAATATTTATCATAAAAGAGAAGAATTTAATTTCAATATTATAAAAGTTCCTCATTGGGAGAGTAATGTACATTTTTCTATATTCAGAAATATTGTTATTAATTATATACAACGCAATAAAGTTCTAGTGTCAGTAAACTCAGAAATAATAAGTAACTATAAACATTTTACTAAATATTGCTTAAATCAGAAATACCCAATTAATTTTATTAATAGTTATATGAATAAAGTAAAGATTAAAAATTCTTATATAAGTAATAGTTTATTACTATAAGTTTACATATTATCTAGTTATAGTTACTTCCATATTCTAATATTAGATAAAATTACATATTATTTAATTCATATATACGCTAGTGTCGCTAAAGTTATGTTAATTTGTAACTATTTTTAATTTATTTTAATTTCTTTTCTTTTTATACTTTTGTTAAGTGCTACATTTCAGCCATTCACATGCTTTGAATCGGCATTTGGGTCCAGAATCTGGCAATAACTTATTTATTGCACTCAGATTTAGCGCTGACTCTGCATTTCTAAGTGCAATTTTTAGGTAAGTTACTTCTATCTTGTAATGTATTTAGATATTCCTATCCATTACTTTCAATAGATTTTGCTCAGTATTATTTACATAAAGTTAGAAGGTTGGCTGTCCAAAAACATGTTGAAACCCACTTTTATATAAATTATTTTATATATTATCTGTTCTAAGTCAGCAATGTTTATAATACGGCAACATCCTTTTTATAATTTTTAATCTCGGTTGCTTATGTGTCCTTCATTGTGTGATTTTCCTACTGTCTACGTGTTTTTCGAATGTGATTGATGGTAATTGTTTGTAGAAAATTAGACTATATATATATATATATATATACCTTATACAAAGTATTTTAATGTAAATGATATTATTAATGTACCGACTATCCTAAAATCATGATTTTTTTAAAAAAATTGACAATTTTTTCATGATTTCATTTTATAAGTCATCTTCTTAGCGTTATAAAAATACCAAACTTTTTATTTTCCATTGACTAGAACAAAAATTACAAGTGTTTTAGTAAAAGCAGATGCCATGGCTTTGCATTAGATATCAAACTTTCAAATGCGTTTTACTCGATATGTGTTTTTTTCGAAAAGTTCAAAAGGGGACAGCAATTTCTTAAAGAGTTTTTAAAATAATTTGCTGAAACTTTTGTGTGTGTATGTTCTGTATAACAGTAGAATTGTTTTAACCTTCAGATTTATCAATGTCAGTTTTATTACAAAATTTACAGTTCTTTATGTGAATATAATAATTATTTTTTAAGCAATTTCATATAATATCTAAGATAAAGTGTCCTAGCTTTTGTAAAAATTAAAATATCTCTTATCCTGAAGGTAATTTCAAAACGGAATATAAAAGGAATACATCAAAATTGAAAAATTGAGAGTTTGATCATTTACTACTTGTACAGAGCGGGCCCCTTTCATGTAATTTTTTTGTTAGTTTGTACCCATTTTGCTCCCATTGTAGTAGTAATAATTTATTTTTCTCTTCTTAGCGTTAGCCTTTTTTTCTTAAAATGTAATAAATAAATCTAAACAACACAAAGAAAATCATACCTCCATTTTTTAAAAATAAAGTTGTCGCAAGTAGTCGGATACCTTAACCATTATGGAATATATCTAATAGGTGGCTTAAATAGATTATATATTTGTTACCATCAAACAACGAAGATTCGCGTGGGCTGTGATACCCCCAGCCCAAGGGTTTCATCTCTTATCCAAGCGACCCAGATTTTTAGGAATAAATGATTGATCACCCAAATGTTCTATAATAAATCTAATTCATTATTGTCTAAATATGTATTGATCAACGCAACGCAAGTCTTATTAGAAGGATATAATCAGGAGTGATACTACGCAAATATAAATTCTAAGTAAATAGTGCCTGGAATTCAAATCACTATCTTTATGAAAGACTATCCTAAAAATCCTTATCCGCCTTATAGATTCCTTAACACCCTAAAGTCCGTTCTATAATTACACTTCTACGTTGAATGTCTTACCAATATCTCACGGCGATCCGCATCTCAGAGCGCGCGCTATCTGGCTTTATTCTATTCTAATCTTCTATTATTCACCTAATATCATTCTTCCATTATACTCTACTATCCGACTACCGTTCTACTCTTCTCCTATATTCTACTAACACGGGAAGGCTAACGCTCCAGTATATATCTATTAATTAATCTGCATATCACGGTTTCTTCATGAGAGGATTGGATTGAAATAATGCCATTCTGTCCCCAAAGTTTCCTCGAGAGGATTAGAAAGGAAAGCCGATAAAGTCCCATCACAGGGCTATTGGTGACGGACCTCCTTCTTTTGAAAAGCAGTCAAATGAAAGGGTGACATCCGTGTTAACACTCCACTCACCAAACTTCCTCACCATAACAAAGGGAGTACTTTGAATCTTTTCAGAATTTTAATGCGCTTCAATTTCTCTAGAAGTTGAATCTAATCAGAAAAGGAATTGAAACCCCGACTTAAACAGAAAAATTTTCAAACATCAGTTCACGACTAAAATCTATTTTTTGGATACTATAAAATATAGGTGGATTAAAATTGGTTACCTTTATAAGATATAATGTAGTAAGGTATTATTGTGTTATCAATCTGCGTCAGAAATTTAATGATTAGTTGGATTTAGATTTTTAGTTTATTTAACCAAAAGTTCTAATATGTTTCCACATAATTTCAGAGATTTCTGATGAAACTTATAAGATGACAGAAATAATGAAATCCTTAATATATCAGATTTAAAGATATCCTTAAATCTGTGTGTGCTTGGAAAATAACTTATATGTAAACAATATATTGTGTTTGAAAAAAAGGTATACTTTTCCGTTTCGGCGGTGTAAGCGATAAAGTCACCAAAAATGATAAAACTGAAACCAAATGGAATATTTCCACTGTGGTAACCTTTTACCACCACATTTCAAAACAAATCGCAGTATTTCCTTATTATTAACCTTTTTTCATATTACGTCAAAAAACAAGAAATATATATATATATATATATATATATAATCAAGTCAATTCCTACTTAGATCCACAAAGAAAATTTTTATTTTAGCTACTTTTTATTAAATAGTTACAATTAATATAAATACTATGTATATACATATGACAAAATCACAACAGTAAGTGGTAATTAATTTTTATTAATTATCATTAAAGTATCGTATTGTTATCCAAAACAATCGTGTTTATAAAATTTCAGTTCAACTGAATGCTTTGAAACGTGAGGGAAAAAAAACCTTTTCAAGTTTTGTCACAAGTCGACAAAAATGATGCCAACATGGCTGTATTTGTAATTCTTTAAATAATTAGTCTACTTCAATTAATTTTTAATAATTATAATTAAATTATTGTATTTGTGACGAATCTGTACGGAACCTTTCCACTAATATTTTTAGGCGTCTTTTTCGGGATTATAAATTCGCGTATATTTCCAATCAACTCCAAAAAAGTGAACGGGATATGCAAAGTAGATTGGGTATTTAAGTAGAGTGTTGTAAGCTAGCAAGTATGAAGGCTATTGAGCCAGCAGCAGTATTCTCAACTTTAGAGGATTCCATTGGATTACGTCAGTGAAGCCCTATTGCTGTTATTTTACGGAAGAAATAGAAAGCTGATATACCAAGCGGTAACTATAATTTATTTACGCTTAAAATAAGCGCTTTAGTTTAATAAAATTAGTTAAAGTTAATGAAAGCTAATAATTCGAGTAACGTGTATTTCTCGGACCTCCTATTTCGGTAGACCTTATTTGATCCTGCGCATAATTATTGATTAATTTGATAATTCGTAATTTAATTTAATATTAAAGGTAAATCCCTTTTGTTTGACGTAACATAGAAATATTATATGTTGTTAGAGTTTCTGGTATTTGAAGTGTTATAATAAATACAAGTTATTACTATACAAAATGGCTCTTAGTGATTCTTTGCCTCAAATTAATCTTGGTGTCTAGGGTGGAAACCAGGGGGGTCCACACATATTGTCATCCAATAAGTGATGTATATAAAATTTCAGCTCAATTGGGCGCTTCAAAATGTACTTTATTAACGAATGAAAATTCCTCCAAGATAAATAAATAAATAAATATAGAGAGAGTGAGCTAATAGTAGGAATTGAAAAAATGAATGAAAAACTAATGAGAACTAACATTTATTAACATTTTTTATATGTATATATATTGTGTGTTGTCGCCAATAAAAAGCCTATTTGACGAGAAACGGAAAAGTACCGAATAAAAATATTCCCCAAAAGGACAGTTTTAAAATTAATTGGTATTTATTTGCAAAATGCTAAATGCTAAATATTTTTGTAAATGATATTAAAATTAAACAGCAAGTACATAGATATAACAAATGTTTGAAAAAAGGAATTTGCTTAAGGAATTTATTGGTTTTCAAAACTTTCCTTGAGAGACAATCGCATTGTAACTTTGCTTTGATTATATTACAGAACGTGTTTCATCTATTAAAAATAAACTTCAAATATTAATGTTTTATCAGTTTCATTTATCCATTTATTTATTTTTCAAGAAAAAAATTAAACTACCTTCTATTTTTGCCATGTTTTCCACTGTTTAAACAAAGCAAAATAAAGTTTTGAAAAGCTATTTTATAAACAAATGTTTTAACAACAAAAATTTAAAAGCAAAGAAGCATTTTATGACTTCACAGTTGAAAATCTTTACTAGTCATTGTTATTGCTTTCATTTCTTATGTTTACATATGCAGAGTTTAGCATATTCACAATAGTAAAAAAAACTAGACGAGCGAACTATATAAAATTAAATTAACCTTTCAAAGCACTCAAAATGTGATAAAAATACACTTCAACGTCAACGAAGAATCCGAAATAGTCGAAAGATATATGATGGAAAACATATGCCGGGCTTTAAAGAAGCTATCCCACAAAGATGTCTTCAGGTTTTAAAATTATATTTGAGCCACATCCAGGTTTTGCAGGCACTCGCATGCAAGGAAATATATTTTAAAATAAAGTTTGTTCGAAATCATATTAAACAAAGGAGGCTTTTTTTAAAAAAACACATAAATTTTATATTTTATATTTATAGAAACCCACTTAACAACTATTGAATATATAAATACAGGTGGTTATCAAAATAATTGGAACACCTGTGATTAAAAGTGACATTTTTGAATATTCTCCAGTTATATATATATATATATATATATATATATATATATATATATATATATATATATATAACTGGGTGATATATATATATATATATATATATCACCCAGGTATATATATATATATATATATATTACCTCAGGGTGGTCCAGCTAGTAATTGTTTAGCGAACCTATATTTGCATTTTTTTGAAATAGATCATGTTGTAAATAATTCTTACTTAATTTATCGTTATATAGATGATATAATAATTTTTGGTAAAAATAGAGAATACAAACCAAATATTACATTCTACCCTGATTATCTCAAGCTCCTTAAAACTAACTTCAACTCTAATAGGGTGGAATTCTTGGATTTAGACTTGCATCTTATTAACAATATTGTAGTCCGTAACATTTTTGACAAAAGAGATTCGTTTAAGTTCCATATAATTAAAATTCCCGTATGGAACAGTAATTTACATACATCAATTTACAGAAATATCATTTTGAATTTTTTATTTAGAAATGATAACTTAACTACCCACAAAATAGATAAATACAATAATATAAAAAAAAAATTTCAATGTTGTTTAGATCATGAATACCCTTTTAATTTCTTGAGATCTTATATTCATCACAAATACATTAACCGGCTTGCTACTTCGAATTCCAAATCCACCACACAACAATAGGTTTTCAAAGTCAGCATGTTAGTGGTCTTGCTGTGAAGATTATATCATAACACTCATATCACAGTTTACATTTTTTCCACACACATCTTGAACATCTTACACATTATTGACAACCAACCAAATTAGAGCCTAGCAAATTTACATTTTTGACAATCAACCAATTCAAATTTTACCATATTGGATTGTCGTCATTTTATACTTGTCTTTTCTGGCTGGTATAAAAGTCAGCTCAAAAGATGTGGTTATGTATTTTCGAATTTTTTAACTTAGTGAATAATTGACTTTCATTAATGGCAAGACGCTTGTTTCTCTTCGTAAAAGCTTTGTGAGTAAAGAAATTTTGTTAAATTAATTTTTGAATGATACTTTTCTTATGTAATTGTTTTGGCATTTTTCTACTTTTCTTACATAATTATTTTGTGATTTTGTGATTTTTTCTGCATTAAGAGTTTTGGGAGAGTTTGTTACATAATAGTAGTGATTGGTTTTATCATGCTCTCTGAGTTATCCATACTCTGTAGTTTTGTTTATTTTATTTTATTTGGTTTTCCTACCGAGTTGCAAAGGGGGAAGGTTGGCGCCTTTAAACTAGTTTAACCCCACTTATTTGGTCCTAAGTCCGAAATTGCTTTCTGACTCGCTAGGTTCTGCTTTTTTGTAGTTCTTTTATTTCTCTATAATTTTGTTCATGTTCAGCTTTTATATTTTTATTATGCTATTTCTTGTTATGTTCTTTATCTATTATTTCTGGTTTTTGATAAATAATACATATTTCTTTTATATATATATATATATATATATATATATATATATATATATAAAAAATAGAAATGTAAATATTCTGGTAAAATGTGGTAGCTTTATCGAAGTTTTTTTTTCAAAAGCGTGAGATGTTGGACCTCTCGCATTTTCAAAGAGGGTGAATTGTAAGAGTTTGTCTAGATCAGAGGTTCCCAAACTTTTCTGACTCATAAACCCTTTGCCGTGTTTTTCGTCTTTGGGTAGATCCCCAGCTTACTAATATTAAATTTTTACTCATTGATCAACTTAAATGACTTTATGATAGTTGGTACAGAGCTACTTACTTTAAAAGATTAAAATTTTTAACTATACTGAAGAATATTGTTTCAAACTTAGGAAAAACAAGTTGATTAATTTTAAATTTAAATTTAGTAATACATAAAATAATTGAGCAACAAACAAAAATGATTTTAATAGGAGGGATCCATCTGGAGCTTCAGTAATAAATTTTTAACATTTGTAATCACTCTTGTTGAGTTTACCCGTAAATTTATTCTGTTAGTAGTGTCCAGTCTATTTTTTGTCTACCTTAGCCAAAGCATTCTCAAATCTAGATTCAAATTCTGAATGGAGGGCATTAAAATTAATGTAGGTTCAAAAAACATTATCCTGGCATATTATCTGTGATAAAATGAGAAACGAAAAATTCGCGATGTCCAATATTATACTCCTTTAGCTTAATTCTGGCAAGAAAAGCTGAAATTGTGGCCCCCTTTTTAAGAAAATATATGCTTTCTCCTTGTGACCGTAAATTAACCTCATTAAATTTAGTAAATAAATCTGTTAAATAAATAAAGTCTGTGTGTTTTCCCTTTGATTATATTTTCTTTTAAAATAAAAGTCATGATGTGGTTTAATGAGAGCATCTATCGTAGACTCCGTTTACACCTCATTGATCCTTAAATTATTCTTTCACTGACGTGGACCCCTTAGAAGTCGTCATAGGCCCCTGGAGGTCTATATCAACCACTATGGGAATCACAATTCTAGATAGAGCAAGTGTAACCGAAGCATCTCAAGTTTTAAACGTTTCTGTAGAGACAGTGTCAAAGTAATGACAGCATACACACAACGTGGAAAGACAAGCTGTTCAAAGAAAAAAGCTAGTAAAAACAGAGGACGGAGAGAAAAGCTCAGTGAAAGAGATCGAAGGGTATTGAAGCTGATTGTCACGTCTAGAAAGCAAACAAGTGTAGCAAAAGTGACAAGTGTAGCAGATGTCAATGTTACAGTTAGATAGAACCTTCATAAACAGAGCAATTACGACATTACATAAATTTCTAAGTTACTTGTCACGGGTGTTAATGACAAACGTCGACTACAGTGGTATCGCACACCTGGTCGAATGATAGTGAGTGAGAGAATGAATATTAACCTCACACTGTTCAGCTACACCAGGGCTTTTGGTGACGGACCACGTAATTTTGAACCATGGTCAAGTGACGTGGACGACACCTGAGCTGGCAACCCTCTCTACTACCACACCACACATACGGAAGGACGTTTCAGCTATCGACAGATTTAACGTGCATTGCTGCCCTACACGGCGGGACTTTAGCGGTACTGGGATCGAACTCATGTCATGCCTGCCATGATCCGATACCCTGAGCACTGGGCTACCGCAGCCCCTGGTCGATTGATAAGTGGAAGAAAGTAATATGGTCTGATGAATCGTCTTTCACACTTTTCCCTACAACAGAACGGGTGCATGTTTGAAGGACACCTGCACAAGCATATCATCGGGATTGTCTCCTTCCAAGTGTCAAGCATGGAGATAGATCTGCCATGATCCGGGCAACCATGTTGTGGAAAATTATAGAGAAATATTAGCTGATGAGGTCCATCCTAAATGATGCTAATTTTAATTCCTGCAAGAAATTGAAATATCCAGGATAAAAATGCGCCTATCCAAGCAGCGGGACTTAATGAATCATTGTTTGATGAGCATTAGGAAGAAGCTAACCATCTACCTTGGCCCGTATAGTCACTCGACCTCAATGCAATTTAACCATTATGGTCTATTTTAAATCATTCAATATGGAATCGATATCCTCCTCCGGATTCTCTTCCAGAATAGTTACAATATATCCATGAATGAAGAATGGTACTATATTCAGCTTAACACTGTTCAGAACTTGTGTGAGTTGATTTCTGGGCAAAACCTATTAGTATTGCATGCCAAAGGCGGTCTTACACCATACTAATATAAATGATACTTTATAAATCTAAGGTTTTTCCATTATTTTCATAACCACACATATAATGATAATTGTTTAAAGAATTTCTAATTACGATCACAAAATTATGTTGATGCATATATCTTTGAATAGCGTTGAATGCAAACCTTGCAGTAAAAATAAGAAATGTAATATTATCTTGAGCTAATCATAGCAACAGAGTGAAACCAAAAATACTAATTATAGAAAGCCATACCATTGATAGATCTTTGGGACCGTTGGTAGCCTAGTGGTTTGAGCATCGGAATCTAGATCGGAAGGCCTGGGTTCGATGCCCGATGTCACCAAATACCCTCCAAGTACACATGGAGTACCTGCTCGTTAAATCTGTGGGTCCTAAAGTGTTGTGGGCTGTCGAAGTAGAAACCACAGGTGCAGGGGGCAGGAGAATATTTCCCTCCTCTGAAGTTCCATGCCTAAATAGTGGAGGTGGAGATATGTGGTGTCGCCATCTATCGTTTAGAGGTCCAACCTTTCTCAAGCTCTGGCAATTTTCATTCCTTCCCTTCGGGAAGCACACGACAACAACAACAAGATTAATTGATTTGGTTTTTATTTTGTTTTTTTGTTCCTTCAGATGCAAAAAATTAAAACCATACAGACATTTAAAACAACACTAACAATTAAATGTTCATTACAAAACCATTATTCAATTAAAAAACAACTTTGAAGTGTTCTAAATAAGTCAAACTTTTATTGTTTGTTTATACTATCTCGAGGTTTTCATTAGTCACCGAACTCTTGTGTATGATGTTGTTCAGCTTTAAGAGTAGTCGGTAGGAATTATAACGACAATGTTAAATTGAACCATTTTAGGAACCTGTTTCTCAGAAATTGTTAAATATAAATACTTCAAATTTTGGCTGTATAATAATTAGGCTTTTTTATTTAAATAATGGTAACATGCTTCAAATATATTGTTTAATGTTTTCAAAAAAATTCATCGTAAAAGTATCGTTTTGAAATTTATGAAAATTGTCATTTTTTTACGATAACTGCTTCTGAGCAAAATATTTTTAAAAAATCTCCAAGAAAGTCACTCTATTATATAAAGTTACATATTATATAAGCAATTATAGCAAGCAGTTTCGTTCATTATTTTCTATTAAAAAGGTACACGCCCTTTGAAAACAATCATTTGAAGATAATTGCATTTTAAGTGTAAAAAAGCACTTAATTACAAAAATAATGAATTACAACATGTATTTGCCCTATTTTATTAAACATTTGTATCTTCTTAATATTTTAAACATAAAATATGAAGCAAAAAAGCATTAAAATGTCCAGAAAATACATATATAGTAATTTTCAGTTTTTGTTCAACGATATTTTTTTTAGCATTTTGCATTAATTTTCACAAATTATGTAACAATATGTGAAGAATTTTTAACTTCAATGCATTATAAATATCAAATTTGATCTTATAACATCACAAATATAATGTAAACATGTATCAATATGTAAAAGTCACGATTTCGCAATATGTGATTTTACGACGTTAGAAAAATTCAATTATGGATTTGTATGTTTCCATGCAAACACAATTTCTAAAAGTTTCAAAATTCAAAATTTTCTCTAAACTGTACAAAGGATTTCTAAAAAAGTCAAAAATAAAACCGTTTTTATGTTTTTAAATATGAAATTGGTGTATTTTTATGCATGTAACAAACTTCTCGCAACGGCAAAAAGCATTATACACCTGAGTTGTTGTTAGTTACCTATTATTGAAAAACATTTGAATTATTAAAGCTTAAAAACTTGTCTGAACAATAAATAAACATTAATATTTGCAATTAAGTGAAATATTTAAGATATATTGTTTAGTTTTCTCAAAAATATGTAACATAAAAACATCATTATGAATTTTTTAAAAAATTGACATTTTTTGTCACGATATATGGACTCCAGTCAAATATTTTGGGAAAATACCCAAAAAACTCACATGAATATATATAGTTACATATAAGTAACATGAGGGGGAGAGAAAATTCATTACATTCATTCATTATATTCTGAGAAAAATATGAATACAGTTTTAAAAACATCATTTTTGAGAAAATTGAGTTTTCACAATAAAGTGCCACTTCATCACAAAAATAATGAATTACAACATGTATTTGTCCCATTTTATTGAACATTAGCATCTTTGCGATTTATTTTGCATAAAATAGTAAGCAAAAAAAGTCTTAAATTGCCCAGAATAGCATTTTTCAGTTTTTTTCAACGAGATAATTTCTAGTATTACATCAATTTTCGCAATTCTGTATCAATTTTTGAAGAATTAGTAGCTTTTATGCTTTACAGATATCAAATTTGAACATAAAGAAACATAAACATAATGTGAAAATGTGTCAATATGGTTTTTGTATGATTTTGAGATGGTATTTAAAAATACCTGATTATACGACATTTTGAAACTTTTCGCTGGGATTTTGTAAAGTTATCATTAGGTTTGTTGTTGCGGACATTTTCTAAGTTTTAAACTTCAAAAATTACTCTAAACTGAACAAATGTTTTCTAAAGCAGCCAAAATAAAACTATTTTTATGTTTTTAAACATGAAATTTATGTGTCTTTATGTATGTAACAAGCTTCTCGCAAAGGCAACAAACATCACACTTGATGTATCATCTCATACCTTTATCTGAGAAACTATTAAGCATATGAACTCAAGACTTTGACTATATGTATTAATTATACATTTATATTTATAATGAAGTGAAATTTTTTAAATATATTAATTAATTTTTTAAAAAGCAAACTTTTAGTTGAGCGAGCAAATATGATTATTATGAATTTATTGAAAATTGTCATTTTTTGTTATTATATCTGCTTAAGAATATTTCAAAAATGTCACTTCAGCATACACAATTAGGAAACAAGAGTACATTTACACAATTTTAAAAAAAAACCATTTAAAAAACAATTTTTATAAAAAATCTTAACTTGTAAAAGTATTACCCTATTTATTTTTCCTCACATATTATCTTCATTATGCATTATGCAGTTATAAAATTAAGATTCATCACGTAAATATTTCTCACCTAGCCTAATTTTTTTTTAACACTTTACTTAAACACGCGAAGATTTAGTAATCATTAACAATAACTAATTAAAAATGAATTTAAACTAAAGAAAAGACTAAATTTCAGTAAAAAATGCCTACATTTTAAGTATAACATTTACTAAAACCCACATGAAAATCTGAAATTGCCTCCAAAGGTTTTTAGCAAATCTAACACAGTTGCAGTTATACAATTATCTAAAGTTAATTTGGGTATTAAAAAATAAAAATTAATCGAGCCTTTGCAACTTTTCCCCAGTTTTAAAAAGGCAATGTTTACATTTCTATTTGTCAAAATGTGCGTGGTAAATCAACTGATTATTTTTTAAAAATCATTTTAAAATACTTCTAATTCATATAATGGCTTGTATGTTATATCATTAGAAAGGTCTTGATTTGTAGATTTCAGAAAAAACAAAAACTTAAAATTGATTTTTAAAAGAGGTTTACCCTACTGACTGCTCTTAACTACAAACAACTAAAAATTTAGATTTTAAAGGCAAGTCACAAACTAATAACAATAGTTATTAACTCAATGTTTCATAAATATAGAACACTGAGTGCTTCCTACTTTCGCAGACACTTAGCATAGCAGGTAAGTAAGTTGTGTTTGATTTTAATTTGTTGTTGCTTATGCCACCTAATCGACAGTAGCATCAGATCAAGGTACACGAAATTCATCGTGACGAAGGGCTAGATTTTTTAGCCTATCGTTAGCCTTAGCTTTGAGCACCAATACAGGTGACAATTAGATTTTGCTCGGTTCTACCCCGATTTTGATGGAGAACATCTGGGGTAGTCAGGAGCCTCCTACCTCTCTTCCCCTTCCACCAAACTCACGAGAGGACTTACGGCTCAACGGCTATTTAAAGTACCACCCTATCGCGAAGGCACTACACATTAACAGACATCCCTCTCCGGGACTCGAACCCAGGCCTAACAGTATCGCAGTCAGCGTCACTAACCACTGCACCGGATGGCGGCTGATTTTAATTTACGTTACACTGTGAAGCAATACCGGTCTATTCGTAAAGGACCTCATAATTTTGAACCATGGTTAAGTGGTGAGGACGAAATCTCAGCTAGCACCTACATCACCAAATTTCCACACCAAGTTAACGGGAGTAATTTGACCCTCGACAATTTTATCGTGTACAAGACACTTTACACGTTGAGTCTTGCGTGATCTAAGTTTCGAACCTGCTATTTGACAACGCTAACCACGAATTCTTAACAATGACCTCTCAGCTACCGCGGCCACATAGATAGGCTAAGAATCCAGGTTGTAAAATTTTAATAGTCCCCCGCAGGAAGATTAGGAAGTCGAAAGGAAGATTAGGCATATTCAAAATAACTTCTATTTATTTACTATTATGAACAACAACAAGAACTATATTAACCAAGTGTAAGAGATGCACCGACTACTAAATGTGGAAATCAATAGCGAGGTTGATGAGATATGAGAAGTCTTAATTAATCGGATCACTTACGTTCAGGTAAAACACATTGCAATTCCAATTGACCCAATCCATTTGAATCTATAGTTGAACGAATCGTCTACTTTAATATTATCCTAATAAGCTACAAAGTATTCACGCCTCACTTCACGTTTAAACAATCACTGCTATATGTTAGCAGTCTAACCTCTCTTCCCCTCTAGCTTGAAAGTTTAATCTTTATATACGTCTTAATTTGCATACTCACGACTTCTTCTTCGGGGAGGTTTATAATAAAATAATTTTTAAAGACCCAATATTCCCCAAGAGGATTAGAAATTAAAAGAACGCGGGCTGACTCGTAACAAGGTAAAAAATATTTTATCTACAATGGGATATATCTCTTTTTCTACAAGCTTGTTTAAATAACTTGGACTCTGATTATATCAAGTTTTCTCATTGTAAAGATTTTAATCTTCTGGAATGGAAACAAAAAAAATGTAATTGTTTTAAGGAGGAATAATTTTAATACTAAAAATACTAATGTGTGTATCATTTGAAAAGTAGGTAATTCTGTATCCCAACTAAAAATAAACAAATATATTTGGTGCTAATTTGATATAGGAGTGCTACGCGCCACGTTGTTTATGTTTGCCAACATGGACGATAACATTACACTATGGCTATATTTATATTTTTATCGTGTGGTAATGCGGTTGTCTTGGGAATGACGAAATATTTTCCTAAAAGTATTTATTTTCCTGTGACGATTTGTTACAGCTAAGCCACTATCTTGGATTCCATATCACTCGATAATAAGCGCTGCTTGTACCGTAACACTTCGATATTGTATATAAATTAGTTCCATACTTTTATTGTTACAATATTTTTTTAAAAGTATTTTTGAAATCTGGGTAATGTCAGATAAATTAATATTCTAAAATGTACTGGACTCTATATAGTGATTTGTCTTGCGGGAATGCTGTAAATAATTAGTATGTATTTGTTCTCTTAACCTTCTTCGATGCTTTGGGCGCATTTTTCTTTAAAAAAGAAGAAAAACTATTTAACAAGTAATTAATAAACAATTTACTGAAAGAAAAGTAGTTATTTGCTTTCAAACGAAATCTTTTCCTATAAGTTACGCAACAAATATGTATTTTTTAACAATAAATTTATTTTTTAATTTTCATGACAGCGTAGGAAAACCTTTAATTATGAATAAATAAGCGAAATAATCTTTCATTTAAAAAGAAAAAAAAGACTTATGAGACTTCCTCCCAGCAACCCTCTCTTCTCATTTACGTAAAATCGGTTTTTTAATTTTTTTTTCTTTTGACCGCATAACAAATACGAGAAATGAAAAACTTGACTAAACTTCTCAAAAGTAAAAAAAAAAAAGAAAAGAAAAAGAGAAACTATTATAAATATATTAAACACGCAAGTAACGTTTCTCACAGCTAAAAAATTCAGTCAAAAAAAGCAACGAAAAAATTGTTTAAAGGCAATTTATTCAAAATGGAAATTTTATCAATGAACGGAATATTGATTTCAATCACAAATTAAAAAAAAAACAACTTAAGTTTGGGTATTGAACATAAACGAGTTATTTAAACTATGCAGTTGAATATCTTGCTCTCCAAAAGGGAAGAAAGTTGATTTCAGCGTTTCATTTTACCTAGAGCTTTATTTATATAACTTTATTTGCTTAGAACTTTATTTACTTAGGAATTTATTTATTTAGAGCTTTATGGATGTCTTATGAACTCTTTCTTTTTAAGAAATCTTTTGTTTTTATAAAGCGAGTTGCGTACATTTCATTTTCTTTAGTTTAAGCGAACGATATTTGTTTTCTGGCCTTTTTTTTATACCTAAAGTGCTGAATTTTTTTTTGTTTTCTGGCCTTTTTTTTATACCTTAAGTGCTGAATTTTGTTTTCTGGCCTTTTTTTTTTTTATACCTAAAGTGCTGAATTTTTTGTTTTTCTGGCCTTTTTTTTATACCTAAAGTGCTGAATTTTTTTTGTTTTCTGGCCTTTTTTATACCTAAAGTGCTGAATTTTTGTTTTCTGGCCTTTTTTATACCTAAAGTGCTGAATTGTTGTTTTTTCTGGCCTTTTTTATACCTAAAGTGCTGAATTTTTGTTTTCTGGCCTTTTTTATACCTAAAGTGCTGAATTGTTGTTTTCTGGCCTTTTTTTTTATACCTAAAGTGCTGAATTTTTGTTTTCTGGCCTTTTTTAATACCTAAAGTGCTGAATTTTTGTTTTTGGCCTTTTTTATACCTAAAGTGCTGAATTTTTGTTTTCTGGCCTTTTTTATACCTAAAGTGCTGAATTTTTGTTTTCTGGCCTTTTTTATACCTAAAGTGCTGAATTTTTTGTTTTCTGGCCTTTTTTATATGCCTTAAGTGCTGAATTTTTGTTTTCTGGCCTTTTTTATACCTAAAGTGCTGAATTTTTGTTTTCTGGCCTTTTTTATACCTAAAGTGCTGAATTGTTTTCTGGCCTTTTTTAAACCTAAAGTGCTGAATTTTTGTTTTCTGGCCTTTTTTTTATACCTAAAGTGCTGAATTTTTTGTTTTCTGGCCTTTTTTATACCTAAAGTGCTGAATTTTTGTTTTCTGGCCTTTTTTTTATACCTAAAGTGCTGAATTTTTTGTTTTCTGGCCTTTTTTTTTATACCTAAAGTGCTGAATTTTTGTTAAGGTAGTCGCTTACTGTGATTCCCATTTTAGTGATATTTATATTAGGATTTAAAAATTAAACAAATAATATGTATATAAAAATATATATAATCTTATAATAGTCATTGCTATAAGATTGTTTGTTAGACTACTATAAGTTTAAACGGGCTCTCTCTCTCTCTCTCTATTATCAGTCATAACTTAATTTTTCTAACTTGGTCTTTTTTACAATTTTTCTTGCACGATTATGTGAAATTTTCTCATGAAGGGGAAGGTTAGGATCTATAAAGCAAGCTTAAAAGTAGTCGGTACCCCCTATACCGACAATGTTAAATACAGCTTTTTAAGGTACATGTTTCTCAAAAAGGTGTAAAATATGAAAGCTTCAAATTTTGTCTGTATATTAATTAGGCTTTTTTATTTAAATAATGGTAAAATGTTTCAAATATATATTGTTTATTTTTTTCAAAAAAAAATTATCGTAAAAGTATCGCTTTGAATTTTTTGAAAATTATCATTTTTTTTTACGATAAAGGCTTTTCAGCAAAATATTTTGGGAAAATCTCCAAAACATTAGCTCCGTTATATATAGTTACATATTATTTATGTGCAGTAAAAATTGCATGTACTTTCATTCAGTAGATTCTAAGAAAAAGGTACACGGGGTTTGAAAACAATAATTTTGAGAAAATTGCATTTTTAATGTAAAAAGGCACTTCATAAACAAAAATAATTCATTACAGCATGTATTTGCCCTATTTTATTAAACATTAGTATCTTCTTAATTTTTTAAGCATAAAATAAGAAACAAAATAGTCTTAGAATGTTTAGGAAATACATATATAGTATTTTTCACTTTTTGCTCAACGAGATTTTTCTTAGCATTTTGCATCAATTTTCTCAAATTATGTACAATCTGTGAAGAATTTTTAGCTTCGATGCATTACAAATATCAAATTTGACCTTAAAACATCACAAATATAATGTAAACATGTATCAATATGTAAAAGTCACGATTTGGTAATATGTGATTTTACGACATTGCGAAAGGTTTCATTATGGATTTGCCCGTTCACATGAAAACACAATTTGAACACGTTTCAAAATACAAAATTTTCTCTAAACTGTACAAAAAAATTCTAAAAAAGTCAAAAATAAAATTGCTATTATGCTTTTAAACATGAAATTTGTGTCTTTTTATGCATGTAACAAACTTCTCGCAACGACAAAAAGCATTATACATCTGAGTTATAATTCAGGGCTTCTCACAGTTTCAATATTCGCGACCCATTATTTAACCATAATTTTCATCGCGCCCCCCTCATACAATAACAATGTATTACATTTAATAATACTACATTTTGACGCTAAATCTACTATACGACTTGAACCTCTTAAGTGCCACTGGCGTATGTAATTGTCTCGCTCAGCCAAAGAATTAATTCCCCCGGACGTATATATACGCCTTTCCGAAGTACGATCTTTTCTGTGCACTGCTATCCATAAAATTATTCCGAAGTCTGTAAAGTGCAATAAAAGGACCTTGACAGTGTTTGTGAAGGATTTATTTATTTCAGATTATTTGCTGCTTTATTCCTTATTCCCCCCATTACATCACATACGTGCGCCTACCTGGAAAACGAAGGGGGGGGGGCGAATCATGTAACTTTTAAACGGCAGTTAAGGGATAAATTATAAGCCGTACAAATTATCAAGATAAATGTTAATTTTTGTATATAATTTTATATATGACAAGCTCATGAGGTCTCAGTATAAAATACATTGTGTAGCACTGATACATTTATAAGTGTAATATATCAGTGTAAATGTGTATTTTATTTTTTATTATGCCAGAATGTATTTATTAATTTACTGAAAGTAAACAAAAAAAATTAATTAAATAAAACTTTGATTTCGACTTTTCAATAGGCTCGCGCCCCCTCAAAGAGTTGTCACGGCCCCCAAGGGGGATGCACCCCACAGTTTGAGAAACGCTGTTATAATTAGTTACCATTTATTGTAATACCTTTTAATATTAAAGCTTAAAACTTGTCTGAACAATAATAATAAGTTGTGAAATATTTGTACTTCGCAAATAGTTCAAATATTTCACAACTTTTTTAACTCGTTACTAAGCCTTGGCGAGTTTAAATAATCAGTAATAATAACTAATTAAAACTAAATTTAAAGTATGGAATAGACTTAAATTTAGGTAAAATCACTAACTATTAAATACAACGTTCAAACAACTAAAACTTGTCCAAATTTGGCTCCAAAAGTTTTTAGCATATCTACACACGATTAAACTTGTAGTTATACAGTCATCTGTATTAATTGCGTAGAAATAAAATAATTAAAGGCTTTGCAACTTTTCTCCAGATATAATACGACAATGTTTACATTTCTATCTATCAAAATCGGCTTGGTTCATCTCAGTTCATTATTTTTAAAAATCAATTTAAAATACTTATAATTCATATAATGGCTTGCATGTTATATCATTGGACAGGTCCTGATTTGGAGATTTTAGAAAGATCAAAAACTCAAAATCGATTTAAAAAGGTTTTTACCCTACTGATTCTTCTTAACCCTACTTCACGGCCTAAGTCGGTGACTCTAGAAAACATACTAATTTTCCATACTGTTCTTTTTAATTTATATTCTTTGCTATCAAATCCATTATTTATCCATTTCTTCTTTTGTAAGATATTCACTATGATTATGTGACGAATCTATACGGAACTTTATCACTAACCTTCTGAACCGACCTTTTTAGGGAAATTTAATTCCCTACCTATTTCCAATCAACTCCAAAGAGCGGACAGGATTCCTTGTTATGTAGATTAGATTCAGTATTTAAGTCAAACGAAATAGTAAAGTTAGAGCAGTAGGAGATAGATATTGAAACATAGAGTTATAGTGATTTTGAATTGAAATATTGTTGTTGAAGATAAATTAACCTCATGAAGAATTGAGATTCCGAGTGGTAATTATTATTTTGAATTTAAAGTCTCACTCAAGTTTTAAGAGTCAGATTAAAGTTAAACGTTCAATAAGAACATTATTAAATATAATTCTGGGATCTCTTATCGTGGTAATTTCTGCGTGATCGTTATTTAATAAATTAATTAATTAGATCATTATTTAATTGAGTTAATTTAAAGGATATTATCTTTAAAACCTCATAGTATTATTAAAATTACTCTTAATAAGTTTATTTGATTCTATTTGGGAAAAATAACCAAATAAAGAAAGTTATTTATAAAAATGGCTACTGGTTCTTTTATGACTCATAATTATTCTAGTTCTCAAAGTGAGGTTCTTAGAGACCTTCACAATTATATTTATCTTATTATACTATACTAAATTATTATTATTATACATAATTATTGTTGCAGATCTTATGAACTTTTACGGCTTTGTGAATTGTTTTAATTTATTATTATCTAATTTATTATTATTTATTATTTATTTAATTTATTACCATCTTATTTTTCGATGACAATCACACATATTCTTATAGCTGTCATCTCTTGAAAAAAAAAGGATTGAATTAAAATTTTCAAAAATAGAGTATATTCAAAATTTACAACCCTTACAACTCTTTCGTTAGGTGGGAATTATACAAAACTAGTTCTTAGCAGATTTTCTCTCAACAAAAGAAACATGCATGTCAAATTCAAAATCTGTAGGTTTGATGTTCTAAAAACGAGAATTTTAGTGTAAACTGCCCTCTTAACTCCTCTTGGAAATCGATTTTCGCAAAACTCATTCTTAGCGGATCTCTACTCAACAAAAGAATCATGTCTGTCAAATTTCTACATGTCTAAAGATCTGTGATGAGAACTTAAGTAATTTTTTTCCTATATAATACATGTGCAAGTTTTTGTTAAACTTGTGAGGGCATGGGCAGTGGTTGCTAGTGGTTAGAGCATCAGACTCCAGACCGGAGGGGCTTCGGGTTTCGATGGCCGATGCCATCAAATACCCTACGAGTACACACGGAGTACAAGCTCATTAAATCAATGTATCCGAGAGTCTTGTGGTCGGTCGCAACATAAACCACAGGTGCAGAGGTCTGGAGAATATCCCCCCCAGTTCCATGCATAAATTGTGGAGGTAGAGATAGGTGATGTCGCCATCTATCATGTAGAAGTCCAACCTGTCTCAGGATCTGGCAACGCAAAGCCACATTCGCAAAGGACAAAACAACAAAAACATTAAACTTGCGGTGAATCACTTTTAAAGAACAAATTTTCTATGTGGTTCTCTTCACATACCAACAACAGGGCCTAATAACATGTAGCTAGTTTTGACGGTAATGTTTGGTGTTAAAATAAGCAAATTTTCATGATATATTTCTTAATTTTTTTTTAAACTCATGGCAATTTTTGGGGAAAAAATATTTTCAAAAATTTCTTTATTTGTGAAATTAAAAATTCAAAGAATTATATTTGGTTATAATTTGATACTTGCATTAAATACATATAAATATATATATATATATATATATATATATATATATATATATATATATATATATATATACATATATATATATACATATATATATATACATATATATATATATATACATATATATATACATATATATACATATATATACATATATATACATATATATAATATATATATATTTATATTTATATAATATATATAAAATCTCTGTAAGTGTCACTAAACCCTCC